>BTPG01000006.1:29869498-29901534 GCA_036245525.1 Semisulcospira habei
TGCTTTGGTCTGAATCCCGAGTGAAGGGGATGGATTAATGTATGATATTCTAAATATTCCAAGAGATGTTTATGGATATGCCGTTCAAGGGGTACTAAGAGAGAGAGAGAGAGAGAGAGAGAGAGAGAGAGAGAGAGAGAGAGAGAGAGAGAGAGAGAGAGAGAGAGAGAGAGAGAGAGAGAGAGAGAGAGAGAGAGAGAGAGAGAGAGAGAGACGCTTAAAAAAGGAAATTCAGAATAGTACTTTCAAGTATTTTTGGGTCTGATAATGAGTTTCGAAAACCTTCGGACCCCCTCCCCCCTGTATGAGATGAGATCCGCCCCTGCTACCTACAGCTAAAGACAACGCTTCCAGGAAGATTCTCAAACAGTAAGTCATTGCATTCCACTGAACTGTTTGTACATTTGTACACTGCTGCAAGGAAATGTATGTGGGGTCGTGATAAAAGCGGTCCCTGGAGGCCAGTCATCGACGACCTTTTCTTACTGTGTTCAGATGATGACTGGTACAAACAAAAATAAACAAGCAAGCGCATGCACGTCTTTGTAACTGTGATAAATTCATGGTCAAGTTACCACGTATGAGAGTTGTTCTCCATAACTGGTTACTACTTGAGGTAGACCACTTATTTTTCCTTGCTTAAATTTTTAGCAGCTTCTAGGTAGATGACTACGTCACAGATCTATCAAATATATGCCAACGAATCAGCTGAATCAGAGTCGGGCACAAGAGGTGTATACAAAATGAGAAAATTTGAATAAAAGTTCAAAAAGGTCGCAAAATGGCGTCGTGAAAGTTTCCTCTGATCACGTACTCGCAGAAGTTTCATGTTATCAAATCCATACAGCAGACTTGTCCTTTAATTTACTTTCTTTCTGTTGAAATCATGCCAATAAAGGTATGTCAAAAAACTAAATGTGTATTTGTTGTCTTGCTGCATCACTCTGTGGAAAAATACCCGTCTCGTGCTTACAGCCGATGTCACGTTTCTGACGCATTTTCGGGAAACTCTTTCGTAGTCATTAACAAACCGTAATTTCAGGAAGTACACATCTAAAGTATGTAATACCACGAGATTACAAATGTCACCTTATTCACATAAGCTAGATCATTCCACATTCACATCACGTTATCGAAAACTGCCGTTTTAATCAAGTCTTTTGAATTTTGTCACATCTGATATGCACGTACGTCCGATTTTCAAACCAAGTTACGATCGAGAAACCCCCGACAGCAAGCACAGGAATGCTGCAAAATAAACCAGACCTAGCTACACATCAGTTTATGGCGTTTGTAACAGCACTTCAACGTGAGCTGTGACGTCATACTAAGAAAATAGTTACATGCCATATTTTTTTGCCATTGTAGGCACGGGACGGCTATTTGGTTTTTCAGAACAGTTTCCTTCTAAATCATCGTTACGCGTAACTAGCATGAATCGAGGTGAGTAAATTACTATTCTACGGTATTTTTTTTTCCAAATACAATCAAGCCTGTCTGAGCGGCTACCTTAATATGCGATCATCATAGCGATCATCACAGGCTACCTGTGCATAACGCTTGCGGCCAGCTGTTGTCACTCCCGAACTCCACTTGACACTCCATATAGCGGCCGCTTGTGTAAGCTCTGCCAACAATCAAAGGTTGTCCTCTGTTTATCGTCTGAGGTTCCGACGCGCCTTTACGTCAGTCGCGTATGCTCAGTCAAGCAGGACAGGTCGCTTTGTTCATCATCGCCCTGCCGTTTATGTCTCTCACACCTCGGTTGAAAGGTGCACAGACCGTTTTTGATCAGGGTGAATTTGTATGAGCTCTGTTCATTATAAGGCTTTCTGAAGAATACCATTAGGCTTATAAACAAATCTTTGAAAAATTCAAACTGTTTGTTTGTCATTGTTACTGTGTTTCAGTGTCTGGTCGCAGTACAGTGCGTACCTTATTATGTTCAGTTTGTTATGTCATAGTATGGTCGCATGTCCTAAAAACAGTCCTGAAAGAAAATCGCGCTCATGGTGAACTAGACTGCTGAAGTGATAAAACTAACCGAACAAGTGAACGTCAGATGCTAGCTGTTCATTGGAGTTTATTTCTTTATTCTTTATGTAACGGCCACCAGTTTGGGTGGTCGTTATAAACAAGTTTGGTTGTATTGGAAATCTTGTACGTGTGTATTAGTCTAATTTGTGTTTCTCATTCAGTAAAATATGAATGACCGGTTTCATTTTGGTCGCATTATTGTCGCAAGTAACAGTCGGAACCGCCACACTTGTCAGCAGCTCATTATTAGATCAACTGAGCTCGTTTTCTGGCATACTATTCATGAAACATTATTTCTTGTTCGATGTTAATCAGTTTTCATAGACCCGTTTACAGGCCGAAACTGTAATAAGTTGCGAAGACGTCCCGTTTAGTTCCGCGACATCATGACTTGCTTCCGGCGGTCTGTCATTGTAGTAGCCGTGATAGTTTGTTTAATTTTTGTATCTGCTCAGTAACACTTAATACTAAACATGCAAGTTTATCCTTCTTTCTTATCTTTAGATACGACCGAAAGATGAGAAGGAGGGTGAATCTGAAGTGCGAGGTTTCCTGATAGAGACCGAGGATAAAACATCATTTGCCCGAGTTAGAGGACGTCGCATGGGTTGAAGTAACCGACATCAGTGGCGCCCTGGACCACAACAGACTGGGCACCCGAGTCTTAAATTGACATGGCGTTGCTTTGATTACCACTTACATCTACATTTAATACAAGTTTCTAAATTCGGATTGCCTTGTCGTGTATTTTTGTTTGATTTTCAGTTATTTTCGCCTTGTTTATGTCGCATGCAACAATGGAAATGTTACGTGGTAGTCGTAGTATGATGCAATCACACCAGACGCACTCACGTAGGGTTCAAAGAAACTTCACTCAGCTGCAACTCGTCACACGTAGCACAAGGTTGTAGACAACACTAGAGTAACAGTTCCAACAATAGTTATTTCACGATGCAATCGAAGCGCAATGCATCCACATATGCATCTACACTTTGGTGCACTGTCTCTGTACAATGCATTCACAATTCTGATACACTGCGTCTCCCATACAACGCACACACATAATTTGCTAACACCTCCTTTTATACTATTACAGATTTCCAGAACAACCCCCGCAAACTACACAGCTCAACCAATCAGAAAAGAAAACGTAACCAAAACTCATTCATATTCATGAAAAAGAAAATGCTAGATCTGCCTACAAC
Organism: Semisulcospira habei; assembly: GCA_036245525.1. Taxonomy (NCBI): domain Eukaryota; kingdom Metazoa; phylum Mollusca; class Gastropoda; family Semisulcospiridae; genus Semisulcospira; species Semisulcospira habei. The sequence goes on from BTPG01000006.1 coordinate 29,872,741, forward strand.
TTTCTACAAACTTCGACTAATTCCGGAAAATCCGTGATTTCCTTAAATGTTGCTAACTGTAAAGAACAACACAAAATTTGACGTCATATTTGAGGTCATTAGAAAGGTCGCGACCCTGCCCGAACCGTCCAGTCTAATTCAGGTTAAACTTTACATTGACAATTGTAACCGGCTGATGCGGTCCCTCCAGCTGAGACACTATGATGTTTTTTTAAATTTTTTTTTAATTTTTATTTTTTATTTTTTTTAAATTTTTTTACCCTCTAGCCACCCAAGTCTCTTAGCCTTTGCGCTACCCACGCTTAGCCAGGGGCCGCAGCCCAGCAACGAGTCAGCTAGTCATTTTGTAGTATTTTGAAAGTTGTGCTAGTTAGTATGTGTTCTAGCCTCTATAACTTTTTAACGGCTTTACCGATCGCGAATCCGTAACTCACATCAGTTTCCTCATGCAACTCCCCTTCTACTCATATGCTCTGTGTTTAGTGATTTTATGACCACCATAGTTCAATTAGCGATTTTCTTACTTTTACAAATTTCAGTGAGCTCTCCTAGCAGTTATGGTAGTTTGTAGCTATTTACATTTCCTGTCTTTTGCTTCAAACCCGAAGCCTTTGTGATAAGTAATTATTGAGTTATGGCTCTTTTTGTAGTACCTAGAAAGCACAGATTTACCCATTTTTCGGTCTGTCTGGAACCGTTTGTTGGTCCGTGCCGAGTTGCTTCCTTTGTGGTTCGCTCGGAGAGTATTTAAACCGGTCAGTGCCAGAGCGGGATGTCTTTGTCCTACGAGTCGCCCCACTGACAGTATAGCTACTACCACTCTGAGCCATCACTGAGCTTATCTTCAACCGTATCTCCACTGGGATATCCGTAAGTTATATTCTTGTTACATTCTATATTGATGAATGCTGTTATACTATTGATTGGTTGTTTATTGGAACTGATGAAGAGTTTACGGTCTACGATCGTTGTTTTGCCCTGTGTCTGATGGTCGGCCATTAGCGGCCTTTCTTTTGATGGCGATCGCAACAAGTTGCCGCTTGGCCGCTACTTTGTTTCGGAAAAACAATGTTCTCATTTAGCTTGATTTCTAAGTGCTAGTTTCTTTTGCTTTCGAGTAGCATATTTTCAGTGTCAGATTATCCTCTGAATTTATGACTCTTGCGGCTGATCGACTGAAAGTTGAACGAAGAAAGAGGCAGCGGGACTGATCGATCAGTTCGTTGAGGTATGACGCACACTCGAGTCATTCCGCTTTGTTGGCTCTGTGCCAATTTTGTTTGTGGCACTCCGAGTTTCTGAAGGAGGTATTTAGATCTGTAGTAACCAGGGCAAAACAACAGCGGGACAGCTATTGTTATGCTCGCTTGATTGTTCTACAGACTTGTACTGATCGAAGATGTCAGTATTGCTTGTTGTTTTGCTGAATTCATTTGTTGGTTTGATTTGCCATCAAATGTTTGTTTTGAAATTTGGTTTCGATACGTTATTTGTATTGTGTGCTTGATGCATTTTATTTTATATTTAATTGGGCTTTCTTGCCTCTGCTATCCTTTCTTACATTGTCGTGCTTAGTTCCGCGTGAATTCCATTCTCAGGCAATACGCGTGACGTCACGAGGTGCTAAACTAAGTAGCCATCTTGGTCTGACCTTTTCACCCACTGCCATCGTCTGCTTGTTTACATTGGGTCGAGCAGAGTAATGCGACCGATGTCTACCTTTCCAAATTTAGTGTATGATCGGCAGTGTTTGATTATAACGTTAAATACATTCAACTAACTAGCCACGGCTTTTATTTTGGTCGGTTACAAGTGGCAACACTTGCTGATTTACTGGGTAGTCGGTTGCTCACCTTTGGAAATAATCTGTTTCTCTATGGATTTTGGGCATAGTAGTTATTCGTGAGTTTGACATATGCGCACATGGCGCCCCTTATACGTATACTAAGTGACTGGGATTAAAGGCACCGGCAGCCTAGTTCTTAAGGTCCGGATCCATACTCTTGATGTCACGATAATTGTTCGTGTTTTAAGATGCAGATTTCTTCTTCTTCTTCTTCTTCTCTCTCTCTCTCTCTCTCTCTCTCTCTCTCTCTCTCTCTCTCTCCCCCTCTCTCTCCGCTTTCGCATGTTGTGTCGGTCTGGGATTCTGCATCATGTGGCCTAGTGTTGTTTGGTCCAGGATTGCAGATTGACACAGTGTTTGGCCATTATGCGTCACTTAGTAATTCCAGTGTAGTGTTTGTCTGTGATTTTGCATCCTGCGGCCTGGTGTCGTTGGGTCCGGAATCGCAGACCGACACATGAGCTTATAGTGTGCTAGGTCGTGCGACATCTATGCTAGTCTGGGATTGTGCATCTTGTGGCCTGGTGCCATGGGGTCCGGAATCGCAGATTGATACACTATCTAACCTGTTGTGCTATCTGATAATCATGACGCTGAGTTGGTCTGTTATACTGCATTCTATGGCCTGGTGCCATTGGGTCCGGAATCACAGGAACAACACACAGTATATTCCCTGTGGGCCACTAGTTGTGTATGACGCATTATTCTTTTCTTTTCACTGTCCTTGCCTTGAACGTTCTATTTGTCTATAATATATCGTTTGACGTATTCTTTTGATTTGTTTATTGAGATTGCTTTGCTTTAAATGTTGAAGTCTGTTTGTAATGGGTCCATATTGTCACTTTTTGCATAGACTTAGGTCACTACTTTGCACATCCATGTAAGCCACAACCTACACTTCAAGTTTTCTACCTATCTCCTCCTTTGTTCTGTGGTACATGCACTGAATGGGAGTGACGATTGATTTAAGCATGAGACATCCCTTCCCACTTGATTGTGCCCAAGGATGCTATGCATGAACGCTGTGTGAATGCTAGTGTAGTAAGTAGTATGATTGTGAGCGCGCAAGTGTCCCTGTCCCTAGCGTACCCATTGTATGAATGAGCGAGAGTCTGGGTACGACTGCGAAATCAGAGATATAAAGCGTGTTAGTTTGTAAGTGATGCGAGTGCATGCGACCTAGTTTGTCGTTATGTGTCTTTAGATGCGTATGATTGTGTTTGTGGTGTGACTGTAATAAAAGTGACCAAAAGGACTGTTGTATGTTACCCTATATATTTAGGGAAGACTATATACATGTATTTAGAGAGATAAATGGTTGCACCTGCTATAGGTTGTGTTATAGTTGTTTCCCATTTTACTACACGTTCTGTTACTGGTAGCGTTCATATGATTTGCTTACTCTATGGTCATGATGCCTTAAATGCCCTGATTTGCATGCTGATTTCATGCTTCGTTGCCATTTAATATCACGATGTGTGGTATGTTCGATCATGTGTATCTTTGATGATTATGTGATGCCTCACATTGATCTTTTGGTTTTAATTACAAATTAGTGACAGCCTGATGCTTCGGCCTTAGTTATGACTCGAATTAATAAGTTGGTTCATTTAGTGAATACGGTATTTGTATGATGCAACTTTCTGGCACCATTTCTGATTATATGTTTTGTTGTATTTGTCCTAGGTGCTGTTTTTCTGCTTATTTGATAAACTGCAAATAAAGTACGTCCACACGATCTCTGCTTCGGCTTCTTGTATTCCCCAACCGAATTCACCCACAAACACCGGGTGCACACAAGTTCACACAATGTAGTGAAAATATGCGTCATTCTAGTTAAACCACAGAAATCGATTGCAATTCTCCAAGCAAAGAAAATGAATCATGCTAAAAAAGGAACCTATTTCTTATCCAAAATAACTCAAACGAACATCGGATCTTTCCTATGATCAACAACGCTGAAGACGAAGAGGATGGAAATTCATTGAAAATAAGGATATACGGAAACATTTTAAAGCGACGCCCGGTGAATTACATTGTGAGAACTTCACTTGGTCAGTACGTGGTTCCATGGTTGGTGTGGACGCTGTGCATTCTATTTCCACTGCTTTGTTTAATAGTGTACTTCACCCACCAACACTAGTAATCTTGTCATTGTTGATAATATTGCATTTGAAATCATATTTATGTCACACCGTGATGCACGGGGCACTACAGCGCACCCTAACTTGAGTCCAACGGCCAAAGTGAGAAAACGAAATGAGGCACTGAGTTTTCTATGATGGTATACGATTTTAGGGATATCTAGCCTTCTTAAACGCAGGAGCTGAACAATCATATATATGCAATTTAATTTTTGACAAGATTTCAACATTTTGGGTACCAATTCTGGAGAACAACTCCTGTCCAAGTAAGACGGATTTAAATTAACCAGCAAAAGGCAAAGAGCAACATGAACCCCTGCAGTCGCGGGGGCGCATGTTACTCTTTGCCTTATGCTGGGTTAATTTTAACACAAATGCAGCGGCCGAGTTTGACACGCATGATCGTTCTTTGTTGCTTGGTCTACTTGTTAAGTCCCTTCTATTTATAGAAGGGACTTTTTAGGACGGGTCGCGGTGTCAAATGATGGCTGAGTAATTCCCCTTGGTATGTGTACAGTCAGTTCTACCAGCGCTAGCCTCAACTATGTGGTTCATGATGTCAAAGGCGGGCAAGCTAAACCTCTAACAATTGAAGTAACAAGATACAAATTACGTCATGTATAGTTATGCTAACCTCGCGCGAAGGCGCCGTAGAGAGAGGAATAATGAGAGAATTGAACCAGCATTAACACAATGACTGAGTTAACCCCCTTAATTATAACTTTTAGAAACATCATCAGCTATGTTCCCCACACAGAGTAAATACCGTTGGAAGTTACCCACTAAATCATTGCTTTTTTAAACAGTCACAATTTTATGTACCTCTAATAGTAATAATTTAAGGGGTTAACTCAGTCATTGTGTTAATAATACTTCAATTCTCTCATTATTCCTCTCTCTCTTAATTAGCTCATATGTCCGCTGTCGCAATGTTACTATGTACGTAAACACAGCCGGTGGCCAGCACTCTGACTGGGACTGGCTTTTATCTGCGCATGACTAGAACGCGGCCCGCCTACCCTAAAATAATATATGTGAAGCGAATAAAAGATATTTACCACGTCGCAATGATATTGACAGAATTCTTCAGAGCTGAAAACGTTTTGCACAATCACCCTTAAATATGTACAAGCACTACCTCGTATGCATTAAATTGAAAGATTGACCCCGAGATATGCTTAAGTGCTCCCTCATAGTCTATTTATCAGAAATTTGACCTCAGATTATGTTAATAGGTTTGGATAGGGGTCTTACTCTATGACGCATGTCATTTTGTAAGCCACCTGTGTTGCCTTATCATTGCCACGCGCCGCTATTCAATGCGAGAGGGGACACTTTTATGAATAAGCCGGCTCTAAGGCTTTTGAAAAGGCTATTTGCTGAGAGGCGTCAATACACTCAAGAAGACATCATGTTTTGAAATTGACTTCATATATACTCATGACTGGTTCCCGAGAAATCAACCGGTGGTCATACTCTGCACTAAAAACTGGAAAACAGTTTGATAAGAAACTATCAAATAATATCTAACACACACACACACACACGCACACGCACACACACGCACACACACACACACACACACACACACACACACACACACACACACTAAGGACACATATACAGGAAGAACACAGTAAACAACACGGCACACAGTTAACACACACTGTAACCAGCATAGTGGCCTTTGTATAGCTGAGCGAAGCTATTGAAACCTTTAGCTCTACTGAATATGACTTCTTTCTTCTGAGAACATTAAAAAACCATGTTTTATTTTACAAGATGCTTACATTTACAGTAGCCAACACCCTTACAGAGTCACATAAACAGTGTGAGATTCTCAAGAGCCACTGATTTTTAGGGTTTTAGTCAACTGTAAAGATTTCTGAATCTACGCAGCTTTCCTGAATACTATGATAATGTTAACGCAGGCACGACAGAGAAGCCTAAAATCATACGGTACATACCTGAAAAAAATATCCAGACACACGAGGCTTGTCAGCGAAGCCAACAAGTGTACTGTACAAATGTACAAACCTGAATAATCAATATTCACGCTACACACACACACACACACACACACACACACACACACACACACACACACACACACACACACACACACAGGAACTATTTTCTCAATGATATTTTCTCAGGAACTTGCCACCAATGCCAAGGTTATCTTAAAATAACATGTTACAAGCTTAGGCAAAAAGCACCTGAGTCTGACACACCTGACTTCCTTTGCCACATGTGATAAAAGCAATGAATAATGAAGGTCACCCTAAACCCACAGATGCTATTAAATTAAAAACAGTGCCATCAGGATCAGAAATAAAAACCCCAGCACCAGACACAAGTTTATTTACTAAACAGGTGAGATATTTATATCAACCAGGTGAGTCTGAGAATGACGTCAGGCGCAGAGCGACAGACCCCATCTGGTCTACGTCTGTACACAATATAAAAAAAAATAGTCCCCAGTCCTGACGCAACAATATATTACCTGTACGAGCCTGCCCCACAAAAGGCATTTGTCAGAGAAGAATTACAGATTATTTCCCCAGACACCGTTACGCACTTTTAATCATTTCAGTAACTAACTCATCGATTATTTCATCAACCAGTTCATCAACTATTTCTTCAGATAACTTGAGCCTGTAGTGTCCAGGCGCATAAGCTTTTTCTTTACTGTGAAACACACGTTTCGTGTCCCCAACTGCAAGTGACTTTTTATGTGTTTGGATCATTTCAAGATTATGTTTGTTCGATCTCAGTGACTTGTTTGGATAATCAGGCATTAATGCACCGTCTAACACTTCCTTATAATGTTCATGACGAATGTCTTTATTTTTTATTGCTGATTTTTTTTATTCCTTTGGCTTTTGACTGACTACCTTTCTGATGCAGTATAGAATACATTTTTGACCTCAGTCCAACATACTCAACAATAGGCACACCATTCAGTTCATCCTTAAACTTTCCAGGCACTTTCTTATTCTGTGTGCTATACAGTGGATGTTCCTTAGGGTAGTCAGACGTGTCGTACATGTGTAGTTCTGTTTTCATGTCTTCATAAAAGTCTTCAGTACACACATCAATGATCATAGAGTCAGTGTCAGTGTATAGCAGACGACACTCAGGATACTTCGGTTTAAAGTAATCATAATAAAATTCAAGCATCAACAGTTTTGACAACTCAAGTATTGCCATACCAATGAATACTGGCTTGTCCAGTTTAACAATCTTTTTTTTGAGTGACACTGCATACAATGATGAATGAAACTCTTTGTACCCTGTGTACTGTGGCTTACCTGTAAATTTAATTGCACCTGATTCAGTTGTGACTAGTCTCACATCTTTGCAGTGATGAGGATTTTCCATAGTCTTCCCAAAACAGGCATTGTTCATAAGCTTAAAGAAGTCTTTGTCAAATGCAGTGTTGCCGTCCCTTGCACGGAGGGTTGTGTTCTTCATTATGTAATCTTTCATGAAAGCACTCTGATCAAATTGAATTCCTCTGTGAACTTTCTTTAGTACTAACCCATGTCTGATGTAAAACTGTAACAAGCGATAGTGGCAAACGTAATTGAATTTGTCATTCAGATTTGGTACAAGTTTAGTGTCTTCTTTTTTCCCTGCCATACTCATTTTCTCAACAGCTAAGGGATAATCATTATGGTAATCATGTAGGTGATGTGGGTACTCTAGGTCAACTTCAAAGATCCAACCCTTCGCGTCGTTTCGGCCAAGATTCATAATATTATTAGTTAACCCTGACTGTGTTACATCATACTGTGACAAATCATACAGACAGAAGTTTTTCAAGGGCAATAATTCACACATCGCAAATCCGTAAAGGTTATTAGCGTCCAAGTACGTAATGAATGACCTTGACCTTGAGGGGTCAAACCCCGGACCGTCCAGATATTTGTTGTTAGCTCTGGCGTAGTTGTTCTCTGCAATACTTATCCCACCCCTCAATCCATGTTCCACCATTTCACCCATCGTACGATCAGACAACAGGTCTATAAATATCTTGCTGGATTTCAAAAATGCATCCCATGTCATGCCAGGACTAGTTATGTAACACGCAGGGTCAAGACTGTAGTGTAACAAACCCTTTTCACGATAACTTTCAAATACGTCTGCTAGTAAGCAAACGTCTGCTTTCAAGTACTGGTCATGATAGTCACCAATTGTCTGACACCCTAACTTATCCCACGCATCAAGTGTGTGCTGGTAATCAGAGTCAGAAATACCTTTACCATTAAGTGTAGAATAAAATTTCTCTTTTGGTGGTAGTCTCCTTTCCTCAAGCACAACCCACTCACTGATGTACTCGTACGGATACACACCTTTCTTAATCAAGTCTGGCTCAAAATATTTACTCCTTATTGGATACTCAGTTAGACCTTCTGCAAGACTAGCCAACCCTAAAGACAAATGTTGCATGGAGTCATAAAACGCTAATTTATCTAACCTAAAAGTCAAGTACTTTTCAGTTGTCTGTGCAATACAACTTATGTTTTTGTAAGACTCGTCTACAGCCTGCATGATAATGTGTGAATCATATCCTTTGAGATTGTGGAAAAAGATTGGTAACTTATATGTGTGACCGAGCCGAGGGGATGTAATGATGTGCAGGTAGTGTGGGTGTATTTGACAAAAGGGAGCTAACTCTTGTCCATGGTTCTCATTCTTTTATTTTATGACCAACAAAAAGCAATACCTGAAAAATAAAAATAAAAGGATATAAGCAAACAATGTTAAAGAATATAAAATCTAAGGAACGGAAAATGTCATGCACCAATAGCAAACCAATAATTAATCAAACTCCAAAGCTGTACAAATAAAACCACTAAATTTCTACACAAAGACTAAATACTAAAATACACAAATTAGGAGGCCAATAAACTCAATATAGTCTTACAGAAGCGAGCCACTATGATTTGGAATCATAGAGGTACGCTACCGTAAATATGGCCACAAACAAGTACATACGTAATGACTGTACTAGCGGTAGCATGACAGATGCCCTCCAATAGGCATAGAGATCCTAGAGGTGGGCACCTGCATGCAACGAATAAAAAGTGTCACGTTCCCGTAGGATTCAGAATCCTAGGGGCGCGCAACTGCGTTTAGCAGAATCGAGTTACTCCCGATTCTAAACCACCAAATCATAACCGATGAATTATCATTAATACAACTAGTAACTATTACCCGTATTATCAGCCACGTTCCCGTAGGATCGAGGATCCTAGGGGTTCGCGGCTGAGTACGGTGTGATTATGGTTGCAGAAGCGTTCCCGTATGATCGGGGATCATAGGGGCGCGCACCTGCATCTTTGGTAAAACATGTTCACACGCTGATGCATGACCAACGCAAACATAGGAATAATCAAAATCAATGAGTAACTACGTAATCTCATGGGTAAATGGCAAGTAACAAATGCATGGCAATGCATAAACAAACATGGCGGATAGTAGTGACGTCAATGAGTAGCACAGGTAGGGAGTACTAGCAAAGCGATAGACAAAGGAGAGAGAAGACAGAGCATAGAGTCAAAATGGCAAGGGAGCCCAACATAAGAATGAATACAAAAGCAACTAACATAAATTTAACAAAGCGATGCTGATACCTCAAGATTGTCAACCTCGAATAACTATGTTCTCCTTAAATCGGAATTGGATTCAAGTTCTGACGCAAGTAATACCGGCGCTACAAACTGCGGTGATCCCCACAATCACACTGTAATGACTTAAAATTCAAATCTAAACGCACTCAATGACGGTGACGCTATCGCCACGCCTGGTCATGGTACTATTTCTAACGAAAGGCTCTTCAAAGACTAGATAACCTACACAAACTCTCGATCGTTCCCACAAGACAGTAAAAATGATCGAGCCAAAGCTACATTCTCCAACTTCGAGCACTGACGTTACAAATGTGAACAAAAGAGAAACCACCCCAAAGTTACAATGTGGATCGCAACATATTATAAGAAGCGGAAACACATTATCCAAAACTGGCTTCCTAAAATGCGAGGTCTGACAACAATGAAGAATCAATCAAGAAAATCATCACTAGCAAAAACACACAATGAATATGTACACAAAATAATCACTACTTACAGGGCATTCGACCCGCAGTCCAGTTTCCAGAAACACAGTGAATTTGAACACTCGATGTGACGCCGGCACGCTACTAGCTATACGCACTGATACTAAATGGTGCGCAAATAGTCGTCTGCTACAAGCAAATAGTCGTCTGCTACAAGCCGGCCGGATGCTCGGCTTAAAATAGGCATAGCGCGGGCCGCAAAGAACGCACCTCGCTCGTGTAGGCGAAATGGCCCGTCTGGACGAAGGAAGTAGCAAAAATTGTGTTAGTTCCAACCTGAATAAACTTTAATAACTGACGATCTATACGTTCAATACTAATAAATCTTAGCATTTCCGAAAGAGAATTTAAAGGGCTTGTCAATAAACTAAATCAGGAAAAGCTTAACGCTAAACTGAATTTAATATGAATTTTTAATGACCGTCACACAAACCAAGTGAAACGCGAAAAAGCATGAAAAACGTAAATCTAACTAAGACAGGTTACAGATCGTACAAAACCAAATAAATATTCTAAAAGCAGGAACTGTGCTGAATCTAATGACTATCAAAACAGCTTTCTACGTTTAATAGAACGGGAGCTATGAGACTTCAAAAATACACAAGAAACACAAGTTACAAAACCATTACTAACACAGAAGACTCGCTGCAACACGCAAGTGGTGCTGTCGCCGCTAGCGGCTGAACGGGGGAACCTCAGACGTGGACTAAAAATAACTACATGGGGACAGAGGCTTATGGCGCTCTGTTACATATGTCTTTGGATCTGTTTTTAATAACAAGTTACAATTGTTATGTGCAGCACCTCTGTAACGTCCAGTTATGTGATCATGGTCACAAACTTTATCACCTTCCAGAGGCTGTTCACAAATCCAACACATCTCAGCTGTATCAAATTTCAGTTTGTCTTCTTCTGTCATCACTAAAGGCATCTGACATGTTGTGAGATATTGTACTACCTGACTATACAGATGTCTCATATCTGTTAAAAACAGACATGCTGCATTTTCACCCCTGTAGATAACAGGTTCTGTATGCTGTCCGTCTGACCTAACAATAATGTATCCAAAAGAACACACCACTTGGTCACTTAGTTTTATAGTCTTTGGTAATGACTCTGGAACAGGACCTTCATATGGTACTACCAGTGATTCAAAATCAGCATACACTACAAACGGCAGCTTTTGTTGATTCCCATAGTTCTTAAAATATACTTGACTACCAGGCTCTGGATATTTAAGTACAGTTTGTATGTCATCAGCTGATCTACAATGCAGGACGTGTTTATGTGCCATGCAATAGAGGAGAACCTTTGTAAACATTTCTTACACACTTCCTGTTTGCCATTGTGTTTTGTTGTATACCCATGAATTAGACGTGACATATTCCTGATAACTGTGTAGTGAAAGTTATCATTATCTCCTATTAATAACATGTCAACATGCTTATCTTCTGGCTGCCCATATGTTGGAGCAAGTGGTGATACTCTAATGGGTTGTAACTTGTCAACAGACTAATTATCCCACACATACACATTTACAGATATACCAGGATTTAGTTTTTCAAACAAGTCTATGTCCTCTATTTTAACAGGGAACTCAATGCCACTAAAATCGAGTTCGTTTACAAATTTAAAGTAGTTAGATACACGTTCAGGTTGTGATTTTACAAAGTGTAGTTTCGCAAGCACACACCACATAAAACAATGGTTGTCATTGTTCTGTATATTAACTACTGCCTTTTTGTTTGCAACCTCTGTTGGCAGTGGTAACCATGATTTACCTAATATAGGATGATACCTTGACTGCTTTAATTGTAGTTCATGTACATGTCCTTCGTGCCAACCAGACCCCTTCATTTTTGCACTGTCAATTGCTTGGAGGAAGTCAGGCAACAGTCTGTCTCTAAACACGTTCTCTAATTCTCTTCTTGTGTTAACTGTGTGTTGTCTTGTAGAGATATACGATACAATCACTTCACCGTCTACTGTAGTAAATTCTATTTTAGCAACAATCTGAATCTTCACACTGCCTGTTAGAAGATTATCTTGTATGACAGAAAAAGAGTTTTCTATCGATTCATAGACATTATTAGTATTGGATATAGGCAAGTCTGTTGTGTGAAACACATTACGTAGGCTTGATGAGCCTGATGGGTTTTGAACATTGTCCGTCATTTTTATTTGTCCGACAAAATAATAAATGAAAAAAATATTACCACTGACACACCATATGTAATACTGTATTAACTGTAGTTATGATAAACAAGTCAACCACTTTCCTGGTGTTTGTCTTGAAGTCTTGTCCTGCAGGTGTAATATTACTTTATTGAATGTAACACTTTCAATGTAACAATGTAGTTTTCTTAATTGATAAAATATGTCTTTACACAGTTCCTCAAACCAACGCAAGTGGCCACTGTTAGCATTATAAACTTTAAAAGCATTTGTCTTAAGATCAACAGTCTCATAATCATAACGTGGTAATCCATCTGAATATTCCAAAGTAACATTATATGTCATGTATATTCTTATTGTCGGTGTTGAACACATTGATCTTGTTTCATTTTATTATGCCGGCAAATTATATACTTTTGCTGAGTTGCAAAATGTAATTGATGATTAAATAAAAAATATTTGTCAAATAAAAATGATAGACTTGTATCCGCAGCTACCGACAACTGAATCAATTGTGATGACTAAAACAACGCTTGCACCTGATCTGCATGTGCCAATTGCATCAGATAAAACATTACAGGTAGACACATTCAGATTAAATAATATTACAGAAGCAATTAAATATTTGGAAAGTGAAGAGGCGAGGTACTCACGGTGCAAAAGACGGTATCAAACCGTTTTCAATTCTGTACAAAATACTTCAATGGCTGTTGGTGCAGTTTCAGCTGAATGTTCTGTAGGGGGCATTGTTCTGTTTGCCAAAGGAATTGGAAGTTTATTTGGAATTGCAGTTGAGGGTGTTAGCGTTGCTACATGCCTGGCATGTTTTGGTTTGGAAGCCTTAAACAAGAGGTTTCACATGAAATTACAAAAACATGAAGCATTGAGTACGCTGGCTGGTGCAAAGCTGAGCAGTATGAAACTTATTATCAGTAAGGCATTAAATGATAATTGTATTGATGACGAAGAATTTAAGCGGGTCCAGGATGATTTAAATAATTACAAAAAACAGAAGTCATAAATACAGAATAAAATGCGTAGTCAATCTCCCGTGAATGTTGAAGAACTAAAGGCTAGTTTTTTAGAGATGGGAAAAAAGATCGGTGTTCAGGAAACCACAGAAAAACTACACAATCTTTTAAGCAAATAAAAATCAGATTTGGTAATCAATCAATATTTTTGTCATATGCTTCACAGAGAGATGACACGTCATTTACACCACTTGTGCCTGATTATTTAGCCCCATCTGCACCACCCCCAGAGTACTACTGAGAAAAAAAAAGGTTTTTTATTGTCCTTGTATCTTGACAAATCTGACCGAGTAAGTTGTGACTTAAGTCAAGTTGTTGTAAGAACTTATAAGAACTTACAGTAAGTAAGTAATAAGTTCTTATGATAAGTAATTAATAAGTTCTTATAGCAACTCACTTAAAGGTTACTTCTGCAGGTTCTTAAAAGTTAGTTGTAACTTATTAGTAACGTATAAAGTTCCACTTAAAATCACTTAGACAGGTAAATGATTAGGTGTTGACAGAGACAATAGTATAGAGATAGATAATAAGAGATTTAAAAGATAATGAATTCAATAAAGCCGCATCGGTCATGCTCGTCACTTTTTAAAATCAAAAGGTTGATTTGGAAATAACGGGGGTGTAATGAGGGTCAAAAATTTTAATATTAAAAATGACGTAATTTAATGACGATGCGGCTTTATTGAATTCATTGTCTTTTAAATCTCTTATTATCTATCTCTGCCGTATGTGCGTATATATGTATGTGCGTATGTTTGTTTGTTTGTATGTATGTATGTATATATGTATGTATGCATGTGCGTATGTATGTAAACAAGAAAATCTCTGATATTTCTGTACACACGCTTGAAACTTGGCAAAATACTTTCTTAAGTGGGTGGCTAAGAGAGCCTCTGAGCATATTCCAATTGAATGACTCATTGAAGACACAACCGTTTATAGAAAGTCGATTGACCCAGATTAGAGTCCGTAATTTTTGTCATATTTACTTGAACCTTTGCATATAGCTATTTTGGAGAAAGACGTTGGATGATTTTGTTAGCAAGCTTTGTATCTTTTCAACTTCTTTAGTAAATATTAATTATTTTCAAAAAAAATTAAAACAATAAAAAAACCTTTGACTTCTATAGATAGTCAGACAGTGGCGGGGACGTAAAAGAGACAATTCATTCACCACGCAAACATTGACATAATACTCTAAATATGACGTAATTGTCTCTAGCGCCTGACTCTTTCTCTCTTTCTCACAGACATGCATGCATCTCCAAGAGGCATAGATCCTCATGAGCCCGGAAAGCGCATGAGGATCTATGTCTCTTGGAGATGTTTGGAGCGCGCGTGCATGCACACACTAACACAACGCTGGACAGACAGTTAGATCCCCTGCCCCCGCCTATCAGGCACCCAATCGCCAGCCCACAGAGAATACACAGGTATAGACCAAGTCGATCATCTGCATCCTCAAAAAGAATGCATCGGGTCTCTTATATAATCCATGTCTTTCTCCGGAACTTAGGAAGTAGGCAGGAGAAACATACATACACAAACACGAAGGTGCATTACTATATGTGTATGTATGTTTCTCCTGCCTACTTCTAAGTTCCGGAGAAAGACATGGGTTATATAAGAGACCTGATGCATTCTTTTTGAGGATGCAGATGATCGTCTTGGTCTATGCCTGCGTATTTCTCTGTGGGCTGGCGCGGATTGGGTGCCTGATAGGCGGGGGCAGGGGATCTAACTGTTTGTCTGTCCAGCGCTGAGTAATTCCTCTTGGTTTGTGTACAATTCTGCCAGCGCTAGCCTCACCTATCTGGTTTGTGAGACACACTAACACAAACACACACACACACACACACACACACACACACACACACACACACACACACACACACACACACACACACACACACACACACGCACGCACGCACGCACGCACGCACACACACACACACACACACACACACACACACACACACACACACACACACACACACACATCGTGATGCTTTCAGAAGAGCATTCAGGTGACAGATATAGCTATTTTGGAGAAAGACTGGATGAGTTCGTTAGCCAGCTTTGTACCCTTTCAACTTCTTCAGCAAAAATTAATTGTTTTCAGAAAAAAATTAAAACAGTAAAAAATCTTGACATCTGGAGAAAGTCGAACAGTGGCGGTGACGTAAAAGAGGCAACTCCGTCACTACGCAGAAAACTCTAAATATGACGTAATTTTCTCTCCAGCGTGCTCGTTCTTTCTCTCACATGCGTGCATCTCCAAGAGGCATAGATCCTCATGTTCCCGGAGGGCGCATGAACATCTTTGCCTCTTGAGGATGTTTGGAACGCGGGCATGCACGCAGGCACACACATACACACACATCGACGCGCTTTCAGAAGAGCATGTAGGTGTACTTAGTATAGCATGTAGCTAGGTAAAGTCAATCTGCTTTCACACAAATTATAGCAAGGCTGAAATTATACCGTGAAATTTTAGTTTTGTCACCATTTTCCAATGTCTTGAAGCGAAAGCGAAATTCATATCACGTTAAAATTAGGTAAAAACAAAAAAAAAATACGTCATGACAAATGACGTTTGACAAACCAATGACGCTTATGCACTGTGCACGCCCCTTATAGAGTTCACTATGGCGCATTGGCACATCTGCGAGGCTTTTTCAAAAGGAGATATTTCAACATCAGAATCAAGTTGAAGACAAGACAGCTCTCATATAGAAGGGACTTTGTGGGTTATGGTTCATCCCATATTGTTTTTGTTATGTGGTTGAAACACATTAGCAGACCAAACATTATTTAAATTGCTGTATCAAAGTCCTTTTTTGTGTACCGTATTAAAAAAAATACGGTAGACTTTGAAATGGGGCTGAGTCCTAGTGCATTCCGGAGCATGCACATGACGTTTTTGGCGTGCGGCGCAGAAATTCTGGCAAAGAAGTAACAAGATAAAAATGACGTCACGTCTAGCTACGCAAACCTTGCTAGAAAACGTCTTTTTGGCTCCAAACGCTGTGTATGTGTGTGTGTGTGTGTGTGTGTGTGTGTGTGTGTGTGTGTGTGTGTGTGTGTGTGTGTGTGTGTGTGTGTGTGTGTGTGACAGCGACTAGAGCCCGCGTTTGAGGACGGACACGCTTGAAATTTTAGGATATTGACCCTAAAAGAATTATCTCGGGACCTTTTTTTCGATGTTTTGATTAAGATGTTCATTGGCGAGAAAATGCCCGTTTCACAAAAACCGGTTGATCGACATTGGAGGCCGTAATGTTTCTTATTTTTTACTAGATATTTTACATATAGCTAGATAAGATAAGATAAGATAGCTTATTGCCATATGTTTCCATATTAAAAAAAACAATAAAAACATTGGCATTTGTCTTGATGTCAGTTACTATGACTGAAATAATACACACACACACATACACACACACACACACACACACACACACACAGGGAGACGCAACCATCAGAGTGGGTTACCTAGCATTTCATGTGAAAATGGGTTCCCATATTTCTATTTATTCTAAGGCTCTGGAATTGATGCGAATGTTTAGAACTCACATTATAACTAAGCTCTATAACTTAAAATAAAATAGACATTTTCTAGAAACAGAGCCACTAGATGCCGAAAAAATGGGTTTCTGCCAATAAAGTGGGTGGGTGTCTCTCTCACACAAATGAAACTGGCATTACAGTCAAAATGGGTGTCTTCACAACAGTAGGCGTCTGTAATAAGGTCAAGTTCATGGAATACTTCTTTTTCACATTAATTTTTTTTCCCAACTTAAATGTGTATGTGTGCTTTAACATTCTTTACATAGTATGGTGCAAAATTCAATAAACACTGGCCCGAAACCTTTCGATTATGATTTTTACAGAGGAAATCGTTTAAACATTGCTGCGTTTTGTCCTTTTGAAGCAAAACAGTTTATCATGGCATTGATGTGAGAATCAACATAATGTATTCTGGAAATTAAAGGACCTTTTTTGTGCGTTTTGGGGTACTCTGGAGTTTCAGACAAACAGCAACAGAGCATTTTGAATATTAACCCTTATCATTCGGAATACACCAGTGTGTGCAACTAGTGTAACTGAAATAGTCCAAGGGTTAGTGCCAGAATAGCTTGGTGCCTCTAGGCGCCAAGCTATTGTGGCACCACCCTTGAACTAAAGCCATTGGTCTATGTCCTCATCTGTAAGTACTGTAATGTAGCTTGCATAGAATTATGGCAGTGAACAGATTTGAAGCTATTTAGCCTCAGTATGACTATGATGCGGGTCAAAAAGTGTGGAAAAATATCAAAGATAGAAAAAGACCCAGACGAAGAAACGAACACTTAACTTATTCTACCCCAGCAAAATTTAAGATCCACCACGATAGTTCAAGGGTGATGCCAGAATAGCTTGGCGCCTATGGGCACCAAGCTATTCTAGCATCACCCTTGAACTATCGTGGTGGATCTGTGTCCTGCACTGCAACGCAGTCTTCTGAAGACGACTTCAACATTTGGGCTTAACTTATTCTACCCCAGACACACCACAGCAAAATAAAGATCCACCATGATAGTTCAAGGGTGATGCCAGAATAGCTTGGCGCCTATGGGCGCCAAGCTATTCTGGCATCACCCTTGAACTATCATGGTGGATCTGTGTCCTGCACTGCAACGCAGTCTTCTGAAGACGACGTCAACATTTGGGGATTCCGATCTTGGGGTAGAACGAGTTAAAATGACAGAACAGAACACCGACATTAATTAACTAACTGACAACATAAGAAATCACTTGAAACTTCAGCCTTTATTTAACGTCTTTCGTCTCCAACAAACAACCAGCCATTCTTTCATTTGCAAAATGGTATGGCAGTACAACCAACCATTCTTCAGAGCATGGAATTACTCGTACTAAAAAAAAGAGGAAAACCCCTTTTCACTAGGGAGGTCCGGGGGGCATGCCCCCCCCCCCCCCCCCCCCGGAAAATTTTTTGAAAATTTACATTAAAATTTGTGCAATCTGGTGCATTTTAGAGAGAAACTGAGCAGTTTAACCACCTAAAAATCTTGCTTTTTTTTTCTTATTTTTGGGGTGCACTTTTTATTTTTTGTGTCAAAGGTTTAAAAGTTATACTAAAACAAAGTATTCAACAGAATATTTATATCCAAATGCTTATTCAAAATACATCTGAATGTCTTTCCATTTTTTTTTTAAATTTGAGTTTAATTATATAATATATATACTTTCTTTAATAATCTCTGCTTAATCAGCTGTAAGTATGGATTCCTTTTATCTCTTATTTAATACTATGTACCATGGTCACTGAGCTGGAGAAAGGTTATATAGATTTTTCAACATAATTTCATCAAACTTTACTGGGAAAAAAATACATTGTAATAAATTTATTCACCATCATGAGTAATATTTCCAATGGCACTGCTTTTAGCTTCACTTGTGTTTCGCTGTAGACACGTGAGCATCAAGTGCTACGCGGCCGCGTAGTTAATATCAACTCTGCGCAGTTCGCGGCAATACGCCTGCCCACAGGCCCGGCTAACTTGCGAATACACTGAGCGCGGAGCTCGTCGTTTACGCTTTTCTCGAGCCAAGTCCATCTCCAAATATTCTTGGCTCCAGAATCGTCTGACGTCTATTCTGTCTCCGCGTTTAAGTATTTTCTCTTCGCCGTATTTTGACCAGACTACGACTCCACTGAAGACCGGAAGTGACCTGTGCGAGCTAAAGCTAACGCCTCGCTCAATTTTCAATACGCGATTTGGGGATATCCGCCACATAAAGATCACGAAACACGGTATTGGAATAGTGACTTTACGATTTTGTTTTCGGCGGAAATTCAGCGGAATGGCAGCTTCATTTAAGCGGAAATCCGCCAAAAAGAGGAAAATTCCATGCTCTGATTCTTTCATTTGCAGAGTTTTTAAAATGGCATGCAGTATATTACAAAATGATCCCCCCCCCCCCCCAATAACACTCTTGTAATCAATTTTTACATTGTCAATGGTTTTCTTATCTTATTATATTGTCTTTTGTCCCCAGCCGGCTGTTTCGTTTTGCAAATCCAAAGGTTATACAGTATACAAAATGTGACCCTTTCTCACGAAACCAGTCTTAACTCGCAGCGAGCCAATCAGCACTACACGCAATAATATGTGGTGGGGGGGTCAATCTGGGGCATTTTCACTTTTTGGGAGAAATGTATTCTACATACACCAAAGTATCGTATGGTTAAAATCTTTATCATGAAAAATGCCATTAAATAGGTAAAAAATGATTTTAAAAGTCTGCCCTTGGCCCCAATTATGCTGCACACAGAAACTTCACAGGCTGTTTTCTCAAAATGGCCGCCGGAGGCTTTAACAACTTTAAACACTTAAGAACAGCTTTTACAATTTTTGCACTACAGCATACAGTCATATATCACAGTAATCAGCAAACACTGTAGTTTTCATAAATGCATATATGTCAAAACATGCAAAATGCGAGTTCTTAAGACTGATTTTGTGAGAGAGAGGGTCACAAATGATCCAGGCGTCCATCAGATTAAAAAAAAAAAAAAAAAAAAAAAAAAAAGCAGGCTATACATGCTGAAACCACCCCAATAATAACACTGATGTAATAAATCTGTATGAAATCGAAAATGCTGCGAGTGGCGGCTCAATTCATTTCTTTTGTAACTTTTTCAGTCTGTTGCGGACGTAATCCTTAATGTTTGTCCAGCGCCTATGTCTAAGTGCAGGTTCCAGCGCCATTGCATACTGTATCTCGGCCTTTCCAGGAAGTTTGTTCATGACGAGGTGTGTCTTGAAACGAGTTTGAACAGCTTTCTCTTCAGCTTCCCCCCATGGTTTTCTTGTAAATCTAGCTTTCTTTCGAACAGGAGCCGACGCAGTACTGTCATCATCAAAACTATCTAGATTGTCATCAGGCTCTGGACGTCTTTTCTCCGTCATGCTCATCGATTCCTGTGTTGCTGACTTGCTACTTGCTTCATTCACAGGTGCTGTTCCCCCCGAGACCTCTCTGCCAGTTTCTGATGCGTCTTCATTGTCAAAGTCAATCTCTTCATCATCGCCCAGCTCAGCTCTAATGCAACTCTCAAAATCTGTCATCCCATTGTTAACTGACAGAAGAATCTTTGCCACTTTTGCCTTTTGAAGGACGTCTTGAGGTTGGCGGTAGATATGGCGATGTATCCGAATATCATGGCCAAGGAAATCTGCCAGCTGATCCTGGTCTAACTCCGAGATGGCCATTGACTGAGCCAAAGTTGCAACCTGTTTCCGCAACTGAGTAAATGTGAACATGGCTGGGTATGACACCCCTGCTTCTAGGGCATGGGCCTTCAGAACATCATGGCCTCTGTAAGGCCTCTGACCAGAAGGTGTGGCAAAGATGTACTGGGAATCAGCGAGAGCTGGCACCGATTGCCTCATTTGAAGGATTCTGTCCACAGTTGTCATCATCTTCTTCGTCAGCAAAACGGGAACACTCCTATTAAACTTGCCTCTGATTTCCACTCGCTGAAAATGATTCACCATTTTCTTCTCAACCTCTGTGAGACCTTTCAAGATATCTTGATTGGTGATCGATCCAATCTTAGCATTCTGGAAGTCTGACACCTTCATTCTCTGAACTTCTCCCCCTCGTTTTCGGTTGAAAAGTGATACAGCACAAAGAGTTGCTTTAACCACTGTCGGATAATCTTCCGAAACCATCCTTGTCTCAAGAAGCTGTTGGACCTTCCTCACATCTTCACATGATGGGATCAGCTTGGGTTTGTTCATGGTCATTTTCCCGACCGACTGGGCTGCTGTAGCGGACACACAATCATACCAGTCCCCGTCGAAGACGGAGTCAAACCGCTGCGCCTCAGAGAGCTCCTGTCGCCACCTGTCGTCTGAACCCTGTCCAAGCTGTTTGGATGCCTGTGACTGTTTGATCTGTGAACACTTTTTCAAAGCATGGCCTATGCGCATTGCGAGATTGCCTTTTTTGAACTGATGTGTCCCCTCATCAAAATCTGCTAGCTCTTTTACAGCCAGGACAACATGATCAAAGCTAGCTGAATTGATCACAGCATTTAAACTTGCGATTTTCATTTCTGACCTCACTCTGATAATCTTCAACAGTCTCCCTAACTCCCGCATCCTGGAGCTGATTTGTCCAGCCGTGTGTTCTTCAATGTCCCTGCGGTCAAATAATCTCTTTCCATACTCAAGAAGCAAGGGGTCAGTTCTGATGAGACGGCTTATCTCATCATCTCTCTGGGTAGCCAAGACCTTGTGGTAGAAGGAAAATTCAACGTCTAAGGGTATTGGAAGCATGAGCCGACCACGGCGAGCGGCGTCCCCTCGCCGAGTGATCTGAAACCCTCCTGGCTTCTGACAGCAACGTTTTGAGTGTACAGAGATCAGCTTTTTTTGATAGAGCCCTTTGCAATGGCTACAGGCGAGAAGGTCGTCTGCCTTACTAGTTTTGGTGCGATACTTAGGAATCAAACATCCGGATTTGTTTTCAAGAACAGCAACGTTATGCATGTAATCACCCTCATCTTGTAGTCTGATCCATGCTCGACGTCTCTGCTTGGTCCCTTTTTTCATCGACAAAATTTTAGCAACGTCAGCCTCATCTGCATGGACATCTTGTAAGTGCGTGCTCATTTTCAAGACAAGCTTGCCACACAATTTGCATGCATGTTTCTTGTCCCATTTGTACTTTCCTTTCCCTCTCTGCGACACGTGCACACCCGTTTCTTCTGTAAGTGCTCTTTCCCCACTCTTTCCAGCATCATGTTCCTCCTGCCTATCCACATTCTCATTGCCACCCCCTAACGCACACTGCACCTTGCTGGTACTAGCGTCACCAACACCTGGCCACCCCAAACCTGCCACTTTGATGAAATCTAACATAGTCGATACAATACTGTCTATGTCCGAGATCCCAGCAATTGATGCTGACACACCCTCTGAATCCGGTGAGCTCGAGCCAGGAACAAACTCCTCGTCATCACTGCCCTCGTATTGCGATGCGCTGGCACTGCTCTCAGTCTCGGGTCCATCCCAGGCGCCATTTGCCAACTGGAGAAAGAAAGAAAGAAAGATTAAAACCAAAGCTGCCTTAGAAACAGAAACAGCCCAATTTTGGTTTAAAGGGGCCTTGCACAAGAATAAAAAGAGTAATCCCGTGTATGACCGATTTACATATGTGTGACCTCGGTGACGAGGGCTGGCTTCTGCAGCAGTCAAAATCCACGTTTTCTGAAAATGCAAGCAGTTTTCACACATTTGTCAACCCTGCGTGACCCTTTAAGAGAGGTAACTCAAATTGGCATGTTTAAAAAGGTCTTGCCACAAAGTATCCTTGGGCCAAGCTTGAAGAATGTGGCTTGAATAGTCTCCGAGAAAATGCCACCGTTAACTCATTCTACCCCCAGACACACCACAGCAGGATAACAGGGGTGGGATTCTAGTAAGAAAGAAAACGCGGAAAATCAAACGACATTGGTGGGGGGTGGGTGGGTGGGTGGGGTGGGGTGGGGTGGGGTGGGGTGGGGGGGGGGGGTGTGGGGGGGGGGTGGTGGTGGGGTGGGGGGGGGGGGTTTCATGTCCTTCATTTTCAGCGGCCGAAAAATCAAACGACAGGGGGAGGGGAGGGGGGGGGGGATAGGCACGCGTGTCCACCGTTCGCCAAAGTATCCAAAAACCGACACGGGGAGCGAGACCAAACACACCCGAAAATGGACTTTGTTATGACACTCCTGATCTGCAGTATAAAAATGGAATGTGCGTACCAGTTTATGTTCAGATGCACACTAAACGGCACTCTGTCTTGGACAATATCCTTTTTCACCGCCATTTTCCACTGCGACCTAAAGCTACCGGAAGTGTCGGGCGATAGTGAACCAAACTGCATACAAATCCAACCCATTTGAGATTTTTTTGCCATTTAAGAAGATTTTTTTTTTTTTCCTCGTCTTTTTTGTTGTTATTAGACGCGGAAAATAAATATGCTTCAGCGGAATTGTGAAAGAATTTCCACGGAAATCCGCGGAAACGCGGAAGAATCCCACCCTGGGATAAGGATCGACCATGATAGTTCAAAGGTGATGCCAGAACAGCTTGGCGCCTACGCGGGCGCAGAGCTATTCTGGCACCACCCTTGAACTATCATGGTCGATCTGTGTCCTGCGCTGCAATGCGGTCTTGAGAGGACAGGGGCAAAATTTAAGGATTTTGGTGTTGGGGTAGAATGAGTTAAAGTTTACCATGGACAACGGACGGACGACCAGTGGCCCAGAACATAAACTCACTTTTGCTTCGCACGCACGCCAGCCAATAAAATGAAGATGATCATAGAATCACTTTACTTACCAGTTTGTAATTGGGGGCATTCCGCTGCCGTCCATGCACCCTCCTACCAGACGCACCCTCTGTGGCAGAGGCTGGGGGGCCATGATTCTGCAGCATAGATCCTGATGGGTTTGGACATCCTGCTGCCATCCGGCGCTGGGTGTGTGCCAGAAAGTCCTGAGCCGGTGTGACCAAAATGGTGTTGCTGAGAACATGTCCAATACAACCATGTAAACCAACTGACATTTTGAATCAGATTGATTGTACATTGCTTAACGTCCCGACAGCCACTAGGCTTTCTCAGGACGTGCCTGCACTGCTTGTGAAAAAAAACCCACCTAAACAGAACATTGCCATGTATGTCGCCTGCCGGTCAAATACGTTAACTCATTCTACCCCAACACCAAAATCCTTAAATTTTGCCCCTGTCCTCTCAAGACTGCATTGCAGTGCAGGGCACAGATCGACCATGATAGTTCAAGGGAGATGCCAGAATAGCTTGGCGCCCGTAGGCGCCAAGCTATTCTGGCATCACCCTTGAACTATCATGGTGGATCCTTATCCTGCCGTGGTGTGTCTGGGGTAGAATGAGTTAAATAAACCTAACACATGGGGCCAAGACATAAAGCTAAGACCATTTAGCAACACACATCCAATATCAAGAGCTACAGGCAGTGCAGACAGTAGGGAGAGTTTTAAAAAGGCAAATTTATACAGGTGAATGGACAAAGGGTAGACAGAAACACATGCATGCCCCAGAATTGAGAGAAAAACCCACCCTGTGGGGCTGACCAGGGTGACCCTGAGAACTAAAAACTGGCAATACAGTAAAAAGCGATACTTCAGTTGCACATTCCTAAACGAGACCTGTTTGTGGACGTTCGTTCTTCGAATCGCGAGGCAGTTTTGCGAACGAGGATTGAAATCTGGCGCCATTTTTGTTTTTTTTAAAAAAAAAAAAAAGTCAACTGATAGTTACTGTGCATGCATGTGGCAAGTTAACACGTCAGAAAAAAAAAAAGAAAGAAGAAACAAAATCGCGTGGCAGATTGACCTTGTAATGGGGTTATTG
Organism: Semisulcospira habei; assembly: GCA_036245525.1. Classification (NCBI taxonomy): domain Eukaryota; kingdom Metazoa; phylum Mollusca; class Gastropoda; family Semisulcospiridae; genus Semisulcospira; species Semisulcospira habei. Next base: position 29,897,509 of record BTPG01000006.1, read on the forward strand.
AACGAATTCCTTTCATTGAAGAAGAAAGCTTTTGTTAAAATCGTGGGGTTCTATTATCATTTACTACAAGACTCAACGGTCAGGCCCGGCCGGTGCGGCCGAAGACACGTTTGAAAGCAGACGCCTTATTTTTCTGGGCCAAACGGGTACGGGGATTGGAGGCATCTCTCAGTTAAATAACTGCACTGAACAAGTACATTTGGGCGTGCTCTTAACTAAGAAATATTGCATAAAATACCTCTGCAAATGCGAGAGAATGACCGGTGCGTCCGTTGGAGACGAAAGACGTTTAAGCAAGGGAAGGAACTCCGTTCATCGGTGTTGGACCAATCAAATTGATCTGAAAACACTCCGGCCGCTTCCGTGTCCACACACAGGCCCAGGGCATCCCTGAAACACAACGATGAAGTAAATCTGTTAAAATGGGCACATCGTATTTTGATATTTTTTTCTGAATTTTGAATGAAAGATAATACAGAAACAACCCTCAGAAAAAATGGGTTTCTGATCTGGCCACCCAAAATTTTACACCGACCCAGATTGCATAAGGATGGTAAAGAAAGTAACCCAGTTCAGTCATTTGGTGTACGCACACACACACACACACACACACACACACACACACACACACACACACACACACACACACACACACACACACAGATTAAACTCTAAAATATGAGTTTCATGCTAAATACTAAGCAAAAACTGGTATTAAACAAAGCGAAAAATGGGAGATATTGAATGAGTTCGTCAACCAGCATTGTAGCTCTAGAACTTTTTGAGTGATAATTAAATATTTAAGAAAAAATATATTTTCACGTTTTTGGATTAAGTTCACGAATTATATGGGTTAATCTTAAAACAATTGAATCTTTTTTTACGAAAACAACAACAACAAACAAAACAAACCCACCAATCTTCTCATTAATAAACGCTTGATTTTTGTATACGGTATTCACATAATAATAATACATAGCATTTATATGGCGCATTTCTCATATTTATAATATAACTCAATGCGCAGAATGGAGCCGCGAACTGAACCCAACAAGCACGCTCACGTGAATCACACGCATTCACTCACACACTGTACGTAAACACAAGATTCACGTGGTGCTAAGGGCAAGCTCAAGCGAGCTACTGACGGTATTTGGAAATCGTTTTGTATTTGAAATTTTATTAAGTTGGCTGAAATTGATACCACATAAGCCTACATTTTGTCTCTGCTGGCGGGTACGCTTAGGTCAATTGTGACCTGTATGCCCTAGATGTGAAAATCAGACAATTTTTTTGCAACACCTTTTCGGAGTCATTTATAAAACAGCTAACATAACTATAATTTTTCTTTTACGAAAAAAGCTATTTTCTCATTATAACCGCATGATTTTTCATTAACAGTGTTTACATAAGCCTGCAATTTGTCCCGGCCCTGGGGTCGGATTAGGTCCAAAAATTTAATTGTTGCCTGTAAGCTTTAGTCGTGAAAATCAGCAAGTAAATTGCAAAGTTGATCCTTTGATACGGTCATATGTTAGTCCTGCGATGATGACGTGTAACATCGAGTCGTCACTATGAACACGGCGTTGTGGGGATAATGATGCCATGACGTGAAGCTTGAAGTGACGTCATTCCGCTGCTCGTGCTGTTATTCTTCTTCAGAATAGCTATGCTACGCCAGACCACAGAGCTTACGAATGGCGGGAATCGCCGTGTGTCCGTCTTTATTTCTGTGTGCCAGTGTGTGTGGATCAGAGGGTGGGTTAGAGTAGAAGGAGATGGATTTCTGTCGCTACACGAGCCCAGAGAGCGTACTAATGGTGACAAAACTAAAATGTCTTTATTTGTGTGCGCCGACGTGTGTGTTGTGGCTGGCTTAGAGAGGAGGAAAAATGGATCAGCATAATAAGCCTAAAAATATGAACAACTCTGAATATTCTAAACAAGATAAACGCATCTGAGCTCCAAACAATACGGTAGACTTTGGGATGAAATCCTCATCTTGTTTTACTTTTGACACCCCCCGTCCACCCCCCCCCCCCACCCCACACACACCTTTCCAGCTTTTCGGCGGATGGTGAGAAGGTGCAAGAGGTGCTTATACACGCGCTTGGTGCGCCTGCCTATCCCCCCCCCCCCTCCACACACACACACACACACACACACACACACACACACACACACACACACACACACACACACACACACGTACACACACACACACACGCACGCACGCACGCACGTACGCACGAACGCACGCACGTACGCACGCACGCACGCACACACACACACACACACACACACACACACACACACACACACACACACACACACACACACACACACACACATCCTCTTCTGATTTTTGGTCCAACCGGAAGCAAGGTCTAGAGTCTGGAGGACATATGTATCAGACATGAATGTCCCAAACAACTGCAGGGGCTCATGAGACTCTACGCCTTTCGCTGAGACCAGTTTGTATCCATGTTTCTTGGACGATTTTGCCTTTTATTCGTTAAAGGAACACAGATTTCAAAAACAAAAATGTACTACGGTGGTAGGAAAGGAGTTGAAGATACTGAATCAAGTTCTGCTGACGGAGCGAGGGCAGAATATCGTTCAATACCAGCGTCACAGTACACAGTACTGGTGGCTGCTTGCAGAAGTTGATTAAGGGATTAGAAAAGAAAACGACATCGGGCCCACGACGGTCGCAGTGGGCCCGCGCTCAGCGCGGGTCCACTGCGGCCGTCGTGGGCCCGAAGATGTGTTACTAATGGGGGACACAGTTCTACTGACGCAACGCCGGCAGAATGTCCTTCAGTGCCAGCGTCATCCGTCTCCAGAACGAGTCTCTGATCTCCGGGTGGTCTCCCCACTCGATGTAGGTCGTGGTGTTGATCAGCGCCAACATGGCGCCCGACATGTCACGTGACGGCACGTGCTGCAGCATCACCAGCACCATGATGTCATTGTTGTCGATCACGTGACTCAAACACATCTCCAGCTCGAAGTGACACCACTGGCTTTGGGCGAAGGTAGGCGAGAAGACGGCCAGGACCCGCTTGCTGGAGTCTAGACAGTCCAGGATGTTGTCCACGATGTTCTTGCCCGGGATGAAGTCACGCTGGTGGATGCACAGCCGCAGACCCATCTGGGAATAGAAAAACAAAGACAGTTAGTGTAGATTCTCAATCAGGTTGCATGGAAACAGGTTTTAGAAATAATGTGCACATAAGAGACCATTGTATTGCAGGATCTGTTGAATCGCGCAACCAGGTTGTCAGATAACGCTAGAAATACTGGTCAGAAAACAAGAGCCTCGGGCCCACAACGGCCGCAATGAGCCCGCGCACTGCGGCCGTCGTGGGACCTACAACGCTACAAGGGGATCCACTTGGGCCAGGAAAGTCCACAAAGGGCGTAGTTGTCAGCTGTGGTAATCGAGTTTCATGTTGGTGTAGAAACGAATACAAAGCATAGTGCAAACAATTTAAGAGGGAAAACCCTAAAGCGTGCTGACAAAGACTACAAGAAAGAAGAAAATCACCTGTTGTTCCAGGTCGGGCATGAGGTGATCCAGGACCCAGTGCGCGTCCTCGCTGTCGTAGGACACGAAAAGGTCGTACTGAAAGTCTTCAGCACCAACCTGGCGCCGCCTAGCGTCAGGCTTACCCCGGAACGTCTCGTAGAGCAGGAGGCGGATGTGCCAGCGGTAGCGGTACAACTGGGAAGCCACAGTCAGCCCAACGATCAGCAAAGCCGCACACACCACGGTCAGCACGTAGGCGTCGTGACCCAGAAGACACGGCTGTTGGTTTTGCAGAAACATGTGCAGGTCTTTACCCGGGAGGTTTCTGCACTCGTACCTGCTGTAGCGATTTGAGAAGTTAAATAACTCGGGGTTGTCTGCCACCCAGTTTCGGAACCATAATAACGCGCACGTGCACTCAAAAGGATTGATACTGAGGTCAAGTGACGTCAGTCGTGAGCGTGTTTCGAGACTGAAGGTTGCCTTAGTGACTG
>BTPG01000006.1:29907034-30024534 GCA_036245525.1 Semisulcospira habei
AAACCATCCTTGTCTCTCATCACCCAGATGTGTAAACCAGCAAAGAACACTAAACAAACACCAGCAATGAAGTGGGGAACTGAGCAAGAAAGTACTGCCAGAAAACATTATGAACAACAAATTCAAGCCCACCACTCTGACTTCAATGTGAGAAATTCAGGTTTGGTTCTGAATCCAAAATACCCCCACATGGCAGCTTCTCCAGATGGAATCTGCCAGTGCAAGTGCTGCGGCATTGGGTGCATTGAAATCAAGTGCCCTTTCAGTGCCAGGGATATGATGGTAAGAGAAGCTTTGGCACTCCCTGGATTTCCACTACAGTTAGATGAAACAAAACTCACAATGAAGCCAACACACCCCTACTATGCACAGGTGCAATGCCAAATGTTCATTAGCAACACACAGTACTGTGATTTTGTTGTTTGGACACAGAAAGACTTGTTCGTTGAGCGAATCTCACGTGATGAAGATTTTTGGGCAGATGCATGCAAGAAGGCTGAGCACTTTTTCAAAGTGGTGGCACTGCCAGAGCTGTTGTGTGGCTATTTCACTCAAAATCTAAAGGCATCTACTTCACTAACAGGAAAAGTAAACTCTGCACAACATGCGGGCGTTGTTCTGCCACCCTCACTTTCACCATCCATATCTGTGAATATGTATACTAAAGTACAGCAGACATGGTGTTTTTGCAAGGGCCCTGAGACTGCAGACATGATTGGCTGTGACAATAAACAGTGTGACGGACAGTGGTTCCATTTTGTCTGCGTAAAGATAGAGCATGCACCCAAAGGACAGTGGTTCTGTCCAGAGTGCAGGCAGAAACCTCAGTTTCAGAAGAAGGGGAAGTCAAAACCAAAGCAGAAGAAAAAAGAAAACTTTCTGATTATCATATTTTTTAGTGTAGCTACACAAGTACTTTTTTTTAAATGAATAAATATTGTGTGTTATTGTAATCATTAATCCACATGTTTTGAAAGGTACATTTTATCACCTAATTGGATCACCTATTTTGTCTTCTTTATTTATTTAGTCTATTCAAATTTTTTATATTAGACATCACACACAAAAACTAAACAGTAAACCAATTATATTATTAGCAACATAACTAAAATAAAGGTAAAACAAACTGTTGTAATGTTTATACCATTCTTAGATTTGTGATTTAAAAAAGCTCAGTGAGTAATTTTGCTGAATCTTTTTTAACCTAGGAGTGATTTCAAAATGCACCTTTACTAATAAACTGTAAATGTGTAATGTGGAACTTTCTGCGACGAATGTGTCATTTCTGTTTTGCAACTGAGTTAATTAAATGTGGTGTTAATAAAATGTAGTGTAGTTTGGTTTCTTCCGTTTTGGGAGATTTGATTGCTGCCATTAAAGTGTTTCACTTTCCGGAATGATCGTTGTGCAATTTTGACCTGTAGTTTTTAAATTTTCAGCTATAAACTTTATGATGTGTGCAATGCAATGTGCCAAAGAATGTGTACAAATTATATTGTTGAAACAAAAAGCTATCTTTTGTAATTACAGTGATAATTTGTGTGAAAGATAGACGAACGAGACAGACATGTTTGCAAACACACACATAAACAGTATCGCAACAATGAAAACGTTGAACAAGAACAAAGTTTAATACCTTGGCCAAGTTACGTAAGCATGAACAAACATGGATCTAAAATGGGCAGTTACGAAAATGCTTGCAGTCTTGGAACAAGAACACAAGGTTCATTCCATGATCAAATTATATACACACAACTGGTATTGGTAGTTTTTAAACAAGCAATACTATCCCTTACTGTTGCTATCAGTGTGATCGTTTTAACTTTAGCAAACAGCAACGTGAGTCCTGTATATTAAATGGTCTCCCTGTCAGTGGGATTGTGTTTTTAACAGGTATTTATTTTTTTTTAAAATGAAATTCTAGGACTCTTTAGGAGGCAACATTGCACTGGCTCTCGTGCTGCAACCTTGGGAGCTCGTTGGCCTGTGGGGACGTTCCACAGCTCCAACTTCCTGATATCCCTCTGTGGGCGAGAGAGTAGGGATGTGCCTGGGCAAGACATTCTCAACTATAATGAAACTTAGGTTTATTTTACTGGAACAGCAGTTGCCTCATCTGCTGTTTGGTGGTCATAGTCGGAAACGACAAACACAACTATCTCTTGTACACGCCCACAGCATGTATTTTTTAACAAACAAACGCTTCTAGTCTTACTCTACTTGCATTTTCATGATTTAGTGTCTATTTAGCAACTGGCAGTGAACACCGTTTACAACATCTACCTTGTAAGAAAAGTATTGTAGCAACGTTTATAAAATTTCAATGTCAAACTTCAAGTCATATTTGCTGTATGCTCACAGCCATGGAGTCAAAAAGATGTTAACAATTTATTATATTTGTCCTTTTCACTGATTTGATCAAAATGTGTCTGGCCAAGAATGCTACATTTCAGCACCAGAATTGGTATTAAACAAACTACAAAGTACTGATAGTAAAGCTGTACAATTACAAAAACTCTAAAAATTAATTTAGAATGGATGAAATTTTTTTCCTTATCAAAACAGCATACATTATTAATATCTAGTAATGTAGTAAGACACTAATCAAGTACACATTCTTCAAAAGATGAAATTTTATAGCAAAGTAAAATATCCCTAAAGAAAGCACAAAACATTTCTTCTTCACAAACTGTCAGTAATAATACAGGTTAGATTTAAATATAATCCCATCTTGAGGCTCAGCACACTGCCCTTAATTAGTCAAAGCTTCTGAGAATCAGAATGAATTACCATTGTGAAGCGAGGTTGTTACTGTGTCTCCAGCAAATCACACACTGATTGTGGGGCTAGGTCTAAGACTGGTACTGCTGACAGATCATGTAGATTGCCATCACCTGACAAAACTACTGAGGCACAACAGTTCACTAGGGCACAACAAACAAAAACTACTTTGTCCAATACCATCATATTACTGTCATCAGTATTAGCGTAGCTTGTTTGCAAAGTTGAATCCAGGATTGTGTATTTCTGCCTAAGTGAACCAATCACTCGTTCCACATGAATCCTTACATTTGCTAGTTTTCGAGTGGACTCAACTTCAAATGCAGACAGCTGTTTTTTTCCTTTTGTGAATGCAGGAGTTTTAACTTCAGCACACATCAAGCCTACACTATCATGGATATTAAAGCCTCTGTCTGCCAGAACTAGATCTCCCACTTGCAGATTATTTAAAAAGTTGCAATGCTCTGTGACAAACTTGTCACTTGCCCTACCTCCAAAACATTTTGAAATGTATGACACAACTCCCTGTGGAGAAATTCCTATCAAGATCTTGAAAATGTTACCATGTTTATAGTTGGAGTAGGTCTGGTTTTTGGCCTGCAGGCTTGACGACCTTTCTAATCTGACCTCAAAACAATCAATAATAACAGTAACTTTTCTGCCAAAGTGCTCCATGATGCAAGCAGGCATGTTTCTGCGTAAGTTCTCTCTATCAGGCCAAAACACAAGCGGCTGCAACTGAACATACAGCACATCAATGACATAATGAAAAGTTCTTGAAACTGTAGCCTGTGAAATGCCAAATATGTCTGCAATTACAGTTTCAGGCAAATTTAAACGCAGGCGCATCAGAGTCAACACAACCTGTTTGAACTTTGACAGAGCATTCTGTGGCGTTTCTTTCAAATTCTTTGAAATCAAAGAAACAAGTGCCGTCAAAATTACAAAGTTAGGTAGGCCAGTATAAAACCGAACTCTGTCTGCTTTCTTTTGATAAAAGTTTTCATCATGCATCAGTTTCTCTGAGAGATTTTGTGTGAGATCTCCATTCTCTACTGTTAATTGTTTTATTACGCTTTCCAGCTGATCGATGTTTTCTCCTGTCATTTCGGTCTGAGTTTCGATGTCCCGAGTGCTGTCAAGGTCTGGAATGTGATCACCTGCAGTTGAATCTACAGGTGCATGATCAGCAAGTTGTTTCTCTGCCACCAGTTTCTTAGCTGTATTTCTGTTCTGCAGACGTTCGTACTTGTCCACCTTCACTTTCTTCCCCCTCTTGTGTCCCATGTGAACTGTTGGAATCCAGTCAGGATGAGTGTTGTCCTCGAGGCATGCAGTTTTCCTATTAGAAACATAACAAAAGAAATGACAAAGCATTATTAAAGCTTAGAAGTACCAGATAAAAAGTGCACACATGTACATATATATTTGTTTGGTTTTGTTTATTGGGTACCATCATCGACATGGCATGTACTATGTAGTCTACACACAGTACCTGTATGTAGGTTACATGGTACATGCCATGTTGATGGGATTATATGTCGGCAAACAAGCAGTCATGTTTTCAACACATAGGCTAGGCCTAACAATTATTAATCCACCATCTATCTACCAAGTACCATTGCTAGTTATGCACTGTAATGTGTTTGCCACAGGTCGTTAAGCTATAAACCAACCCGAAAACCATCAAATACACAATCACCACACTCCACTTGATCATCAGTAAAGAAAACGGTCGGCTTGTAGTTCTTGGATGAGGAGGGCATGAGGTGGAAGGGGGCCTATGTCACTTTTAGGCAATTTAAAACTCTGCATTTTACAGTTTTCACTGTTTCACAAATATTCTTTATTAAAATACATTGTAGACCGATCTATGAATTAAGTAATAATTCTGTCAGTACGAACCTGATACGAAATGATGCGAGCAAATTCTGTGCCACGGCTTGGTCGTAGTTTCTGTAATGTGCTTTCTGCAAATCTGACTCAGCCACTCGGTTCGCCTTTGTTGAATCAATTTTCGCTCGAAATAGCTCTTTCATTTGCAAACAGTTGGTATCCGAAAGAAGCTTACATCTCGGTCTCTGTTGCTGCGATGTCCGCAGCCCCGAACACAACAAAAATTTACCATTGTGGCTTAAATATAACGCTGATCTACTTACAAAACAATGCCGAACGTAGGGCTGTTGCGGCCCCCTGTCCGCCACGCACATTTTGATGACGTAGCATGCATAGGCTCTATAGGGGTTGCCCACGACGTCTGCAGGCATGCTCGTGACTGCGGAGGCCAATCTGGGACAGGCAGGTTCGACCGCAGTGGCTGCAGAGGGAGGTCTGGCCATGGGTTCTGAGTTGCGGCATCTCTGTTTTTTCTCCTAAGCCGCTTGTCCTTAAAACTAGCTCTGCGAGAGTCCTCAAAGGAGACGGCTGCCTTGTAAATGGTGGAGCGCCAGGTGTCGCGGTCCGCAGAAAGTGAAGACCACTGGCGGTGGTCGATTTGGCAGGCTCTAAGTGACTTCTTGAGACAGTCTTTGTATCTCTTCTTTGGTGCCCCTCTGTCTCTGTGTCCAGTGGCGAGCTCGCCGAACAGGGAGATCTTGGGTAGGCGATGATCCTCCATCCTGGAGACGTGCCCCGCCCAGCGGAGCTGTGTCCGCAGCAGCATAGACTCGATGCTCTGCCTGTTCAAGGACCTCGACGTTTGTGACATAGTCACTCCAGTGAATGTCAAGAATGGTACGTAGGCAGCGCTGGTGGAAGCGTTCGAGGAGTCGTAGTTGGCTGCGGTAGAGAGCCCAGGACTCGGAACCATACAGCAGGGTGGTGAGGACAACAGCTCTGTACACACTGATCTTGGTGCCTTTCAGCTGTTGATTGTGCCACACCCGCTTGTATAGACGCCCGAAAGCGATGTTCGCTTTTGCCAACCTGCTGTCCAGCTCCTTGTCCAGCTTGGCGTCTGACGTGATGATGCAGCCAAGGTAGGTAAACTGGTGCACTGACTTCAGTTCAGACTCGCCGATGGTGATGTGAGGAGGGCGATGCTCTCTACCTTGGGTGCTGGCTGATGGAGGACCTCTGACTTTTTCAGACTGACCTCGAGTCCAAAGAGCTGGGCAGCGTCTGCGAAGCAGGACGTGATGCGCTGCAGGGCTCTCTCAGTGTGTGCAACGAGGGCAGCGTCGTCACCAAAGAGCAGCTCACGAATCAGTTGGTTTAGGGTTTTCGTGTGGGCCTGCAGTCGTCTGAGGTTGAACAGGCTGTCATCGAGACGATACCTGATGTACACTGCGTCGTCATCGTCGAGGTCCACTGTGGCCTGCTTCAACATCATGCTAAAAAAAATGGTGAAGAGGGTCGGTGCGAGCACGCAGCCCTGCTTCACACCGTTGAGAATGGGGAATGGTTCTGAGAGGTCATTGTTAAGTCTGACCTGGCCTTGCTGGTTCTCGTGTAGCTGGACGATCATGCTGAGGAACTTTGGGGGACAGCCAAGTCGCTCCAGGATCTGCACATGCCTTGCCTGCTCACAGTGTCGAACGTTTTTGTTAGGTCAATAAACGTTACGTACAGCCCTTTGTTCTGTTCGCGGCACTTCTCCTGAAGCTGTCTCAGCACAAATACCATGTCGGTGGTGCTCCTGTTGGCTCTGAAGCCACACTGGCCCTCTAGGAGATGGTCTTCAGCGATGACAGGTACTAGCTGATTCAGGAGCAGCCTTGCGAGAATTTTCCCGGCAATGGACAGCAGGGTAACTCCACGGTAGTTGGAGCAGGCAGACTTCTCTCCTTTGTTCTTGTACAGGGTGAAGACGACTGCATCGCAGAGATCCTTTGGTAGTGTTTCTTCCTCCCAGCAGCAGAGAAAGAGGTCGTGGAGCTTGTTGTGCAGTGCAGGGCCTCCATGTTTCCAGATCTCTGGTGGGATTCCGTCAATGCCTGCTGCTTTGCCACTCTTGAGCTGGTGGATGGCTGTGTGGGTCTCTTCAGCAGTGGGCGGTTCGTCCAATTCAACCTTTACTGGGATGTGTGGGATTTGGAGCATGACTGCTTCTTGAACAGTGCGCTCAGCGCTGAAGAGGTCCTGAAAGTATTCCGACCAGCGGTTCAAGATGGAGGTATTATCTGTGAGGAGTGCCTGTCCATCAGCGCTTCGCAGGGGACTTTGTATCAGGTGCCTGGGATCATACACTGCTTTCAGTGCTTCGTAGAAGCCCCTGTAGTCACCGTTGTCAGCGCAAAGCTGGGTCCTCTGTGCGAGTCTGGTCCACCACTCATTATGGAGATCTCTGAGCTTGCGCTGGAGACTGCTGCAGATGAGGCGGAAGGACAGGAAGGCTGGGCTAGGTGGGCCTGATGGGCGGCTCTTTTTTTGCTAGGAGCTCCTGGGTCTCTACGTCGTTTTCGTCAAACCAGTCTTTGTTCCTCTTTCTAGCGAAACCCAAGACTTCTGCAGAGGATTTTGCAATAACAGTTTTCAGTTGTTTCCAGAGTGTTTCAGGGGAGGAGTCTGCTGGGTCAGCTGTGTCTTTGAGCCTGCGCTGTAAATCTGTCTGAAAGGCAGCTTTCACGTCATCACGCTGAAGGCTGGCAACATCAAGCTTTTTCTTGGGGGGCCCCCCTTTCTTGGGTTTTGGCTTGAAGTGGAGCCCGAGTTTGCAGCGGACAAGGCGGTGGTCAGTGTGGCACTCTGCGCTGGGCATCACTTTGGTGAGGAGGACGTCACTGCGGTCCCTCTGACGCACTAGGACATAGTCGATAAGGTGCCAGTTTTTGGAGCGAAGATGCATCCAGGTGGTCTTTCGACTGTCCTTTTGCTGGAAAGTAGTGTTGGTGATGACAAGCTGCTGCTCTGCACAAAACTCCAACAGTAGGCGGCCATTGTCATTGCAGTTCCCGACGCCATGCTTGCCGAGGACTCCTTTCCAGGCTTCAGAGTCCTGGCCCACTCTGGCGTTGAAGTCGCCAAGGATGATGACTTTGTCGTCTGCAGGGGTGCTCTGTAGGAGGCTGCACAGGTCAGTGTAGAACTTGTCCTTTTCTGCAGGCTCTGCCAGGAGGGTTGGGGAGTACACACTGAAGAGGGTGACGTGTTGCTGGTGTCTCAGTGGGAGGCGCATGGACATGATGCGGTCTGAGTGACCGGTTGGTAGGTTTTCCAGCTTAGTCGCAATGGTCTTGACCATGAAGCCCACGCCTGAGAGCCGTCTTTCTGATGCAGACTTGCCTGACCAGTAGAGGGTGTAGTCAGCGCCAAGTTCTTGGAGACTGCCTTCGTCCAGGAGGCGTACTTCGCTGAGCGCGGCGATGTCGATGTTTAACCTCCGCAATTCATGGGCAATGAGGGCGGAGCGACGTTCAGGGCGTCCGCTGTCTGCTGTGTCGAGCATGGTTCGGATGTTCCAGCATGCTACGTTATGTCCGGTCGTGGTCGTCATGAGAGTGGATCCGTTGTTTTTACTTGTTTTCTGACCGCAGGAGAAGATGCCCGTTGACCGCGGCTAGCCAACTGGGGTTGTGAGGGGACGAGCTTTGGTTAGGCCACCTTTAATAGGCCCCTCTCTGTGTGGAGCAAGCAGTGCTGTCCCTAGAGAAGGCTGCTTGGTCGTTCAGGGTGTGCCGAGTGACGTTGTCATCCCCAGGTCAACATCAGGCGACCAATATCCTGAACCGCCTGCATGCAGGTTTGAGACTGCGGCTTCCAGTGACATCTTTCACCTGCCGTTTGGAATGGTCTGTGTCATGGTCCGTGAACGTTTCCTAAACTGCGCGGTGGAGCTTTTTGGTGGAGTGCAGTGTGCGCAGTACTGGCCCCACCCTTTAAACCCTTGGTTCGTCTGCCATGGCCTAGCAAGCTGGGGCGATGGCATCGAGGTCCTCGGGTCGTAGGTTTTATATCAGACTGTCCTTGTCCTAGTCTCTGGCTCAAAAACCTTCCCCGGAGACACGGGGGCTTTGAAGCCAGGGTTTTCCTTCCTTAGCCTTTCCGCAGCCAAGCGGCCAGGCCTGCAAGGCAGCAGGACAATGATGATTAATTTTCGAGGTTCTCTCCTCTAGATCCACCGTGTTTAGCCTGGGGGCTCGTGCTGCCCAGATTTTGGGGTCACTTCGGAGAGGATGTTGCCAGGGACCACTCACGGGCGGTCTTAGGACAGAGGGATGCTATGCTAGTCCGGAGGGATTACACACGAGGGTGCCTGACGAAGGCCAAGAGGCCCTAGACTAGGGTGATCCCGGGGCCGGAGGCGCTGTAAGAGTTCCCCACTACCCGCACCACCAACGCAACTCGTCTCCTGGGGCCCCCACCCTTTGAGTCAGGCAGAGACCCCTTGAGCCAAGCTGTATCACACACACGTGTGTGATACAGCTTTTCCGCTAAAAGTCATCAAAGAGGGAGGTGTGTAAGAAAAAACGGAATTTTATAAAAAGACCCGTCTTTGTATTCACTGGTATAAGCGAAATCGTTTCGGCTCGATTTCGAGAATTTGGTAGAGATCGAACTGAAAGGATTTTTACCTTAGAGTTTGTTTTTTTTTAATCTAGAAGTTTCAAGTTTTAACACTTTTGATGTCGGTAGCGTTTTTTGTCGCGAAGATTCCTGCAGGAATCATCGCGACAAAAATCGCTACCGAAAAAAAACCCAAAAAGGTTAATATAGAAGAAAATAAATTATGCCTGTTTTAAAAAAAAGAGCAAAAGATTATCCGTGGTTTCATGTGCTGTCTACTGTATAATTATAGCTGCATCAGACTAAAGAATATAATAATACGAACTAAAACATAACAAAACAGTTCACCCAGACTGATTGAACAACACCAACAACAACGACATCATCATCAACAACAACAGTAGCAACAATAGCAGCAACAACAACAGTATGAAATTAGTTTTTTTTTATATTTTTTACATCCTTTGCAAACACCAAAGACAATAATTATATGAACAGCAAACACTGGATACAACAAATCGCCCGCGGATCCAGATGCTATTGTTGTTATCATACGAAGTTTGCTATAAGCGAAATAATTTGTATAGAAAGAGTGCTGTCGGGACCTCTGACTGAAAAGTGTTTTAATAAGCGACTTTTGTTAAATACGACCTTGTTATAAGCGGAGTAGACTGTATTATGATAATTAATTTTAAAGTTGATTTGTGAACATCCTTTAACTCATTCGAGACGTGCCGCCTCCGGATACGCGGCATAAGCCGCGTATCCGGAGGCGGCACGTCTCGAATGAGTTAAAATAATCTGGCCGTGGATAATACCTATATTGATTTCGGCAAAGTTGTACGTAAATAAAACGACTAATTACTGCACTTTGCTGAATTTCAAATGAAAAAGAACAAGGGATATAGGCCTATATACAGGCATCGTTACAATTTCAACAGCTGCATAGAGACCGTCGCTGACAAGGCTGTTAACCCCTTACCTGCCAGCGGACACAGAAGCCGTGTGTTGCTGTCCGTGGCGCAGTGGTAAAGGCGCCTGCCACCGATGCCAAAGGTGCGAGGTTCGATACCGAGTTCCGGCGTCGGACTTTTCTCCTCTAGTAAGTGTCACCGTTTATTCGGGCGGACCGTCGGGGGTTCTTTCTCCGGGTTCTCCCCCTACACTTTGGTCCCGAGTTCAGGCCACTTTATAAATCTCAAATACAAGCGCTCAAAATTTCCCAGACCTCAGTAGCTGAGCTGACCTATCGCACCGCGTGAATGTCCTGTGTTTATCTTGTACTGTGTTTGTCTTCAGAAAGAATGCGTGTGTGTCACGTGAGCGTGCGTGTTGGGTTCAGTTCGCGGCGCTTTGAGCCGATTCGTAAATTGGGTAAAGCGCCTAAATAATAACCGGTATTATTATTGTTATTATTATTTATTATTATTACTTACTTACGGTTTATCAATGCAAGACCAAAGTGCCCCGGACGTCCCAGGAACACGGTGGTGTCAGCAAGACGCATAGACCCTCAAGAGCTCCAGCAATTGCGGGGGCTCATGAGGATCTGTGTCTCTTGCAGTCGAGTCGTGTTGACATTTTCTCGGCAGTCAAGTGATTAACTTTCTTAAAAGTCATTTACCTGTAAGGCACCACATGTGAGAGACGGATCAGTCTTGATAGTTCACGTTTCAAGGGTAGTGCCCGATTAGCTTGGCGCCTGAAGGCGCCAAGCTAATATGGCACTACCCTTGAAATAGCATCGCTATTCCATTTTCCACAGCTGGTACACAGCTATCATACACGACCCCTCCCCCTCCCCCAATCCTTCCCCTTACCCATCCCAGACCAACACACCAGGTGCAAAATTCATCATTTAGGTGTTTGTGAGTAAGGCGAAATCAAGCAGCGAGACAAGCATAATTACAGCTATAAAAATTCCTCCTCCAATGCACGGTTTTAATTTGGAGACCTCATTCTTTCTTCCTGTTTCAAACTTCTATAACAATTCAAGACAACGCAGTGGTAAAATTAGCAAGTGATCACTAGCTGATTTTACCACCTCATTGTCTAGAGACACTAGGCTCCTGTTTGAAGCAGCAAGGCATTTTTGGGAATTCTCTGATCAACGCCCTGGATTACTGAACAAAACATTTATATTGGACCAACAAGTTACTCACGCGGTGTTCAAACGTTGTGAGTATGTCATATAGGAGTCCGAAAAGGGATAAGCGAAATTAAAGATACAGCCAGGATGATTTTAAGGGCACAGGTCGTCTTGAACTGATGTCAGTGGTACAACGGGTTCCCAGTTAGAGAAACTCCAGGTGGATGTGTAAACAAACACAATTTGTGCGTCCATCAGACAAAAAAAAAAAAAAAAAAAAAAAAGAAAAAAAGAAAAAAAAGAAAAAAAAAAAGCAGCAACAAATCAGTGCAGAAGGATGTTTTTTGGAGTGCCCGATCTGAAGGCCGATTTAATTCATTCGAGACGTGCCGCATACGAATAGACGCGGCGTATCCGTATGCGGCACGTCTCGAATGAGATAACTCTTGCGCGCGCTTATTTCAACAGTTTTCGGAACGTTGCATTCACACAGATTCTATGATACAAAAGACCAATTACACGAAATGTCTTCAGAGTCTGTTGTAAACAGTTGGTTTAACACAATTACAGCACATGTCATTGGGCTGTGTTAATCCTCTGCATAGAATCTTTAACTCATTCGAGACGTGTTACATCCTGAGAGGCAGCTTTATGTTGAGCACACGCAGTTGCATGGGTTGATGAAAATCTAGGCGTCCTTTATGCACCAGGGAACTAGGATGCTGGAGACTGGATACAGTTCTACTGACGTAGCGCTGGCCGCGTCATGGTGAACAGTACCTGAGACTGCAAGCACCAGGGGGTGAAGAGAGCCTGGATACAGTTCTACTGACGCAGCGCAAGCAGAATGTGGTACAGTCCCAGCGTCAGAGTGAGCCATACCGGTGCCTGCATGTGGAAGTGGATTAAGAGACTTGACCTATAGTGAGCAGAGGTCATCGGGCCCACGACGGCTGCAGTGGGCCCGCGCTCTATGCTGGCCGACTGCGGCCGTCCTGGGCCCGAAGACATTTTGCTAACTGTGGATACAGTTCTACTGACGCAACGCCGGCAAAACGTCCTTCAGCGCCAGGGTCATCCGTCTCCAGAACGAGTCTCTGACCTCCGGGTGGTCTCCCCACTCGATGTAGGTCGTGGTGTTGATCAGCGCCAACATGGCGCCAGACATGTCACGTGACAGCACGTGCTGCAGCATCACCAGCAGCATGACGTCATTGCCATCGATCACATGACTCAGACACATCTCCAGCTCGAAGTGACACCACTGACTTTGGGCGAAGGTGGGAGAGAAGACGGCCAGGACCCGCTTGCTGGAGTCCAGACAGTCCAGGATGTTGTCCACGATGTTCTTGCCCGGGATGAAGTCACGCTGGTGGATGCACAGCCGCAGACCCATCTGGGAATTAAAAAACAAACAAAAGCAGTTAGCAAAGCAAACAAAGGTGTTTGAAATTATGCCATCTGCAAAGAAAAGATAATTCTGGTGTCGAATCTGTTGAATTATGCAATCATAATTATGTAAAATCCAGAAAATGTGATTGCCAAGCGTATGAAAGGCCGAGAACATCTTAAAACAAAAACAAGATGGGATGAACCATAAGCCACAAAGTCGCTTCTATATGAGAGATGTCTTCGCTGTCAAGGGTCTGTACCTATTGTCTTTGAATTGATTATGATGTTGAAATATCTCCTTTTGAAAAAGCCTCGCAGATGTGCCAATGCGTCGTAGTGAACTTAAGGGGCGCGCGCAGTGCATACGCGTCAGTAGTTTGTCAAACGTCATTTGTCATGACGCATTTTTTGTTTTGTATTTACGTAATTTTATATTTAACGTGATATGAATTTCGCTTTCGCTTCAAGACTTGGGAAAATGGTGACAAAGCTAGAATTTCACGGTACAATTTAAGTCTCGCTATAATTTGTGTGAAATGAGGTTGACTTTACCTAGCTACATGCTATACTAAGTAATCCTGCAAGCTCTTCTGAAGGCGCGTCGATGTATGTGTATGCGTGTGCGTGCGTGCATGCGCGTGCTGCAACCATCCTCAAGAGGAATAGATAGAGGATCTATGCCTCTTGGAGATGCGCGCATGTGTGTGTGTGTGTGTGTGAAAGAGAGAGAGAGAGAGAGAGAGAGAGAGAGAGAGAGAGAGAGAGAGAGAGAGAGAGAGAGAGAGAGAGAGAGAGAGAGATGAAATGAAATTTTCCAAGGATAAAAGAATAGGTGCGCAGACCTTTTTTCATTCTTGTCCTTGCTACAAACTACATGAAAACACACACACACACACACACACACACACACACACACACACACACACACACACACACACACACACACACACACACACACACACGAGCGCGCGCGCCGGCACGCACATGCGCTTGCACACACACCTCCACACACACACGCAGAAGTACGTAAACCAGAGTTAGGTCAGACCCCGCTACGGCTCATTGGATTAAAGGCCCGGACAAACGTGGTATCGTGATGTATGTCCGGGGTCTTCAACCAACGTCCGCGTCAGACGAAACACAGTCTCGACCCACGTGTGTGTGTTTGTGTGTGTGTGTGTGTGTGTGTGTGTGTGTGTGTGTGTGTGTGTGTGTGTGTGTGTGTGTGTGTGAGAGAGAGAGAGAGAGAGAGAGAGAGAGAGAGAGAGAGAGAGAGAGAGAGAGAGAGAGAGAGAGAGAGAGAGAGAGAGAGAGAGAGAGAGATGATGATGATGATGATGATGAAACGTTTAACTGACATGATAAAGTTTTAGGCTAAACGCCTCTCTTACAAACTATCCTGTTAGAAAAGAAACATTAACAGCAAAGAGTAGAGAAACACAATAACACAATAAATCGAAACATGAAGAAATAAACTGGAGAGAAAAAACAACAAAAAACCCACAATACAAAAGCAATGCAAATAATGCGCACACTTATCAATAACAGTGAATAATAATTATATATATATATATATATATATATATATATATATATATATATATATATATATATATATATATATATATATATATATATATATATATATATATATATATATACTTAAAATGTGAAGAAAGGATCCACAAACACCACGGTAGTTTAGAAGGAGTTACACTTTTATTCTAAGCACAAATTTTCGCCCTCTCAGCGAGGGCTTCTTCAGGAGAATGCCCAGGTAACAGGTAACTAGGTAACAAAACATAATTTACGTGTGAGAATGTAGTGCGTCAAAATAGATACAGAATGTACTCGCATGCACTTTCAAATTCTAAATTATCGTAATATCTTTACATATATAGACTAAGGTACAAAAGCACGTGCACAAGTTCGTGACATTAGAGCGTCATTACTGATGACATGAAACTTTTATGAAACACGAGTATTGAACACAAACCAAGGGGAATCATTCAGCGCTGGATAGACAACAGTTAGATCCCCTGCCCCCGCCTATCAGGCACCCAATTGCCAGCCCACAGAGAAATACGCAGGTATAGAATAAGACGATCATTTGCATGAGTATTGACACGCAGTGTGCAGAGGAAGAAATGTCGCAATGAAATATTTATAATAATAACATCATCATCAACATTGACACCATCATCATTAGTAGAATTTTCAAACGTGCAGTCAAGAAAAATCTAAAAATAACACACACAATTACAATGTTCGTATTATGCTTACGGTATAGTCCGAATTAAAATACACGAGCATAAATTCAAGTACGTCATTCCTGTCAGTCCGGAAGACAGCAATAGTTAAGAGAGAGGGAGAGAGAGAGAGAGACTTGGCGAGACTTTGTTTTCTTATTTCCATCGCATGCTTGTATATGATTTTCTAAGCCTTCAGTTTTCTTGGAAATGCATGTGTTCAAGTTCTATGTGTGACGTTAATGTTGTTGATGACGTCAACAGTATATTTGTATAATATAGATACCTTGCTAAAATTGCATGACCATGTTATTAATACATGATTTTCTTATGTCGTCAGCAATGGCGTATAGTATTACGAACTTGCGCACGTGCTGTTTACTGCAACCTAGAAGTTGGCGTTTTATAAATGTGTGTGTGTGGGTGTGTGCGAGAGAGAGAGAGAGAGAGAGAGAGAGAGAGAGAGAGAGAGAGAGAGAGAGAGAGAGAGAGAGAGAGAGAGAGAGAGAGAGAGAGACATGAGATAGAGAGAGAGAGAGAGAGAGAGAGAGAGAGAGAGAGAGAGAGAGAGAGAGAGGAGAGAGAGAGAGAGAGAGAGAGAGAGAGAGAGAGAGAGAGAGAGAGAGAGAGAGAGAGAGAGAGAGAATGAATGAATGAATGAATGAATGAATGAATGAAACTTTATTTTCCAAGGATAAAAGAATAGGTGCGCAGACCTGTTTTCATTCTTGTCCTTGCTACACACTACAAAACAAAATAACGTACATAAAATCACTCTCTTACACACACACACGCGCGCCGGTGTGCAATTGCCGCGTGCACAAGCTTGTGCCAGATTAGCTTGTAGCCTACAGGTGCCAAGCCAAGCCTGCACAACCCTCCACACACACACACACACACACACACACACACACACACACACACACACACACACACACACACACACACACACACTCACACACACACACACACCCACACATCAGTATATCATGTACACATACATTCTATCACTTAAAACTATACTACAGCAAATATAAAAAGTATAAAGGATTTTGTACATAAAACCGCTATTGTTCTCATCATAAAAATCAACACGGCTCACTCCAACAAACATAAACTAAAACAGGCATACACACACACACACACACTGGCACACACACACACACAGGAGGTGAGTTGTGCTCACGATCGACGTCACACAGTAGAAGAGCAGCTCCGCACATTTTTAGCATTTTGCAACATAATTACTTAATTAGTGACTTTAGAACAACGACAGGGTGATTCAGCTCACCATGCCGATCAGTTCGGTAGCTTTTCGTGCCATTTGCGGTACCTTTTACTGGACTTTTCAAAACTTCATGGCACGCAAAGCACAGAGGAAGGCAGCCCTACGTTACCGCACTGTCAGTGTCAGCGGACCGGTGGCAGTCATACTCGTGTTTTTGGTCGGCTTTCTGCTCCGGTGCGGCGATGTCGAAGCGAACCCAGGCCCACCGAAACGACAGACTCTTTTGACATGCCAGGGGAACCAAGACAACCAGTCGCCCGGGGGTGAGACAAACGCAGTGTCTGAGCCGACTATTGCGGATGTGTTTAAAATGTTGAATGTGATGGACAAAAAGATGGACAGTATGAAAGCTACAATGCAGGAGCAGATGGACAAAATTCAGAGTGACTTTACTGCGGTGATGAAAGAAAACAAAGAGTTGAAGGAGAAAGTTACGCAGCTGGAGGATAAGCTGGATGATTTGGAGGGGCGGAGCAGACGCAAGAATCTGATCTTTCACGGAATCCCCCACCCCCAGGGGCGCTCAGAGACTTGGGCGGACTGTGAGAAAGCTGTCAAGTCAATGTTGAAGGACGAGATGGGCATAGAGGAGGAGATCGAGGTGGAGCGTGCCCATCGTCTGAAGGGGGGCAAGGCGCCCCACCCCATCATCGTGTGCTTCAACAAGTACAAAGACAAGGAGCGGATCCTGTTTGAGCGCAGAACGCTGAAGGAGAACAGGTCCCGGGTCTACATCTCTGAGGACTTCACCCCTCGGGTGAGGGACGTGCGCC
Source organism: Semisulcospira habei (assembly GCA_036245525.1). Classification (NCBI taxonomy): domain Eukaryota; kingdom Metazoa; phylum Mollusca; class Gastropoda; family Semisulcospiridae; genus Semisulcospira; species Semisulcospira habei. Next base: position 29,924,051 of record BTPG01000006.1, read on the forward strand.
GCAAGCTGCTACCCTTCCTCAAGGAGGCCAAGCAGGCGGGGAAGAAGGCCTTCCTCCGCTTCGACTCCCTCGTTGTTGAGGGAAAGACCCACGCATACGACGCTGCTACCCAGAGGCCAGTGGAGCGCAGGGGGCAGAAATGAGGGGCAGGCCGGCATGTTGACCCAGCAACCAGGAGAAGACAGCCCGTCCCTCATTCAGACCCCCAGGGCCCTCACCATGTGTCTTCAAAGGACGACTTACCTGCACACACACACACTCAAGTGCCCACACTCAAACCCACACCAGCACACTGTGATGATGAAAGTGGTAGTGGTGAAAGTGGTAGCTCTGTGTTTCGCATCATGGCATGGAATATCCAAGGTCTTGTAAATAAGCTGAAAAGTGTTTCTTTTAGGCAGTTCTGTGAAAAGTGTCAAATTTTTGCATTTTCAGAGATCTGGTCATGTAAGCAAAATGTTATAGAGGATACCTTTCCAGAGTATCAGGTGTTTTTTTTCACCACGTACACAAAAGTTGAAAGGGGGCGTGGCAGTGTGTGTACATAAATCTATAGCTTGTCATGTGTTGCGTTTAATGCAGGCAGCTGAGGATATTGTGTTTCTAAAGATCGGTAAGTCTGTTTTGAACTCTGCATCTGATGTTCTGGCAGCATTTGTGTATGTGGCTCCAGAGCGTTCTGTTGTATATGGTGAAGATAACGTTGATGGTTTTGAAGTGTTAGAAAACTACATGGCTCAAGTGTTACGTGCTCATCCTGAGCTGCCTTGGCTATTATGTGGCGATTTTAACGCCCGCACCGCCGGTCTGTCTGATACTGATTTTATTGATGATAATACACACGTGCAGCCTTTACAGGAATTAACAGATCTGCTAGAGGATGTACTACAAAGCCCACGGAGGTCAAAAGATATTGGCGTAAACAGTTTTGGTCGGAAACTGATAGAACTATGTCAAGAGTACTGTTTGTTTATTGTCAATGGCAGAACGAAAGGTGACAGTGAGGGAGAAATTACGTGCGTGGCCAACAGAGGCAAAAGTGTGGTGGACTACTGTATTTGCTCTCAATCTGTGTTTGACCTAGTGACCGATATGTTTGTTGCAGACAGGTGCGAGTCAGACCATTTCCCCATTGTAACCACGTTTACTTCTATTCAGTCTGTTTATTCATGTGATGATGATGATTTAAATGATGATATAATACTAGAGGAAGGGGTTAAATTTGTTTGGAAAGAAAACTACGCTGAGTCCTTTTGGGCATACATTGAAGATAATCAGGAGACTCAATTTCAACACTTTTCGTCAGCGCTTGACTCGAGTGTAGAAGAAGGGTCGGCCTGTTTTGTAGCATTCATTCAGAAGGCGGCTGACAAAATGAGGTCAGGTAAGAAGGTAGGTGGTGAATCCCGTGCACAGCCGCCGTGGTGGGACTCGGACTGCGAATTAGCAAAACAAAACAAGTACATACAGTTGAAGCAGTTCAGACACACAAACACACATGACGACTTAGGGAAGTATCTTGACATGAAGAAAGAATTTAAGAAGTTGTGTAAAACAAAACAAGTAGAGTACAACGCACGGGTTTTGAATGAGCTCAACGATACATGTAACGATGCAAATTCAAGAACATTTTGGCAAAAAATAAAGTCTCTGACTGGCGTTAAGAAGTTGTGTTCTGATGTTATTTCACCACGCGTGTGGTATGATTATTTTCGTAATTTGCTAAATGTGGATCAGAATGTTGATGATTCAGGTTTCAGCGGACAGGACGAGGGTGTTTTGAATGACCATATATTATCTGATGATTGTGATGGTTGCCACAATGCAAAATTTGACGAGGAAATCACGCAGGATGAAATTCGCAGTGCTATTAATAGCATGAAGAAAGGGAAAGCATCAGGCCCTGATGGCTTGCCCACTGACCTTTTTCATCATGCAGGTGAGATCCTTGTTAAATTTCTGCATCCTTTGTTCAATCGTGTGTTTCAAAGTGCGGAATACCCTGAAAGCTGGACCATGGCTGTGATATTTCCACTACACAAAAAGGGTAACCCTAGAAATGTTGACAACTACAGAGGAATTTCTCTTTTGAACGTTATCAGTAAGTTGTACAGTTTTGTCATTAACAACAGGTTGATTCGTTTTTGTGAAGAGAATGATTGTATTCCTGAGGCTCAAGCTGGATTCCGTAAAGGGTACAGTACTATAGACAACATTTTTTGTTTACAGGCACTAGTGCAAAAGTATCTTAGCAAGCAGGGTGGCCGTTTTTACACCATGTACGTAGACTTTTCTAAAGCTTACGACAGTGTGCACAGGACAAAACTGTTGTATCTCTTGTTACGTAGAGGAGTTCATGGTAAGTTGCTTCAGACACTGGAGAGTATGTACAAACATGTAAAAGCTGCTGTAAGGGTTGGAACCAAAGTTACCGACTACTTTGATTGCATGTCAGGGGTGCGACAAGGTTGTGTGTTGAGCCCACTGCTGTTTTCTATCTTTCTTTCAGAATTTGAGACAGAAATATCATCGTGCGGTGCACGTGGCATTGATATTTTTGCGGACCCACTGGGTATTTTCCTTCTTATGTATGCTGATGATATAGCCATTGTCTCTGACTCTGTAGCAGATCTCCAAAAGAAAATTAATTGTTTAGAAAAATACTGTAAAAAATGGGGTCTCACTGTGAACATGGACAAGACAAAAGTGGTAGTCTTCAAAAATGGAGGTTTTGTGAAAAATTGTGAAAAATGGTTTTATGCTGACAAGCAGATTCAAGTCGAGTCCAGTTATACTTACCTTGGTGTGATATTTTCCTCTACTCTGAACTGGGCTAGATGTGTAGAAAACTTAGCTGGAAAAGCCAGGAGAGCAGTTGCAGGCATCAAAAGACTATACTTCAAATTACAAAACTTGCCAGCTGACACTGTTTTTCACATTTTTGATGTCAAGATTAAGCCCATTGTGCTATATGGGTCAGAGGTTTGGGGTTTCCAGAGGCATGATGTAATTGAGCAGGTTCATATAAAGGTTTGTAAAATGGTCCTTGGTGTTGGAAGAGATGTAAAAAACAATATTGCACTGGGTGAGTGTGGAAGATTTCCTATGTATATTGATGCCTATGTTCGAATGGTGAAGTATTGGTGCAGACTTCTTACCATGTCAGAAAACAGATACCCAAGACAGTGTTACACGATGTTATGTATGCATGATGCCTCAGGTAGATCGAACTGGGCTACGCAAATAAAGACTCTGTTGTGTATGCACGGTTTTGGGTATGTGTGGGAAATGCAGTCAGTTGGAAACACTCCTCTGTTCATTCAGATATTCAAAGATCGGCTGATGGATTGTTTCCGACAGGACTGGCATGCATCCCTTACATCAAACACAGAATACTGCCATTACCACCCAGAAATACTTAGAGCAAGTTACATAGGGCAGCTGACTTCTTGTGAACTCAGGCGGGCAATTTGTTTACTTAGATGTAACCGTTTACCTTTAAACGGAGTATCCAGATTTGGAAAACCCATCACTAATCCAGAATGTAATTCATGTGATTGGCATAAGGCTGAAGATTTGTGTCATTTTCTTTTCGAGTGTCCAAAATATTCCCTTTACGTAAAAAGTACATTCCACTGTTTTACTACAGATTCCCATCCGATCTCAAAGTTCAGCTGCTGTGTGGAAACCTACATGATAAACTGGTCTTTAAAGTTGCTATGTATATTTCAGGGTGCCTTAAATTAAGGAATTAGAGGGATTTGCTTTGAACTTTTGTTGTTTTTGTTTATTTATGTGCGCTGATGTAATGCTATGTGATTGTGTTCTTTACAACCACCTTCCTGTATTTTCTGGTTGTAAATTGTATTTTGTGTTCATATGGGCCTGATGGCCTGCAAAAACTGAAATAAATTTATTATTATTATTATTATTATTATTATTATTATTACACACACACACACACACACACACTGGCACACACACACACACACACACACTGGCACACACACACGCGCGCGCGCGCGTGCGCAAGCACGCAGGGATGCGCGCGTGCACACACATACACTTGCACACACACAGATAAACACACACCCGCACACACACGCGGCGATAGCGGCCTCCCCGCGCCACTAAACCGAGCACAGCTAGATGCTATATTCTGCCATGGATTTGTGAATAAGCCAGATATTCAGTGTGACTAGACTTGTATAGCGATCCCGCAACCACCGCGCGCGCGGGTCGACGCGAAGCCGGCACTGCCACGCGGCGCGAGCGCCCAATTCTGTTTAACAACGCGCTCAACTGGAAACAAAACACAGATGCTATTGTGAAAAAAACGCATACCCGTCTTTACTGTTTGAGAAAGCTCAGATCATTTCATGTAAGCACTCAGCTTTTACAGACGATTTACTGCTCCAGTATTGTTAGCATTCTGACTTTTGGACTGACGTGCTGGGGTAGAAATTTATGTAAAAGAGATCAAGATCGCCTTAACAAGGTAATCCGGAAAGGGGGCGGGGTGATTGGTAGGGCACAGGATAATTTGGACACACTGTACAACAGACGGATTACGAACACATTGGCTGACATTCTTGATGACAATACATATCCACTTAGATATTATCACTCAGCCGTTTGAGGATCAACCAATTAACCTGTCAAATGACCTGATAATACTCTTGGGGATTCTAGAGTACGTATCTCCTTATGAAGCCGCTACTACGTAAGTGCGCGAAGCACCACCTATCAGGCTGACCGTTACAGTGTCAGTTCGTTGTACGACCAAAGATTAGGTGCCGACTCGCTTACTGAGAGGTACGGTGGCTGAGGACACTAATCAGGCTTCCGTCATGTCAAACTCATGTACCCCAGGCAACAACTAATAACACGACAACTAACATCACAACCACTAACCAAGACAACATGTAACAGTGACAATCGGAGCACACTACGAATCAGTTACAAACAGGATCATTCACACTCCAAGCATTCACAGACATAAGGAGAGAGTAAAGAGTTTACATCATCATATTTACTTCTAGCATAGGATACAAGGATAACTCAAGTCATGCTCACCTAACAATGCGAGGCGTCGACTTGAAATCATGATGGTGGTCGGTGTGTTGTCTCGAGGATGCCACAGCGTGTCACTTCCGCAACGGAGCTCTCCCCGAAACGCACACCGACCATTCTTTATATACATTTCTAATTACCTCTAGTTACATGTGTCCTGCGTCATTGCTTTCCCCAATCAACCGACCTTTCATGCTCTTATGTGGACGCGACCAAAAGTCTTGAGTCAGAGTTTACACTCGACCGACCTTTCCTTTGTTGTGGACACCCGTGCCACCCGATTCTTAGATAACCAGTATCCACGTGGCCGTGTTTTTCTGGGTCAAGCCTTGCGGTTCACGATTATCCCTCCGTTTCGATCACTACCTCGTACCTGGACTTCGATCCCACCTTTTTAACCCTTATCCTCCCTATTAACCCTAGCTATCATAATTTTCACTCTGTGACAATATGAATTTGACAGCAGACGTATCGAACGAAGTGGCAGACTTCGAGTACCCAAAAGTCGTACATCACGTTATGCCAACTCTTTTGTCCCTCAGGCTGTTACCCTTTTCAACAGTAATATCAGTAGATAGCGTCGGTCAACATTCTTCAGTTCTTGAGTACTAGCCCTTTCAGTATTATTATAATTTTTTTCCCCTATTATTTCTACGAGTGAATGATGATGGCATGCGTTGTATGGGCAGACAGTGAATTTCCCCGTGAGGGATTAATAAAGTATTATTGTATTGTAAGCCATCCGTTGTCTGTCCAGCGTTCATGGTAAACTGTAATGTTGGCATTTTCTTGGAGGCTATTCAAGCCTCCCACTTCAAACGTGGCTTAAGGGTACCTTGTGCAACACCTTTCTAAGCATACCAATTTCATTGACCTCTCACGGTCAAGGTCACAAGGGTCCAGAAAGGGGTGAAAAATAGCCATATTTGACACAAACTGTTTCTCCTCGAATACTTTTTTAAAATTTCAGACCAAACTTGTTACAGAGATACTGGATGTTAAGAGCACTAATACCTTTCTATGCATATTATTTTGGATGATGCCTCGGAAAGTTCAAGGGTCAGGAAATAACGGCAAATATGTGAAAAATGTCAGTTTTTGATAGAACTGTAGTTTTTGGCAAACGTGTGAAGCAAAAGTGCGTCTTTGTTCTTGGCCAGTGGTCATCCATATGTCCACAACCGTCGTCCATAGTAAACTTTAACGTTGACATTTTATCAGAGACTATTCAAGCAACAGTCTTCAAACTTGGCCCAAGGATACTTTGTGGCAAGACCTTTCTAAACATACCAATATGAGTGACCTCCCTCAAGGTCACAGGGGACCAGGAAATAAGGTTAAAATTAGCCATATTTTCACAAAATTTACGTTTTTCAAATACTATTGACAACTCCACACCCAAACAAAGATACCTGATTTTAAGACCTTTCTATGCGTACTAATTTGGTTGACCCCTCGGAACGTTCAAGGGCTACAAGAGATCAGGAAATAGGTCTAAAATTGCCATATTTTGGCAAAAAAAGATGCTGTCTTTTCTCAAACACTATTCACAACTTCAAACCCAAAACTGGCACAGAGACAGTTGATGGTATGGTCTTCCTATGCATAGGGTTCATTTTTGGAGCGCACCCTGCACCATTGGTGCATATTTTCCCCAAAAGACCCAGAACATTTTGAGGTGAGGGGTCAATGACCCATAGGTTTGAGTAGGCAGTGGGACCTTTTGTCATGTGTCCCGATAAGGCCCACCCATCTTTTTTTTCTTCCCCTTCCCCCCCCCCCACCCACCCCCCCCTCAAGCTCCTGCTTATCGATATTTCTGGCTGGCAAAAAGATGCCCGCATACACCCCAACCACACCCTTCTAGCTTTTAAAACAAACAAGATGATGTTTTTTCTCAAACACTATGCTCAGCTGCAAACCCAAAATTGGCACAGAGATACTTGATGGTAAGGTCTTCCTATGCACAGGGTTCATTTTGGGAGCGCACTCTACACCATTGGCACATAATTTCCCTAAATGACCCAGAACATTTTGAGGTGAGGGGTCAATGACCCATAGGTTTATGCAATGGGCCCTTTTTTTCATGTGTTACTGAAGGCCCACCCATCTTTTTTTTACCCCCACCCCTCCCAAACCAAGCTCCAGCTTATCAGTATGTTTGTGGCTCGCAAGAAGGTACCCACATGCACCCCCACCCCACCCCCTAGCTTTTTCAATATTTCAGCAGTTGGTGACAAGGTGTCCACACACTGAGCCCCCCTGCGCAGTAAGTGGGAAGGTGTTCTCACACGTTTGGCCCATCCCTTTAAGAAATGACCCATTGGATTTGTACTCTGTGGGCCAATGACCCATGTGCTTAATTTTTCAGAATGAACCCTGTATGCATGCTAAATTGGATGACCCATTGGAAAGGTCAAAGGTTGCAAGCAAATGATGTGTAAAATATCTATTATTTTTAGTTTTTATCCATAAACATTTTTCTCCAAAAATCTTTTATCCCTCTGAAAAGCAAAGGATTTAATTTTTAAAAGTAAATTGTTATTTTATTTCTTCAAAAACATTTTTCTTCCAAAATCTTTTCTCTCAAAATATTGGGGTAGGGGGTGGGGGAATATGTCAAGGAATACTCTGGCTACCCCTATTCTTTTCATGGTTACACCCCCCCCCCTGCCCCACTGGTTAATACACAGCTGCTAATATTTATTGTGGTATATTTCAGTTTTGGGTGAAAACCATATATCATCTGCCGCATTACTCTGCTGTCAGCAGGATGTGAGGAGCAACCATGCCACATACTTATGAGTTCTAAAGAGATGATTTACAACTTGTGTACAGGTAAGATTTACTAGAGAGCTTAAATGGGTTTCATTGAGCGTAACTAATAGGATTGTTTATTGAAAATGAAACACACTGGATTCAATTTGTTGCTGCAGCAAAAAAGGAATCCACCAGTGTTTTAAGATCTGGTAAGTAGTGAGACAATATCAGTTGATCTGTTTTGCACGTGACCATTTCAGATTTCTTCAAGAAATGTTACTAAAATATTATAAGAAGGAACATTCCTGCCAGCAGGTACACTGACACTGACAATCATGCTGAAGAGGTCAACTTTGCTACCTATCCACATGAATCTACCCAACATGAATATACCAGGGGGTGAGAGAGCATACCATAATGCCTTCACCTAGGTGTGAATGAACTCGGTGTACGGTTGTGCTACATCTTTTCAGAGTGTTTAGTTGGATGGAGTCAAGCCTGTGTGGATTAATACTTGGTGGAAGTTATGTTGCGTAGATTCACACTGAGTAGTTTACATCAAAATAAGAGTGAAATCACAGCATCACAAAACTGTTGATTCATGCCCGTGAATGGATTTCTGTCGGGTAGATTTATGCCTTAATAAGGCTGATCCTGTCAGTAGCACTTGTTATGTCAAACTTTACAAATAGTGTGCATGCTGCAGATATTGACACAGAATACACATCATGCAGAATGTGTTATTAGGGAGATCTGTCACGTTGCGTACGTCACGCATCAGACATAACACGCTCAGTGGCTGTGTTATGAGTTCCTATGTTTTCTTACTTTTAAGTCAAATCACTTATAACTTGCTCACTGGTACACGTGCCACAGACAAAGTAAGTGTATAATGTGCCAATGGTCGTCCGACTGTCATGGACGGTAAATTTTAATATTGGCATTTTCTCGAACACTATTCTTTGACTCCGTTGCTAGGCCATTGGCCCAAATTTTAAAGAAGTTTGCCCAGTGATACGTTGGGCAAGACATTTTTACACATAAATATGTTAGTTACCTCTCTTGAAGTTCAAGGTCACATAATAATAATCAGGAAATAGTTATTCCAAAATTATTTTGTGGTTCACATGTGATAGCAACAGTTAGTCTACAACAGTTAGTACTGGACTAGTGGCTGTCCGTCTGTTGACTGAGTTCTGTCGTCCGTAGTAAACTAAAAAGTTGACATTTTCTTGGAGACTATCCAAGCCGCAGTCATTACTTTAATTTTTGTACACTGAGGCAAAACCTATGCACCAATCTGACATTGTTAGTGTGCGCTTATGTAAAGTCAATCAGATGTTGGTCAGTGCAGAATGAGGAGGTAGGTACGCAGCAGCTGTTTCAGGTGCTGACCTTGTGTTAGACGTTATGCGTATTGTGATATAAGTGCTATCTCTTGACTGAATGCCTTTTTTTCTCTTGGCAGGTTTTGGTGGTGTCTGACAGTGCAAAGTTACCCAGAGTCTGACAAACACGTGGACTATGTCAAGCACATACAGATCTATGGAGGGATGGATTACAGTCACAGGCATGGGATGATCATTGAGAAATTCACCAATTGGTCACCTCTTAACCACAGTAGTTGTAAATAGCACTAAGGTAGATCAGATCTGCGAATCCAACGTGCAGCTGAGTTAATGTTATATTTAGATTTTCCTACAGAAAATTCCTACCTTTGAAGATTCCCAAGACAGATTGTTTCTGATTATCATCAGGTAATCTTTTTGACCATCGTTAGAAAACAAAACAAACAAACATGTTGTCTATCCCCAACGCCAAGACACATGGTCTTTCCAGTCCCAATCTGTCGCATTTTCGATCTCACCTCATGGAATTATGCAACAGGATGCATCGCCCATGAGAGTGACATGAATGCAGCTGCTTTAGAAATTAAAATGCTGAGCAATAACTTGAAGGAAATTCCTACTACTACTTTTATGGGCAATGTTTTATGTATTTCTGTGTAGGAAAATCTAAATAACATGACTCGATGGCATGTTTGTTTCTCAGATGTGACCTACCTTGGTGCTATTTACTACTACCCATGTTGAGAGGTGACCAACTAGCAACGATCATCCTGTGCCTGTGTTACAGTGCCTTCGTTTCCTATGCATGATGTACTCTGTTAACAGCCATTTGAACTATAAAGGAAATCTCACAACAACAAAGTAAGAATAGCAAAGCCCGTGTGGCCGCATGTATGACCAATCCACATAATTAGTCTGACTTTATGACATCGGTCTCTCCGACAGGTCACAGAAATGAAGAAGTTTTAAGGCTGATATTTCTCCTAACAAAGGTAAATCTAAATAACATGACTCGATGGCATGTTTGTTTCTCAGATGTGACCTACCTTGGTGCTATTTACTACTACCCATGTTGAGAGGTGACCAACTATGCAATATGTTGATATTTCTCCCAGCAAAAGCAATGGATTATAAATTTTTAACATGTTTGTCACACCCCTCCCCACCGTGATCCTTGACCTTTGTGAAGAGCTAACTAAATTAGTACGCATAAAAGATGTTTATCATCAGTTACTTTTGATTGAAAAGTTTGCAAACACACTGATGAAAACTAAAGTTCTAAACAAACGAAACATTTTGTCACACATTTGCCCTTTGACCTTTCCCCGGGTTCATTCACATTATGTATGTCTGAAAAGAGTTTGCTGAATTAGCATAAAGCATGAAGCCCTGCACTATTAGCGTATCATTTTCCAAAATGACCCATAACCTTTTGAGCTTAGGGTCTCTCAGTCCCCACCATACCCCTGCTTTTCAATATTTTGGTGGATGATGAGAAAATACTGGCACACATGCTTGTTGATGAAGATGCAGGGTTCCAAGCATATCTTACTCTTAGGTTTATTTTGCTCATTGGACCAGTTGGCTACATACATTCAGTGTTCTGTTTTGGGTTTTTTTCACAAGCAAGGCAGGCATGTGCTGAGGCAGGCTAGTTCTTGACATGATATTAAGCAGTGTACTAGCCTACCTTGTTCGCTTCGAAACAACTATGCCCTTTCTCAGCTTACTCAGTGACAAATGATGTCGGTGGAAGTTGACCTTTCATATGACCCAAAAGTCAAAAGGGCAGCATTTTATTTTTAAAACATGACTTTTGTCTATGAAGTTACTTATAGTGAACATGTGAAATATGAAAACAATAACAATGAACATTATCACATGAAAAAATAAGCAGTTTGCATACACTTTCACCAGATGGAATTACCTCTACAGTCATGTGTTCATGCAGAGCAGTTTCCTCAGCCCTGAGAAACTATTTTTAGCCGTTTGCTTTCCCCACTTGACAGTTTCATAAAAAAACATTGTGTATCATGATTTATATCAAACTTTGCCTGTAGATATTCTTTGTTCTCACATACTTCTAGGGACAGTGACATTTTTTGGCTCACGTATGGAGCAAAAGTAATTAGATGTTTTGGGCCAGTGGTCGTTCGTCCGTCCGCCGTCATCGTCGTCCATGGTAAACTTTAAAGTTGGCATTTACTCGGAGACTATTAAAGCCAGATTCTTTAAACTTGGCCCAAGGATACTTTGTGGCAAGACCTTTCTAAAAATACCATTTTGAGTGACCTCTCACAAAGGTCAAGGTCACAGGGGATCAGGAATTATGTAAAAATAGCTATATTTTGACATAATTTATTTTTTCTCAAAAACTATTCACAGCTTCAATCCCAAACTTGGACAAAGATACCTGATAGTAAGACCGTTTTATGCATACTAATTTGGTTGACCCCTCGGAAAGGTCAAGGGTCACAAGAACTCAGGAAATAGGTTAAAATAGTCATATTTTGACAAAAGATGTTTTTTCCCAAATACTATTCACAACATCAAACCCACATTTGGTACAGAGATACCTGATGGTAAGACCTATCTATGCATACTAATTTGGATTACCTCTCGGAAAGGTCAAGGGTCACGAAGGGCTTAGCAAATAGTTCCGAAATAGCCATATTTTGACAATAGATGTTTTTTTCTCAAATACTAATGGTTAGACCATCGAAACCGACGATTGTGCATGACTTCTATTTGTGGGTGCGGGTGTGGCTGGCCAAGCCAATCCTGGAGCCACACCTGCGAGGGCAATAGGGGGCACTGGAACGTAGCTGTGGGGAGAGTCGACGCTGTCTTTCTGCGAGCTCTGGCACTGGTGATCCGTTCGCGCCGATTGTGTTCAAAGAGCGTGCAGGCTTTCCTGGCGGCGGCATGCCAGCCGGATCTGTCTTGTGCTTCAAGTTCCTTTACCAGGAAGACGCAGTGCTTGAGGCTGTCTCTTATGCAGTCTTTGAAGCGTTTCTTTGGCCGTCCTTGCTTCCTGTGGCCTTTTGCGAGTGCACCATACAGGAGTTGGCGTGGCATGCGAGAATCATCCATGCGTATGGCATGACCTGTCCAGCGGAGTTGTGTCTTTAAGATCAAGGCTTCAACACTCACTAAGCCAGCATTGTCCAGGACTTCCAGGTTTGTCACGTTGTATTGCCATTTGATGCCCATGAGTGAGCGCAGGGATCTCATGTGGAAATGTTAAAGCTGCTTGAGGTGCGTTCTGTACAGCGTCCATGACTCACAGCCGAAGAGGAGGCTGGGGAGAACTACTGCCTTGTAGACTTTGATCTTGGTGGAGAGCTTGACGTTGATGTTATTCAGCACACGAGTGCGCAGGCGACCCAGGGCTTGGCTGGCTTTGCTGATGCGAGCTGCGATTTCCTTGTCGATAGTACCGCCAGAAGAGATGATGCTCCCAAGGTACCTGAACTGGTCGACAGTCTTCAGCTCGGTGCCTTCGTTGTACACTTTGGGTGGGTGTGGTGGTGGTGGTGGTGGTGGTGGTGGGGGCCCTTGTGCCTTGGGCTTGTTGGTGCAGGACCTCGGTCTTGCTGAGACTGATGGTGAGGCCAAATTGTCGAGAGGCTTCCGAGAACCTGTTGACGATGGTCTGGAGGTCAGACTCCGTGTGTGCCATCAGCGCACAGTCGTCGGCAAACAGCGCCTCAAGGATCAGTCTCTCAATGGTCTTGGTCCTAGCGTTCAGTCGACGGAGGTCGAAGAGAGAGTCGTCTAGTCTGCACTTCAGGTACACTCCCTCCTCAAGGTCGCGTACTGCATGGGTGAGGACACACGTGAAGAACAGGTTGAACATCACAGGGGCAAGAACACAACCTTGTTTCACACCGTTGGAAATGTTGAAGGGTGCGGATGTGTCGCCGTTTGACTGGACAACTCCTGCCATTCCGTCATGGAAGAGGCGGATGATGTTGGTGAACTTCCTGGGGCAGCCGAGCTTCGCGAGGATGACCCAAAGCGCTTCTCTGTTCACGGTGTCGAATGCTTTGGTCAGATCTATGAAGACAGCGTAGAGGTCCATGTGCTGCTCAATGCATTTCTCCTGGACCTGTCTCACAGAGAAGACCATGTCGACTGTGCTGCGGCCTGGTCTGAAGCGACATTGAGCCTCTGGGAGTGCTTCCTGAGATACAGAGCTGATCAGGCGGTTGAAGATGACTCTCGCAAGGATCTTGCCAGCAATGGACAAGAGTGAGATCCCTCGGTAATTGGCACAGTCTGCTTTGCTGCCATTGTTCTTGAACAGGGAGATGATTGTAGCATCTCTAAATTCCTGTGGCATGTTCTCCTCTGCCCAGATGCATGTCGGAATGTTGAGGAAGGCATCAAGGGTCTCAGGTCCAGCTGCCTTGAAGAGCTCTGCGGGGATGCCGTCCATGCCTGCAGCCTTGCCGGAGCTAGTCTGGTTGATCGCTTTCTTGACCTCGTCCAGGGTTGGCGGGAGGTCAAGGTCATCCAGTGTCGGCTTCAGGGGAATCATGTCCAGGGCCGCGGGATCGACAGTGGAAGGCAGGTTCAGCAGATTTGAGAAGTGTTCTCTCCAACGCTCAGTGATGCTGCCTTTGTCCTTTAGCAAGGTGAAGCCGCCGGCGGAAAAGAGAGGGGTTGTGCTGGGTCTGGCAGGGCCGTAGACAGCTTTCATAGCGCTGAAAAACTCCTTGGAGTTGCTGGATTCAGCAAAGTGTTCAAGTTCTTTTGCTTTGTCGTCCCACCAGGTGTCCTGCATGTTGCGGAGCTCTCTCTGGGCTTTTCTCTGGAGGTGTTTGAAGCGGTCTTTTTTGGACAATGAGTTGATGTCGTTCTGCCACTCGATGAAGGCACTGCGCTTTTTGTTCCAGTAGCTTGTTGATCTCTTCATTTATCTCATCAAACCAATCCTGATGTACTCTCTGCTTGGGTCCAAGCACGTCTTTGGCAGACTCCTTCACCATCCCCTTGAACTGGTTCCACATTTGACTTGGGTTACCAGTCAAAGGTCCATGGGCAGTTAGCAGTCATCAAGGTGGGACTGAAAGTTTTCCTTGACGTCCGGGCACTTCAGCTTGGCCAGGTTGAATGTATTTCGCAATGGCTGCGTCGCCTACCCACCCACCCACCCACCCACGGCCCCCCAACTGTTTGATTTTTTGGCCCTCGCGGAAAGAAGATCTTGCGTGGTGGAGGCCCTTTGTACCAGATTCAAGGTCCCAAACAAGAAGTTGGCCCCTCCACCTTGGAGGTAAGTGATCCGGCCCTGATTTAGACACTATTGAACATTAGAAACAAAATGATATATGAACCTTCAAAATTGAACCACTCGTGGAGATATTCTTCCTTGTGTTGGGTTACCTCTGCTTGTCCTCGGCTAACCATTTCAGATTTCAGGGGTGAAGAATATGCTACTCAAAGAATATATACCACCTGAACATCCACATGTCACCGTCTAGTTGATGTTTACAGGATGGTGCCGGCAGGCAGTAGAGTCCAAAAATGTGCAGTCCATGGTCTACAAATTGCCGACATTGAGAAGTGGATAACTACCCAGCCAGGCCCACATCACCACGTGCAGCATCTCACCATCCATGTGGGGTTTAATGACTGCACTGACAAGTTAGCTGTGGAGGAACGCAGGTGGTCCCATCTCCTTCAGACATGCAAGAAAGCCTTTCCCGCTGCCAGACTACACATGTCTTCCATTGTACCTGCGAAAGGTGCACGCCCAAAAAGGCCAGCAACCCTGACCATATGGTCAAATGTGAACTTGAGCACTGCTTGCAAGAAACTTGGCGTTGAGTTCATAGACCATAGCAGCATCTTTCTCACTGTTAATCAAGTACCGCGTCAAGCTTTCTACCGGGACTCACTACACCCCAGCCCCCGTGGCACAAGGTACTTGGCACTCAACGTAGCTGCTGCATTCGCGTCTCCATCCAGTGACAACCCCCACACCGGGAATCGCTCACACAGGGTTACAGCGGGCAGAGAATCAGAGCACCCCCCCGCTCGAAACAATTACCGTCGACCGCAACACAGCTTTAACTCCTTGGGGCACTCTCAGCAGTCTCTGCGGTCAGAGACTCCGAGTCCTCAGCGGTCTGAAGAGCTCTGCCAGACACGTCTATACAGTGCGGTGATTGCTGGAGCGCCCTCTACCCAGCATACGCCTACTGGGGCTCAGAGTTTAACATATGCACACATGTTGACACCCCCGCACTATGACCCTGCTACTAAACTACCTTTTGCAGGTCAGCCATTCTACCTGCCTCGTACTCATCACATGGCGTCACACCCCCTCTACAGCCACAACTCTGAGATGGGTATGTCTGCCCAGCATGTCTACCGGCCTACATCACCACAGATAGTGCGACCCACACCCACACACTTTCAGCCCAGCGTCTACCCCTTGGAGATGGGGCAGCCTGTCTACTCACCTGGCTTCATGGCTCCTTCAGCTCCATCTGCACAACCCTTTGACCCCCCTGCGGCTTGTTGCAGAACTCCTAAAACCCTACATTATGAGCTGAGTTTGCAGTACGATACACAGTGGCCTGCCCCACTCTATGCTCATAACCTTCATACACCTCATATCTCTGTGTGAGAAAGATGATGGGCATAGACTTGCGTATGGCCTTCTTGTTTTATTTTGGTAGTCTCAATCACAGTGTTGTCACTGGCTTACTCCATTTTATGCCCCACGCTTCAGCCCAACTGGAAATCTACATGTCTAGACACTCACCGTCCAATACATGTTGAAAGGCGCAGGGCATAGAATAGGGTATGACCCTGTTGTTCTAACAATATATTCCGATGTGATGCCGATTCAAGATCTTCATCGACCGTTGATTGTGAGCTGCGTCTGAGAAACAAAATGAAATATTGCTTTACTAGCATATGTTGCCGCTTTACTAATGATGCATATCTGAGACTTTTCACTTGTCGAAGGTGTTAAGCATAACAACTGAATATGACCTCTGCGTTTGAAATGATATCCTCGGCAGGATCCTTTCAGCATTTCAGTAGCATACTTTATATTATGCCCATCGCTTTTTTTCCCCCTTTACTCTGTTGTCTTGATGTGCACTCATACACTAATACGAGGAAGGCCGTGAGCATAGAATAGACTATGACTCTCTATTTATTTTAATTCTTTGGTGATATTCACTACATCATCATCACTAGAATTTTTCATTGTCTGCCTGTCGACTTATCTAATATGTCAGGCTACACGAGGCACTCATACTCAATACAATAGAAATGTGACGGGCATAGAGTGTCTTATGATTCCTTCAGTATTATATGCCGATATATTACTAGATGAAAATAGTAATTCATGGACTAGCATGTCTTACTGTATTTTGATTACTAATATTTATTTAATATCTTAAATGTGTGCTGCGATGGCATCATCTTGACATATCGTGCGAGTGTTGACACTTTCATCACAAGCATATTTGTATCTGCTTGTGCTTTTCTTGGGATTTGTCCGGACATAAGAAATTGCTGGACGCTTCTGCGATTTAATAATTTTGGGGGTATCTTGTAAGGCAGCATTGAGTTATAGGAACATTGAACTCTCATTTGTGACGCGTACCGTGTTTGGAAATCTTATTGCGTGTCATTATTTATTGCATAGATTAGATCGTTCGTGTTAAACCTGTTGTCGGGTATTTAGCTTCGGTTATTTAGCTTTACTTTCTCATTCTCTTGTTACTTCACATGTGCAACCAGTTTCTTTTTCTCCCATTATCATGTAGTCACAAAGACACATGTCACCAAATACCAACAACCCAGATCGTCTCTTGAACATTAGCCACCTTAATGTGTATCATCTCTGCCGCAAAATACCAGACATCACTATTATCATAAATCAGCCATCACAGTTTCATATCTTTGGCTTTACTGAATCCCGCCTGACAGACAATATCAGTGATCAGGCAATCTCCATACCTAATTTTGCTATTCTGCGTCGTGATGCCTCTGTTCTAGGCCAAACTGGCATAGTAATATACATACATGACTCTATAATTCAATATGTGACTAGAAGACTTGACCTAGAATCAAAGCAAATTGAATGCATGTGGCTGGAAATAAAAACATCGAAGCCATCACCCGTTCTTGTAGGGTTTATTTATAGAAATCCAGCGGCCACAGTGGCATGGCTTGATGACTTTGATTCAATGATTGACACAGTACAGAAATGCAGGGGTAATATACATATCCTAGGTGATTTTAATGTTGATTTAAAAGACTGTTACTCTTCATGGAATTTAATGATCTCTTTTCTTGGTTTAACACAAGTTGTTCAGTCGCCCACACGAGTTACTTCATCTTCTGCGACAATGATAGACCATATCTATACTACAAATGTAAATGCTGTTAATAATGCCCATGTTCTCTCAATTTTTCTATCAGTGATCACTTCCCAGTATCTTTCTCGCTGTCTGCCAAATTAGCTAAGAAATCTTGCACAGGGCATACTATTATTTACAGAGCTTTCAATAAAATTAACCAGAATGCCTTTCTCAATGACTTTTCCAATACCCCATTTAATGATGTGTTAAATTACAATGACCCAAATGACGCCCTCACCCGCTGGTCTGAACTGTTCCTCGGTGTTCTAGATAAACATGCCCCAGTGGGGCAGTGCGAATAAAACGTGTCAAACATCCCACAATCCCTGAATGGCTAACTGGAGAAATAAAAGCAGCCATGCAACTCGGAGACACACTTAAGAAAGAAAAGAAATTTGTTGACTATAAAATACAAAGGAATTTTGTCAAATCTTTAGTCCGAAAAGCTCAAAGACAACATGCTGAACAGATCATTGCAGACGGCAAGGACCTGCGCACTGTTTGGCAAGTTGTCAACACCTTTGCTAAAGGTCACAATCACAGAGACATAAACATTGCGCCTGAGCTCACTGCAGATACCTTCAATATCCACTTTCTTAGCATAGCTGAGACTTTAGCACGCACTAATACAAATGATCCTGCAAAATACCAATGTTCTGAGCAACTACGATTTCACAGTAACAATACTGCTGGTTGTGTTTTCTTACTCCCCCCCCCCCCCCCAATGACCGTTTTTGACGTGGGTAAATATATATCTAATATGAAAAGAGGTCGTGTGGTTTAGATGGCATCAGTTGCGAAATTCTTAAAATAGCTCTGCCCTATATAGTTGAGTCTCTAACGTTCATTTACAATCTTTCTATTCAAAGAAATATTTTCCCTGATGAGTTAAAAAAAGCTAAGGTCATTCCCCTTCCCAAAAGCAAAAACTTAAACTCATTGAATGATTATAGACCTATCTCCATTCTACCAGTCATCTCAAAACCTATTGAAAAACATATCCATACACATCTGCAAAATTTTCTAGAACAGAACTGTCTACTCAGTAAAATGCAGTCTGGGTTTGGCCCGCAACACTTTTGCCAAACTGCCCTTATACATATCATTGATAAATAGCTTACAGCCATTAATAATTCTCAGTTATCAGGTGCAGTTTTTTTTTACCTTAAAAAAGCTTTTGATTTAGTCAACCACTCTATTTTATTAAAAAAACAAAACTACCGATGTATCACATCGATTCCAGTACCGTACATCTGATATCATCCTATCTAAGTGATAGAAAAAAAGTTTTGCTTAATGGTAATTACTCGAGTGAAGGTTTAGTAACGTGTGGTGTTCCTAAGGGGTCAATTTTGGGCCCATTGTTATTCAACATATTTATCAATAATTTACCATTTTCTATCTCACATCCCGATGCAACATGTGACTTATTTGCTGATGACACTACCATACATACATCAAACAGCAAATTGCTAAAAATAAACGAAGTTCTCCAGCAAAGTCTTGATGAGGTTTCAAGCTGGTGCCAACATAATCATATGATAATTAGTGTCCAAAAGACAAAGAGTATGTTGATTACTTCACGCCAAAAACATCAACGTGGTCTCCTGCCCTTAACATTATACCTGAACTCTGAGCCCCTTGATCAAGTTAAAAAAAAACATCATTTGCTTGGAGTCACAGTAGATAACCAGCTCAGCTGGGAACCACATATCGAAAACACATGCAAAACAATATCTAAAAATCTATTCCTGCTATCAAAACTAAGTCAAATAGTTAACACTGACACTAGAAGACTCTTTCTCCATGCCCATATTAAAACACACTGTGATTACTGCTCCACTATCTTGGATGGATGCAGTGAGGTACATTTAAAGAAACTTAACTCATTGTATCGTCGAGGGGTAAAGTTAACTGTGCCTGGTCCCTCTCCCACCGACGAAAAGTTTAGAACCATCCGACTGCTAAACCTAAATAAACAGTTCACATTTAATCGATGCATACTTATGCATAAATTCTTCACCATGAAACCCCATCTTACCTTCGTATGTTATTTTTGGATAGTCAAAGACAAAACATGAGGAACAGTTTGTTACAGCTACCATGTGTCAGGCTCGATATATATAAAACCAGTCTTTCGTTCTCAGGTGCCAAAGCCTGGAACGAACTACCACACAAAATTAAATCCATTTCTAACTCTAGAACCTTAAAAACTCGTTTATATAACATCTTGTTACAGTAACTTACTACCTGAACGAACTACTTATATATATATATATATATATATATATATATATATATATATATATATATATATATATATATATATATATATATATATATATATATATATATATATATATATATAAAACCAGTCCAAGAAAGCTGACACCACACACTCCAAATATGGATCCAAGCAGCAGTGAAATACTTAAAATGTGAAGAAAGGATCCATAAACACCACGTAGTTTAGAAGGAGTTACACTTTTATTCTAAGCACAAATTTTCGCCCTCTCAGCGAGGGCTTCTTCAGGGGAATGCCCAGGTAACTAGGTAACAAAACATAATTTACGTGTGAGAATGTAGTGCGTCAAAATAGATACAGAATGTACTCGCATGCACTTTCAAATTCTAAATTATCGTAATATCTTTACATATATAGACTAAGGTACAAAAGCACGTGCACAAGTTCGTGACATTAGTGCGCCATTACTGATGACATGAAACTTTTATGAAACACGAGTATTGACACGCAGTGTGCGGAGGAAGAAATGTCGCAATGAAATGTTTATAATAATAACATCATCATCAACATTGACACCATTATTATTAGTAGAATTTTCAAACGTGCAGTCAAGAAAACTCTAAAAATCACACACACAATTACAATGTTCGTATTATGCTTACGGTATAGTCCAAATTAAAATACACGTGCATAAATTCAAGTACGTCATTCCTGTCAGTCCGGAAGACAGCAATAGTTAATGACTCAGGAGCATGACGTACTAAGTAGAAAATACATCTAAAATATAACACATTACTATTTTTACTGTTACGTATATCATCATCGTCATCAGTATCGGTAACATACTCAGAATTCACACACAAACAAAACTGACAAAAACATCAAATGTCATATAAACTCTCGTGCAAATCATGCGGCGGAGGGGGGGGGGGGGTTGGGGTGGGGGGGGGGGGGGGAAGAGGGGGGTGGGGAAGGGGTTTGGGGGGGGGCATAGATTTTCTAAGTTTAACTAGTCACAAATCTCTCTCTCTCTCTCTCTCTCTCTCCTCTCTCTCTCTCTCTCTCTCTCTCTCTCTCTCTCTCTCTCTCTCTCTCTCTCTCTCTCTTTCTTGACATATATATACAACCTTTGCATAAAGATACCTTGACATATATATACAACCTTTGCATAAAGCAGGGGGATATTTCCATCTTCTCTAAAAACAGCCAAAGTGATCCCACTACCTAAAACGAAAGACCTTGCCGACCCTAACAAGTTCAGGCCCATTTCGCTACTGTCAACACTGTCGAAACCGATACAAAGACACATTCACACACACACACCATTTTCTAGAAAAGAAGTACCCAACGGAGAAAGAAACACGCTTAGAAAAGACGGGTACAACACAATTTATTAATATTTCGGGTAAATACCCTTTGTCAAAATAGACAAACAAACAAACATAGAGATTAGCCGCTACTTATCTTCAATGGCAGAAGGATTGTGGCAACTGAGTTTGTTGGTTTGTTTGTCTATTTTGACAAAGGGTATTTACCCGAAATATTAATAAATTGTGTTGTACCCGTCTTTTCTAAGCGTGTTTCTTTCTCCGTTGGGTACTTCTTTGCATATTACACGCTTGGCAGTCACCTTTTTGGTCTGGATTGATTATTTTCTAGAAAAACACAAACTCTTACATCCATTACAATCTGGCTTTCGGCGGAAACACTCCTGTCACACAGCATTGGTACACCTAGTTGACAGATGGCTTACTGCCATAAATAGCAGTCAAATGACTGGAGCAGTATTTTTGGACCTTTCAAAAGCATTTGACCTCGTCAATCATAAAACTTTAGTTCAAAAACTTAATGTCTATCAACTAAGCGCAGACACACTTGCCTTCCTTACGTCATATCTGCATGGGCGCACGCCGTATGTCTACGTGAATGGTAAAAACTCACCTGAAGGGGTGATAGAGCACGGAGTACCACAGGGATCGATTCTTGGTCCATTATTGTTCTCTGTCTTTATAAACGACCTTCCATTACATATATCTGACTCCAGTGTAACGTGCAGTCTTTTTGCAGACGATGGAACACTGGACGTTTCGTCATCAGACGTAACATGTATGGTGAAGATTCTCCAAGACAGTTTAAATGAGGTATCTGAATGGTGCAGACATAACGCCATGATACCTAATCCCACTAAAACCAAATGCATGCTGATTACCACACGGTAAAAGCATCAGTTGAACCCCCCTCCCCTTCAACTAACGCTTAACGGCCAGCCTGTGGAGCAAGTCAGAGAACAACGCGTGCTTGGAATCAACTTAGACGACAAGTTGTGCTGGCAAGGCCACATTACTAAACTGTGTAAAATAGTATCTAAAAATGTATTCCTCCTGTCGAAATTGAGACATTTCGCTGATGAGCCAACAAGGAAACTCTTCTACTATGCCCATATTCAGTCACATTTGGATTATGCCTCATCTATTTGGGACGGTAGTAGCGATGCTAATTTAAAATGTCTGAACTCGCTCCACAGAAGAGCCATTAAACTCATTGTTGACAGACCCTCAGAAGTCATTAGTACTGACAATAAGTTCAAGCTGTTAGACATTTTGCCACTTGAAAAACAGTTTAAGTATAATAAGTTGGTGCTCATGCGCAAAATCACCCTCTCAGAAACACCAGCCTATAGCTCTTTCCCATTTGTAATAAGGAAGTTAAGCACGAGTATCCTCCCTTTGCTACACCGAGTTCCGGCAAGATGGAAGCAGACATAGAACGCATGAACGTGAAACAATTAAAAGATTTTCTTCGAAAACATGGACAACTTGTCAGTGGAAAAAAAGAAGAATTAGTGCGCAGAGCAAGAGGCACATTTCTGCTGCGAAAAGATGTTGAGGATGCTGTCGATGATGCTGTGGAAAGAAATGATGCAGGTCAGTAAACAGTTGACTCCACTGACCACTGCCATATGATATATTATAAATATTTCATATTTGTCAGCATGTGCTTCTTGTGCTTTGGACTCTGTTTATAAATTACATTATTGTCATATGTGTGTGTGTGTGTGTAAAATTTGATCTGGGAGTTAGTAGTTTTGTAATATAAGTAAAATCAATTATCCCTGATTTCTTATATAAATAAAGTATTCTACATGGCATAAAGTACATGAAATTGTTAATATTCAAAGAAAATTCATAAACTTTATAAAAAAAAAATCAATGTCTGTTTACTTGAGTACCTATGCATTTTTGTAGCGCTATCAAACGTACTTCGAGCAGTCCCCTTTATTATTATTTAATTTAATTTTTTTTTTACAAAATGCTGAGTGCTAACTACTAGCATCTATTTCATTGTCATAGTCAGAGTTCCTTTCAAATAATGAGTATGAAGTTAAAAATGATGTAACATGAGATGATATGATTTAAAAAAAAAATAAAAAAATATATATAAAAATTAAAAAAAAGAGAGAGCTATAGGCAACAAGTAGAGGTTTCTAGTAGTTGTTGCATTTTTTTTTAAATCGCATATTCAAATTAAACTAATGCAGGCTGTAAAATAGATACCAACATAATCAATATTATATAATATAATATTACTAATTATTTATTTGTTATAAGACTTCTAAAATTACAACTGAGTGTCATTATTAGTAATAACACCACAGATGTGTTGTTTAAAACACTTACTGTCAATTTTCATTCATACAGTATTTTTGCTTATTTTACGGATTGGCCACTATTTATCTTGAAAATGAAGTGGTGGTGTGGGTGACACCTTCTTTGTCCTGTTGCATCGGGGCGATGGCATTGCTGGACTACTACAGTACTAGTACTACTAATACTAATACTATAGACTAGAGGAAATCTCAAAGTGTGATTAATAAATAAAGCTTCATTAAAGAAGACTAAATAAAGCTTCAGTAAATAAAAACACAAGTAATAATTCAAATAATTTACTAACGGCCGTAGAGAGTTTAAAAGTTCGATTCGGGAAAACAGATGGGACATCATCACCAAATACAGGTCCACGTTTTCGGAGCAAACAAGTGGATATTTGACCGTGTTATAATCTTGTCGGATCAAACGTAAGCGCTGCTCCCAAGCTCTTTTAAGTTGCTTGTTTGCTGGACAGCTATGTAGCTTGACAACTCTTCCGTCAATAATTTTTCCTCGGTGGTTATGGCAAATAACACAGTAATGTTTTTTACCTCCACATACTTTTGCCGATCTAGCCTTAATGCTGACGCCATTGTCGAAACAGCAGCCGGAACTCAGTGAGCGTTCTCCTACGCTAAAGAGCAGCGAAAGATAACCCGTACTTGATGAGAAGTGAGACTGTCCTATCTCAATAGTTTGTTCCACTTTGCTCATACGAGGTCCAGTCGAACACCAGGGAACAATCTTGTTGTACCGATGCCTCGACTGGACATTTATAGGTCGTCGTTGTCCTATTCTGGTGCAAAGTTATGGAACTCTATTCCTGCGGATGTTAAGAGCCGCGCCATCGCTTAAAACTTACAAGACCAAGCTGCTCAAACATCTAGACAAAACTTAATATTTCCTTTTATTTTTTATTTCTAATTTTATTTGTACATGTAGCACTCCATGCCTTATGCGGCATTTCCCGAATAGTCTGCATTCTCTTCTAACATTTATGAACGCATGTAATATACCGCTGGCATTCCAGCAAGCCGCATTATGTAATATCCATGGCCCCATGGACTCGGCTGGCCAGACGGGATGCCGTCGATAGACACAGCATGTTCACCTAAATACTTGTAAGACTCTACACGCTCAACTTCCGTTCCCTTGATGACAACAGGACCGGGATGCTGTTTGTTATTCCTGAAATCTATGACCATCTCACTCTTTTGTTTTGCCAACATGCAATTCAAGATAGTTTCTATCGCACCACTCTACAAAGTCATCGATCTCCTGTCGATAGTGTCTGTCATCCTCATCTGTAATCCTACCTGCCAGAGCCGTGTCGTCAGCGTATTTGTCCATGACACAGTCGTCATGAGTAGCTCTACAATCTGCTGTGTACAAAGAAAACAAAAAAGGCGACAGGACAGTCCCCTCTGGTGCACCGGTGTTGGTAAAAAGTACATCTGAGATTAGATCCGAACTAATTCTGACATACTGTGGGCGGTTAGTGAGATAGTCCAAAACCCAAAGAATGGTAGAGGCATTTATGTTCATGTGAACTAGCTTGGAGGCGAGTATGTGTGGCTGAATGGTGTTAAAAGCAGACGAAAAATCATAGAACATCAGTCGAATGGAGGCTCCTGGTTTTTCTACATGAGAGTAGATGTTGTTTACAACATGCAAAATGGCATCATCAACACCTCTTTGCCTTCTGTAAGCACTAAACTGAAAGGGGTCCATAAAATCTGAAACCTGTATTTGAAAATGTGAAAGAACAGCCCTCTCAAAAACCTTCATGACACGAGGTAAGAGCAACTGGTCTTAAATCATTCATCACAGATACCGTTTGCTTTTTTGGCACGGGGACAATACAAGAGGTCTTCCACGAACAGGGAACAACACACTGGGTAAGTGACATGTTAAAAATATAGCAAAGAATTCGGTACTGTTGTTCAGCGCATAATTTTAACACATTTGATCTAACACCATCTGGCCCAGCGGCTTTGTTTGGCTTATTACATAGACTCACTTTTGCTGTCGTACATAAGCAAAAAACAAACAAACTTACAACAGATATTTTTCTATGCCTAGTCCTTGGCACACTTGCAGGCATTCAGGCCAGTTCGATATATATGGCACAGACTGAAGAGACAAAGAAGCCAGGAAGCTGATCCTTTGGCAGCGTAAACATTTTTCCTGCCATACTGTAGACACCAACCAGCCTGCATATGTGACTTCTTTCTGGAGGCAGACTGTGCACACCCTGAGTTCCACTGTGTGTCCTGAAATATGCGAAGAAACCATCTTAGTCATAAAGTTTGCAGCTACAACTGATGTATCTCCCCCCCCCCCCTCCAAAAAAAAAACCACACAAAAAAACAACAACAAAACAAAACAAAAACATACACACACGTTATGGTCAGTAGTACAGACCAAATGCTGCCCAACAACCATGTTTTTAAAAACTCAGACAACAATACAGCCACATAACCAACAAACAGTAAATAAAGAAAACAACACCCCCCCCACCCCCACCCCCAATACAAACAATATAAATTTCCAAACTGAGCCTGGCACACAAAGGTACACAAAATAATTGGCCAACATGTTACAGCTGATTCATGGGCGGTACAAGATATACAGCCACTCAGAAATGCCAGAACTACACGGCCCGTCCGAGCTTAGTAGTCGATCCAACTCCTGAACCATACAGTGGTCCTCATAGCAAGGTCAGTGACAAAGCAACCAAACACCCAGAGGTGCCAATTTAAGCTGCCCCCAACCTCCACTCCTTTCCTAAACTGTACAGCGATCCTGCAGAACTTTTACCACTCAAACTAGATTCCTCTGTATATTTACTGTAAATATTAACTGAAACCATTTTTACTGCCCTAGTTGTGTACCGGATTTTCAGTGGTATTTGAAATGTAGCTTGGTAATAAACTGTGCGGCTCTAAGTCTAATTTCTTTTTAAAATGTTTGTTCTGTACCTCAACTACAAGCCCATCACTACAGTCAGGACACCTGTAGCTTGTAGTTGGCTACATAATAGTGCACATGTAGCCGCTTCCAGTCAGCAGTATTTGTAGCTATCCGATCCCGTCCTTCTCATTGTAACAAAGCATCCGCGTGCCACTAAGCTGCTGACAGTCTGATACATCAAGGCCTCAGTTGCACGAGCAAGCTTAAAACAAGCACGCACAAGCAGTAGCCGATCACCTTGTTGGCGGCTTGCACAGGAATTTTAAAGCGACCGACTCCAGGCAGTAGAGAATTAGTAATGTATCCGTTATAAATGTTCTTAGTATAGCTGAATAAGTCATGGTTAAATACGTTTTAGTACACTATACCTCGAGTACACTGTGCTGTGGTAAACTGTACATGGGATACTCTGTTCGTAGTGTACACTGTCCTGTGTTAATTTATATCAAGCATATCAAAGTCTAAAAATGATACAAGTGCGGACCTTGATGCCATCTTTCCCTGCACAATGGGCAGTTCATGGCATGCTGCGTGGGCGCTCTTATAACAAGTGAGATTAAAAAGCTTGACATACATTAACACAGGACAGTGTACACTTTAACACAGGACAGTGTACCCTGTGTACCCAGCATTATATTGTAAGACATAATTAAAGGCTGAAGATGCCATTATAGTACACAGACCTGTTTCAAACTGTTTACAGGGTAAACTGTTTTATATCAAAGTGCACATGGTGCTAAATGTCCTGTGTAAATTCTATAAAAGCTTCTCGCTTGCTTGTTTCACGCGTGCCCAATGAACCTGCTGTGAACCAGCCATTATGTTTAGACAGTTGTCATCAAGGTCCACAAGTGAGACTTGGGACATCTCATTATATACTGATCAACAAAAGAAACACGCAAATTTCAAACATGTTTCCCCTACTAAAACATCTTAATTGCAAAGAATTAACTTGCACACCAAGCAGACCGATTTTAACTGGTTGGCTGTACCAATATATCTGTCACACAAGTTAACTCTTTACAGTCATGATGTTGTAGTAGGGGAAACAGCATTTGAAATTTTCTTGTTTCTTTTGTTGATCAGTATACATTAACACGAAAGAGTGTACACCATGTACAGTTTAAACACTGAACAGTGTACCCCATCAGGAATTGAATCATTACGCCCAAGAGGCAGTGGGCATCTCTGATTCATGTGCCAACTCACATGGTTTGTCACACGAAAGGTAGAAAAGTCTTAGTTTAGGTAAGACAACACTGATAACCCGTTGTATCTACAAACTTTAGCAATGAACGTCTGCTATGGAGCAGATCACTTTAAGCTCGCTCATGCAATTGGCCCCTGAACTTGTGCTCATCACAGTGGGGAGTATCCACAGGCGAACGTTGACACAATAATCCTGTGAAGCAACTCCCCCCTACCTGAAGAATGTGACGAGATAAAGTGAATAAAAAAATCACACAGTTCATATTCATCCAGAGAGAAAGAAAGAAGTACTTTACTTAACCACCAAATTCTCAGGAGCCAAATAGATGCTCTAAAACTATCTATTTTTAATCACATACACTCACTACTCCCTCAACGCTATAATAATTTCCACATCACTGCCATCAAAACCATATTTTGAAACAAACACTGTTTCATGAGAATCATCATCTGTATTGACGAGTAAAATAATGACCCAATTACCCATTGTCTTAAGTTGACCTTAATTAATTAACTAATTAAAGACCTTAACGTCCACACTGCCGTTTTTCTCAAATCAAACCAAAATCCTGACAGTGCACTCTATAATAAACTAATGACTTTTACGCACACCCCTGTCAGAGTCGATTTCCGAGGAACATGATTTTCTCAAGTAAAACTTTATAATTACTAACAAGTTACAACTAACTTTTAGGAACCTGCAGAAGTAACCTTTAAGTTAGTTATCATAAGAACTTATTAATTACTTATCATAAGAACTTATTAATTACTTACTGTAAGTTCTTATAAGTTCTTACAACAACTTGACTTAAGTCACAACTTACTCGGTCAGATTTGTCAAGATACAAGGACAATAAAATTTTTTTTTTCTCAGTAATACTCTGGCGGTGGTGCAGATGGGGTTAAATAATCAGGCACAAGTGGTGTAAGTGGCATGGCATTTTCTGTGAAGTGTATGACATTAATAAACGATTACCAAATCTGATTTTTATTTGTTTAAAAGATTGTGTAGTTTTTCTGTGGTTTCCTGAACACCGATCCTTTTTCCCTCTGCTAAAAAACTAGCCTTTAGTTCTTCAACATTCACGGGAGATTGACTACGCATTTTATTTTGTATTTCAGATTTCTGTTTCTTGTAATTATTTAAATCATCCTGGACGCGCTT
Source organism: Semisulcospira habei (assembly GCA_036245525.1). NCBI lineage: Eukaryota > Metazoa > Mollusca > Gastropoda > Semisulcospiridae > Semisulcospira > Semisulcospira habei. Next base: position 29,952,865 of record BTPG01000006.1, read on the forward strand.
AAATTCATCATCATCAATAAAATTATCATTCAATGCCTTACTGATAATAAGTTTCATACTGCTCAGCTTTGCACCAGCCAGCGTACTCAATGCTTCATGTTTCTGTAATTTCGTGTGAAACCTCTTGTTCAAGGCTTCCAAACCAAAGCATGCTAGGCATGTAGCAACGCTAACACCCTCAACTGCTATTCCAGCCAAACTTCCAATTCCCGTGGCAAACAGAACAATACCCCCCACAGAACATCCAGCTGAAACTGCACCAATAGCCATAGAAGTGTTTTGAACAGAATTAAAAACGGTCTGATACCGTCTCTTACATCTGGAGTACCTCGCCTCTTCACTTTCCAAATATTTAATTGCTTCTGTAATATTCATTAAACAAAATGCGTCTGCCTGTAATGTTTTATCTGATGCAATTGGCACAGCTGACGCATGCGGATCAGGCGCAAGCGTTGTTTTAGTCGTCGCAATTGATTCAGTCGGCTCAAGCGTCGGTAGTATTGGATAAAATTTTACCATTTTTTTTTTATTGACAAATATTTTTTTTTATTTAATCAGCAATTACATTTTGCAACTCTTCAAAAGTATACAATTTGTTAGCATAATAAAATGCAACAAGATCAATGTGTTCAAGGTTTATGTAAGTTAGACGAACAAAAGTTGTTTTGTCGACCACCACCTTGACAGCTGGAACACTGCTCGAAACATTAATAACATCATTATTTTTTGTAATAGCAATAAAGACCTTTGATGATTCTGTTACTGTGTCATTCCATGTAAGTTTAATTCCTTGTGCAATTTGAGCCTCTTTAGCAGTAGTTACTGATCTCATGATAATTTCAAATACTATTGTCGCTTCTCTTGCGATGGGAAAGTTTATTGGTGCAAACACGACCTTCGCATCAGACCTACCCTTCCTGTGCGTAAGAAGATATCTCCGTTTCTCATAATTTTCAACTTTCAGTTTTTCTCTGCTATTGTCGTCTGGGGCAAAGCTTGGAACAAGACTTACAATAAGCGGCCCCGAGTTAACAACCTTCCTAAACACTAAGGCACCTTCGTCATCAGTGTATACATAAGGACTAATAAATTCCAACTTTATGTCCCAGTCAATTGTGGGTGGTGGAACAGGCACAGGTGAAACCACCCACTTACTACCCACATGTATTAAGTTGTAAGGCGCATTATTTACAGGTGGAGTAGGTACAGTAACATCACGCAGCTGTCCAAGTTTAGGAATCTGTTTTTCACCGTCTTTTATGTCAACAATTACTTTCCTCTTGTACATGCCATTTGAATCAAGTTCAAAACCATATATTTCTCCAACATCCCCCTCCTTCTCAAAATCCTGTACATCAGCCAAATCTTTCAACTCTGTTACTGGACATGCAACTGGTATGATTGTTCACTTTGGACCAAGACCACTCATTTTTATAAACAAAAATAAAATTATTTAACTTCTAACACTACACTAAAATCATGCATAAGAACTGGTTTGTCATCCTGATTAGTTACAGATATACTCAGTGACTCAAAGAAACTAGAACCTAATTTCTTAAACTGCAAATTAGGAAATCTAACAACTACACTTTCACAATACGGAGCAGTAACAGTAGGTAAGCATCTCAACAAAGTTGAAGGCTTTCCATTGTGAACATTCTCAGATGTGTTTAGTTCTTTCAAAAAAACATTTAGCACTGTATGTACTGACAAATTGACAGGACGTTTTCCACTTATTTTTAGTTTTTTTGTCTTCATTGTTATAATACCAAACATAGCTTCATCTAAATCATCTGTTCTATACCAATCTTCGTCAATATAAAATCCAAGTAAATATGCAAATCTGTCTGAAATTTTTAACCAATTTTGTGTCGGAAATTCTAATGTAACAAGTAGGTTAGCTGGATTTAAAGTTGCTTTAATTTTAAATTTACTTTGAAACCATTCAGCTATAGTACAAAAGTCATAATACCCAGCTTCAGTCTTACCATCTAAATTTACTTTATTATATATATCATCCTCTACATTAAACCATTTTACTGTGTAGAACAATTCATGGATAGCTACAGCCTTGCTACCATCACGATTTTCAATCCCATTAGTTAACCACACTGGTTTGCTTGTATCAAGATTTGTTAAGGTAATAAACATTTTTATTATCTCATATAAAAAAGGATGGAATTTAAATCACCAACCATTACCACTACAAATGCATTTCAATTTAATGTGAATGCCAAATATAATGTTGCACCTACTTATGAACAGAAAATAATTCAACTAAACCAGCTTGATATTGCTGTGTCTGAACAAGATCTATTTCAAGTCAAAGTACCGAATCCGTTTGACCATTACCTAAACCCTCCAATAACAGATGACTCAACTGCAAGAAAGTGGTCTTCAAGTCCACTACAGATGTTTCAAAACCAACTCAACTTTGCAATACTATGCTCAACTACTGGCTGTGGGGTTTCTTTTACAGACCACTTGAATCACTCAAACAAACTGATTAAGTCTGTCTATCGTTTTCATGTTTATTACCAGCTTAGACGTATACTGTCAGAACTTCATACACCACTACCCACTGAATCCAGTTTCAACAGGTATAACAACCGCATGGATATGAAAGCGTTTGAACGCATTTGTAATGAATTTAACATCAGTACAAAGTATGACTTAACACAAAAACTTGATGATCACCACGGCATTGGTACATTGTATTATGCTATGAGTCACAGACAATACCCTCAAGATTACTACCCTGGTTACACTTCATTCTCATCAAAATCACAAGTCTGGATAGGATCAATAGAGCAGAAGCAGACTAACGCATGGACCACATTTATTTTAGATAAAACTGACGGGTTTACTCAAGCAGGAGTCGAGCGCGTCAATGAGTCTATCAGAACATATGTCTGGTGTATACTAGGAGCACAGTCACTAACAAAATCAAATATTTTGAATGGAAGTGGAAAGTTCGAAGCACAAAAACAATTTCTTGCAAATCTTGAAGATTCAATTAATTCAACAGTCGATCTCCCATCAAGCATACAGCGTTACCAAGACGTTTTAAGATATGCCAGATCAAAAGTTGACTTTGTAGTTGGCATCGGGTTATACATGTTACCATCTGACCTTCAACTCCAAATGGGGACAATAACAAATTATAATAATGAAATCATTGTTGCAGGTGTTGGACAAAAACTCGGTCTTAATCAATGTGTAAACTTAGGAGCAACAACCACACATGTTCAGTCATTAAAATCATTACAGACGGTAACACCCCCGGCCCCGGCCCCGGCCCCAACACCGGCACTCATACAACCAGTACAGTCAACCCCTGACATACATGAATCAGAAAGAACCGCATTGGTAATAGGTCTAACAGGATTAGGGGTATTACTTCTTTATCTGTTTCATTAAATAACCCACCATCAACCCTCCTACTGTAACCAGAAATACCCACACATGCTCTGCCATAAACCCTACTGCCTTTGCCGCTGTACTAATCAGCCAACTGACAACAGTGCCAATTATACCAGGCAAAGCGTCTATTGCTTTCAGAGCCAATTTTTTAAGCAAGTCTGATATGTGAGACAACTGTTTTTTTGCCCATGATTGTAAATCTTTTGGGTCTGTTGGAGTCGGGGGGCCAGGGGTTGGTGGTGCTGGAGGTGGAGAACCACCGGGTCCACCAGCACCGGAGACAGCTAACACAACAGTACTGATAATAAATCCAAGAGCTGTAATTAAACAAGCAATTGTAATACCCTGCTCTCTGAAAAGTGTTTTTAATCTCTCAGCCAATGTTGTGTCTTCGTGAAGTATTTTCTGAATAGTTTCTCTAATCCTGTTAACTTGGGTTTTAAGTTTTTGTCTCCCAATACTAATCACTTCTAACCGCCCTGATCTTTCTATCTGCAAATCATTTAATCTGTGCTGTATTCTTTCTTTCATTTCTGTGTCAAGATTCCCATTGTCTGCTGTAGCCAGTTTCTCTTTTTCTCGTTCTATGTGTTTATCAAGCTCACCCAGTTTGGCAATATTGTTTACCATCTCACCTCTTATTGACTGCAGTGATTTATCTAACCCTATAATCTCCCGCATTGTCAAAGGTGGATCATCTATTGATTTCATAGCATCATTTATTTGTCCTTCAGTAAATGAGGTTTCTTGTATCACTGTGTTTGCTATTTCTGGTGGGCTTGTTACTGGTGCCATTTCAATTTCTTGCCCTGTTGGCAACTTTGCGTGTCATGAAGCACACTAGCCAGTCTTGGCGTGACAGGAGACCCTCCAATACCAAGTTGACACAAGGCACCAACACCACCTTCATTTTTTATTGTACTTAAAGCCCTAAACCTACTAGGGTCTTTTTTGTTAGTCAATAGTACTTTTCCTTTGTCAACAGTATTTAAATATAAATGACCCTTGCCATCAAGTTCAAACTGATTAGGATCTACGTTGTCTGGGCGGCCACCAACATGATCATAAAACGAGTTCACTTTGGTTTCTAAAAGTTCGTGACGTAAACTGTAATATTTCTTGTACCAGTCATATCTGCCATATCTGTCATATCTGTTGTATTACCAAAATCATACGTGTCATCCATTTCAAAATCTTCATGATTAAATCCTCCCGCTGCCATTGTTTTATTAATTTATTATTTTTTATTGTGCATAATAAAAATGACACAGTCTTACGGATCAAAGTTAGACCCATACAGAAAACTACGTGAGCCTCTGGGTGTTAAGGGCATTAGACAATCAATCGTCATCACAAACAATCCAAGTACCATAGACCAGAACCAAACACTTACAGTCAAGTTTCCAAACCTAGGTCCCAGTGACGTTATTGTTCCTGGCACTGCACGCCTAGCATTTAATATTGAACTTTCATCAGTCGCAGATGTGAACAGAACACTAGTTGACAATCTTGGCAGAGCAATTGTTAGAACTATTAAAGTAAAACTTGAAGGACAGGAAGTGTTTAGTCTTGACGACTCAGATGTGTTCTACTGTTACAAAGACCTTTGGCTCACAAGAGAAGAACGAGAAGACCGTATTTATCAAGGCATACAATCTGATAATGTTGGTAAACTTCGAATCAATGCTGGAGATAAATCAACGTCAGCAGCCCAGGACGTTATTATAGCAGAAACATATGGAACCAGATTTTACATTCCACTTGAGTTTGAAATCCTAACAGCTCATTTGCCTTATTATCAAGGGGCACTGAATGACCGTCTGAGCTTTGAACTAACTTTCAATGACTACTCCAAAGTTATAAAATCATCTGCCACAGATGCAACATATAAGATCTCTAACATTTCCTTGGAATATGAAATTGTCACACATATTGAACTAGCCAGACTCATTCAAAATCAATACCAGTCAAGACTTCCAATTTATTATGACCGTGTGATTAGACATAGTTTAATACCCAAAGACAAGAGTGACCCAATGTGGAACATAAACTTGAACACGCCTGCCAGGTCACTGAAAGGTATTCTTATGTTGTTTGTTGAACCTGTGAGTCCATACAAAAGGGATTCAGAAAAATTCTACAATCCTAAGATTACACATTTGTCTTGCACAATTGAAGGCCGTCCTAATCAAGTGTACGCATCTGGTATGTTACCTTATCAACACTACGATGAGATCACAAAGTATTTTGCGGGTGGAAGGATTAGAGATAAACCTGCAAACATTGCATGCAAAGATCTACATCTGTATGATGTTAGGATCGGACAATACCTTACAAATAAGTATGCTCTTTGGCTAGACCTTTGTAGTACAGATGATGATTATCTTCATGGGTCAGGACGAACTGTCGAGAATGGTAGTGATGGAATAACAATTCAGTACAATATAGTACAATATCTCACAACATGTCAGATGCCTTTGGTGATGACAGAAGAAGACAAACTGAAATTTGATACAGCTGAGACATGTTGGATTTGTGAACAGCCTTTAGGGGGTGATAAAGTTTGTGACCACGACCACATAACTGGGCGTTACAGAGGCGCTGCACATAACAATTGTAACTTATTATTAAAAACAGATCCCAAGACATACAAACTGCCAATCTTTTTCCACAATCTCAAAGGATATGATTCACACATTATCATGCAGGCTGTAGATGAGTCGTACAAAAACATTAGTTGTATTGCCCAGACAACTGAAAAGTACTTGACTTTTAGGTTAGACAAATTATCATTTTATGACTCCATGCAACATTTATCTTTAGGATTGGCTAGTCTGGCAGAAGGACTGACTGAGTATCCAATAACGAGTAAATATTTTGAACCAGACTTGATTAAGAAAGGTGTGTATCCGTACGAGTACATTGATCATTGGGTTGTGTTTGAAGAAGCAAGACTGCCACCAAAAGAGAAATTTTATTCCACACTAACTGGAAAAGGTATTTCTGACTCTGAATATCAACACGCACTTGATGCGTGGGATAAGTTAGGATGTCAGACAATTGGTGACTATCATGACCAGTACTTGAAAGCTGACGTTTGTTTGCTAGCAGACGTATTTGAAAGTTACCGTGAGAAGGGTTTGTTACACTACAGTCTTGACCCTGCCTGTTACATAACTAGTCCTGGCATGACATGGGATGCATTTTTAAAATCCAGTAAGATATCTATAGACCTGTTGTCTGATCGTATGATGGGTGAAATGGTGGAACGTGGATTGAGGGGAGGCATTAGTATTGCAGCAAATAATTATGCCAGAGCCAACAATAAATATATGGACGCCCATGGTGACCTTGGGTTTGACCCCTCAAGGTCAAGGTCATTCATTACGTACTTGGACGCTAATAACCTTTATGGCTGGGCAATGTGTGAGTTATTGCCCTTGAAAAACTTTTGTCTGTATGATTTGTCACAGTATGATGTAACAGAGTCAGGGTTAACAAACAATATTATGAATCTTGACCGAAACGACGCGAAGGGTTGGATCTTTGAAGTAGACCTAGAGTACCCACACCATATACACGATTACCACAATGATTATCCGTTAGCTGTTGAGAAAATGAGTATGACAGGGAAAAAAGAAGACACTAAGCTTGTGCCAAATCTAAATGACAAATTCAATTACGTTTGTCACTATCGCTTGTTACAGTTTTATATCAGACACGGGTTAGTACTAAAGAAAGTTCACAGAGGAATTCAATTTGATCAAAGTGCTTTCATGAAAGATTACATAATGAAGAACACAACCCTCCGTGCCAGAGACGGCAACACTGCATTTGACAAAGACTTCTTTAAGCTTATGAACAATGCCTGTTTTGGGAAGACGATGAAAAATCCTCATCACAGAAAAGATGTGAGACTTGTCACAACTGAATCAGGTGCAATTAAACTTACAGGCAAGCCACAGTACACAGGGTACAAAGAGTTTCATTCATCATTGTATGCTGTGTCACTCAAAAAAAAGATTGTTAAACTGGACAAGCCAGTATTCATTGGTATGGCAATTCTTGAGTTGTCAAAACTGTTGATGCTTGAATTTTATTATGATTACTTCAAATTAAAGTATCCTGACTGCCGTCTGTTATACACTGACACTGACTCTATGATCATTGATGTGTGTACTGAAGACTTTTATGAAGACATGAAAACAGAGTTACACATGTATGACACGTCTGATTACCCTAAGGATCATCCACTGTTTAGCACACAAAACAAGAAAGTGCCTGGAAAGTTTAAGGATGAACTAAATGGTGTGCCAATAGTTGAGTATGTTGGACTGAGATCAAAAATGTATTCTATACCGCACCAGAAGGGAAGTCAGTCAAAAGCCAAAGGTATCAAGAAAACAGCAATAAAAAATAAAGACATTCGACATGAACATTACAAGCAAGTGTTAGATGGTGCATTAATGCCTGATTATCCAAACAAGTCACTGAGATCAAACAAACATAATCTTGAAATGATCCAAACACATAAGAAATCACTTGCAGTTGGAGACACGAAAAGAGTGTTTCACACTAAGGAAAAAGCTTATGCACCTGGACATTACAGGCTCAAGTTATCTGAAGACATTTGTGATGAACTGGTTGATGAACTAATTGATGAGTTAGTTACTGAAATGAGTAACGGTGTCTGGGGGAATAATCTGTAATTCTTCTCTGACAAATGCCCTCTGGGGCGCAGGGTCGTACAGGTAATATATTGTTGCATCAGGACCAGGAATTATTTTTTTTATATTATGAACGGATGTTGACCAGATGGGGTCTGTCGCCCTGCGCTTTATGTCATTTTCAGCTTCACCTGGTTGATATAGATATCTCACCTGTTTGGTAAACAAGCTTGTGTCTGGAGGTGGGGTTGGTCCTGTTTTTGGCTCTGTAATTGTTTTCAATTTAATAGCATCAGCAGGTTTTGGGTGTCCTTCATTGTTCATTGCTTTTATCACATGTGGTAATCTCTTAACCCACTCAGTGTTACGGGTGTCATGCATGAGTTCCTTTGAATACTGGTAACTAAAAAGTCTTTCTGATAACTGTTTGTTAAAGTTTTCAACAATTGCCTGTGATCTGTGTACACCTGGAATGCCTCGTCTGACCAGTACGCCATGCTTCGCAAATAACTGATTAACTGCACCTGTGAATTCTGATCCGTCATCAACTTGTACAAGTCTGGGGTATCTTAAAGGGCCACGACTATATATTTTTGATAATGCTGTAGCAACAGTGGTAGCTGTTTTGTCAGATATGGGTTCAGCGTCTTTATATCTTGAAGCAATGTCTACAACAGTCAGTGCGTACTTGTATCGTTTCTTTCTTATTGTGTCATGTGGTAGGAACAGGAGGTCCATTTGATGTGTGTCATTAGGTGATGTGTTTTCAAAATGGGGTCTTGTTATTTTTCTTGGAGCAGGGAGATATATCTGCCAAATTGCTTGTCTCTGTAACCATTGTTTGACTTGATTGAGTGATATATCTCCGCCCACAGCTGCATGTAATTTTTCAATAGCTGTTTGCCCTTTCCAATACCCTGATGGTGAGTAATATATTTTTGATAGTTTATTTTCGGCTGCCATTTTTTCTAGCAATGAAAACTCCAGTAAAATAAACAAATGTCATTCCCACTAGAACAAAGATTATCTCCCCGTTTCTTTGTTGTGTGCTTGGTTTGTAATAGTCACTTAGTTTTGGTTTCGGTATAGACATGTCTTCACCTGTGACAAGAAAATATTCCCTGATTGCTTCGTCTGTATTTGAAAATGTATGTTGTGCATGGCCTTCAAGCCTGAGTTTTTCATTGATGAAATCAAGTTTTTCAATTCTATTCTTTTCATAATCCTGTTGAGCTTGAGCAAGTTTCTCAGACGCTTCATTGTGATGTTTCATTTCTTCTGCTGATTCTTCTCTACCCATTTTTGAAAAGAGATAATTAGAGCCACTGAAAGCCAATGCGTTAACCATCGCACCTCCCACCATAATAGCTATCGTCGCCATATTTTTATTTACATAGAAACATTTTCGGGAATAATTCCCTGCTTAACAAGAAAGTCTTTCGTAGCAATTGACGCTGTAACAACTACAATTAGCTTAGCACTGTCTTCGAAATCTAATCTACTCAAATCTGCTGATTTCATTTTGAGTAGACTTTTTCCCAGCATAGAATAAGCTACTGCTAATCCACTGATTACGGCAGAGTGATAGACAAGGTTCATCATGTTCTTTGTGTCATTCATTTCTTAGGCAAGAAAAATTAAAATAATATTTTTATTTACTGCATATAAAATGGGTCAATGGCTTTGGGTGTTACTGGTAATGTGGCGACTTCTGGTTTTGTTTTTGGAGTGTCTGATTTTTTTGGTCACTGTACGAGTCTGTGGTTTGTATTTTTTGTATAATTGATAACCTACGTAACCAAATCCAACAACAAATCCGGCAACTATATATTTTGTTGTTTGAGGTTCGGGGTCGGGGTCAGGGTCAGACTTAGTTGTTTGTCTGTCACTTTGATGAGGGAGTGACGGCCCTGATGGTATTGACACAGGTGCTGTTGACAGTGGATCAGTTACATGAGTCTTTTCTGTTTGTGTTTGAAGCTGTAATTTTTTTTGCCTGTTCCATTCGGCTAATCTTTTTCCTGCATCAACGCGGCCTGGACTTTTAGCCTTAGTCACAGTTTGAACCTGTGTCAAAACAGGGTCGGGGTTCTGTTGTGTAGTCATCTTGTTCTCATCCATTTGATCCTTCTTTTTCTTTCTCTAGAAAATTTATTTTTGAAAAATCAATGTGACTCCCAGTGACAAGCAATGTTACGACAGGTGCAAGGTAATTTCCGAACTTGTAAAACATGATGCATGCTAATTTGCCTATTGAACTTGAAACAATAGGATTGCTTTCAAGGTCGTGTGAAAGACTGTCACTATCCACAGGTAGAAAGTGACTCACTGCTTTTGTGTATAGACATACAAGTGATCGACTTAAATCACGTGTCATTAGTGAAGCAATGTGGTTCTCATATTTTAAATGAAGCTTGATTAGTTCGTCAGAGGTTAAAGATTCAATATCCTCTGTCATGTATTGTTTCCCGAGATAAGTCTTTGATTTGCCTGAGACAATTACAGACAAAAGACGCTGTTTTTTGGAGTCTAAGTCTTTGTTCTCTACAGCATTGATATCATTGAGAAGGAGTAATTCGTCTTGATTCATTTTATTATAATTTTTAAAAAGAAGATAATATTGTTATCAAGCAAAATCATGTTTTCTAGGAATTTACACTGAACAGTAACTTTATACGTTTGCACCATTCAGCAAATGTAGTCGATAGTTTTTGAGTTTACCCCAGACAAGACTTGGCTGTCCCAGTAGGCATAAAGCGTGGTTACAGTGGGGCACAGCATGAAAACAGCATGCGCTAAAATCATGCTTTTTCCTGCTGCCTTCCTGCTGTATTCCAGCTGGATTCATGCTGGGCTATTAAATGATTTGGGTGGGTTTATGAATGCCATGCTTCACAGATTTCAATTACATTGTCATGTACATGACACTGTCCCTTAAAGGAACATAACTGACACAGTACTGTCATTTATTGACTTTGCGGTAAATTATAAATCAGCACCCTGGCCAAGTGAGAGCCAAGTGAACATATAGGTTACAATGTCATACGCGGCAGGTGCCGCACCATACGCGGCAGGTGCCGCACCATGCCGCACCACACGCGGCAGGTGCCGCACCATACGCGGCAGGTGCCGCACCACACGCGGCAGGTGCCGCACCATACGCGGCAGGTGCCGCACCATGCCGCACCACACGCGGCAGGTGCCGCACCATGCCGCACCATACGCGGCAGGTGCCGCACCATACGCGACAGGTGCCACACCATACGCGGCAGGTGCCGCACCATGCCGCACCACACGCGGCAGGTGCCGCACCATACGCGGCGGGTGCCGCACCATACGTGGCGGGTGCCGCACCATGCCGCACCACACGCGGCAGGTGCCGCACCACACGCGGCAGGTGCCGCACCATACGCGGCAGGTGCCGCACCATACGCCATAGAGCAAAAAAGATGCAGACAAACCCCCAAACAACATAACCTTTTCGACCAAACTTGAGTAAGAGCTAAAATAAAATAGACTCGTCAGGTTTTTTTCTCTCATTAAGATATGCATAAACTTTTTCAAGCTCAGAAAAAACCGGATCGTTTCTTATAATCCATTCAAGGAATTTCAAATTTATCCGGCTGAGCAATGGCGGCAGCTCTGTCATACCGGTTAGCAGTTGGCTGTATGTGTGGGTATTTGTTTGTGTCTGTGTTAGTGTATATATGTGTTTGTGTATATGTATGTATGTGTGTATATGTGTGTGTGTTTGTGTGTGTGTTCATGTGTTTGTGTGTGTGTATATGTGTGTATATGTGTGTGTTCATGTGTTTGTGTGTGTGTGTTTAAAAGTTCACTTGGTCCCTACTTGATCAGAGTGCTGGTTGCGCAGATAAAGCGAGTAGCAACAGACGGTGTGTGGGTGTGTGCGTACATAGAAACGCAAAGGCTTTTGTCCACGTATGGGTTGATTCAAAGCGTCGTGTACATGAATGCACTTAGATTTGTGTAGTCAAGTCAATTGAAATCTGACTGCATAGAATTCTAAAGATATGTTATGAACAGAAATTATACATATACCAGTACTGTGTGTACACAGTGAGAGTTATGCGTCTGTTAGTTCCCCAGAAATCAAAAATGTTGTGAAACGGAGCTCATGTAAATCTGTGAATCTAGACCTCAATGTACAGTGGTAGACCAGATTTAAAAGTCCTGTGATAAAAAGTGTTATCTGTGTCGTTTTACATCAGTGACACAGTCAATAAAATAGCTTTTGTCATAACAAGCCATTATGCTGGGGAAAAGCCTCACGCAAGGCTGTCCCCTACCCGCATTGAACCTGTCAAGCCGATGAAAAGAAGTGGGGACAGTGTACTGAATTGTATGCTTAACCGACTACTGTATACATAGTAAAAGGGTAAGCTAACTGGTAGAGAAAATCGTGTTCCTCGGAAATCGACTCTGACAGGGGTGTGCGTAAAAGTCATTAGTTTATTATAGAGTGCACTGTCAGGATTTTGGTTTGATTTGAGAAAAACGACTGTGTGGACGTTAATGACCGTAATTAGTAATTAATTAAGGTCAACTTAAGACAATGGGTAATTGGGTCAATTATTTTACTCGTCAATACAAATGATGATTCTCATGAAACAGTGTTTGTTTCAAAATATGGTTTTGATGGCAGTGATGTGGAAATTATTATAGCGTTGAGGGAGTAGTGAGTGAGAGATTAAAAATAGATAGTTTTAGAGCATCTATTTGGCTCCTGAGAATTTGGTGGTTAAGTAAAGTACTTCTTTCTTTCTCTATCCAGTAGAAAATCTGGATGACAAACACATACGGTGAAATTTAAATTATCTGACATGCACTTCGTCAACTTCAAGTTACCTCATACCTTCTTAAGTAAAGTATACCTTCTAGGGCATTTTCCAGACAGACTGCAAAATAAAATAAACATCTTTCATTCTTACTGTTTTCCAGACTAATGTATGGTTCAAAAGATGTCTGCAAAAAATAGGCAATCTCTGCTCTTATGTGACAACCTCCACCTATGGAAAATCATTACAGCCATGACCCATCTTCACCCCCCCCCCTCCCCCCCAACATCATCTACGTTAAGCAATGTACAATCAATCAATCAAACCATCATCCACACCATGTGTGTTCAAGCCACAAGTTACATAGTCAAGCTTGGCGTGAGTGACATAGTGCTCACAAATAAAGGGGTTAGTAAAACAAAATGTGTTGTCTTTTTACTTTTGTTCATAATGTGACATTTATCTTAAAATAGCCTGCACGTGGCACTGCCATCTAAACCGTCGGACAAGACAATTTTTTTACAATTTATGCTAGCGGCATGGCTAATCAATGGCATAACTCAGGCTTTCATTATAATTAAAACAGTTCCTCATCCAAATGGACAGCAAAACAAACAAAAAAATAAATTAAAAAAAACCCGTCCCAAAAGCTCTACAGTCTATCAATACTTTGAACAAGATCTAGGTAAGTACATCAGTACTGATGGCAATTACAGCTACACACATACACAAGAAAGAGGACATGGGCATGTTGGGTTGGAGTATGGTGGGATGAAGTTCATGTCATCACAGACTCCTAAAGGACTGGATGCTTCTTCTTTTTTAAGGTTTATTTGTACTGTGATGGACAGCCTTATCTATAACTCGTATAAGATGCCTGGATTAAAAAAACAAAACAAAAAACAAAGCATGTAACTCATCACTGTTTTCACCCTTACGTGTCTCAGCGACTCGTGTTCTCACCATGGAATATTACAACAACAACAACAACAACAACAACAACAACAACAACAACAAAACACTCGCACATGATTCAGTGACAGAGTTACATGAAAATGTCTTCTGCTTCACCTTTGACACAGTAAAATACATGTGCTGCTGGTGTAACTTTTAGCAGCGAATTCGACACTAATCTATCCGTTATGTGTATACAGGTCTTTGGTCAATGTCTGCTGTTACTTCATGCTGCTTTGTATTTTTTCCCGGAGTCAGCATATATTTTTAATGACACAATCACTTTGCACAGAAAAATCTCCAAGACAAAAACAAACTTGTTACACTGTTTTGATGCTTATTGCTACCGTAAGACTACTACTGTAAGCATGCAACACATCGGCCACACATGCAGTAAGTGAGTAACATGTAACTTTAGTCGATGTGTAATGTTCGATTGCCCTAGCTTGAAGGTTCTGTAGTGACTTAAAAAAACAACAACAACAATGCAATTTTAAAAGAACAACAACCAGGCCAGCATCACGAGAAGGTTGCATAGAAATTACAGACACTACGCTCTCAACACCCTGTCGCAAAAAAAAAGACACTTGGAAAATACCTGTTCCAATGTGAACACTACATGTGGACTTTTTCGATGGGCATGCATACTTATAGTAATTGCCTGCTACAAATACAAACCTTTTTCATGAGTTGACCCATGGTGTCACAATGTCATTGTTATCTCCCTCTGCTGGCTTTAGGAGGTGAACATGACATCAAGGCACCCTCTACCATTGAAAAAGGACTGTAGACTTAGAAACAACAAAGCAATAAATTATTCCTACTTCAAGAATTTGTCACATTTCCAGTAGATACCCTACAATCTTTGAACAGTATATCACAGTACACACGCTTCTGACGGTCGGTAGGGTTCCAAAATCACAGAGGTTCTACAGGTGAAACGTTCATCTGCAAGAGATACATATCTTAATAATACACCTATCTTGCTGGATAGAATTACCTCTATGTCATTTATTATGCAAGATACCTGGTATGCTCATTAACCTAATGTGTAGTTGCAAGGAATTAACATGTGTCTGTCAGTATCACCGCAAATGTAAAGTGTACTTTTAAACATGTTTATATAATGTGCATTTAAAACGTGAAGCTTTTGCATTATCGACTGCAACAGGGTTCTTAACCCATTAAATTCCGCAACTGAAATTGTTTACATTTGTATTTTGTCTCATGAAGAATACATTACATATTAGGAGATAGATCAACCATGTTATTTCTAAGGTGGTGCTAGTATATAGCTTGAATGCAGGCTGATGCCTGATGGATGACCACAGTTAACCCTTATCATTCGGAATACACCAGTGTGTGAAATATGTTTGACTAAAATAGTTCAAGAGTAGTGCCAGAATAGCTTGGCACCTCTAGGCGCCAAGCTATTCTGGCACCACCCTTGAATTAAAGCCATTAGTCTATATCCTTATCTGTAAGTACTATAATGTAGCCTGCATATGGCAGTGTACAAATTTGAAGCTTTTAGCCTCAGTATGATATGGGTTAAGCTTTGATATAGCATGTGAGCAACAGACACTGGGCATGGGTGGTAAGGTAAACATATGTACACACTGTACCACAATGACACACGCTGCTGCCCCTGAACTGACCCATTAGACTGTGAAACAGTAATTTAGAGCTACTAACTTCTAATCAAAATGCAGCCCTGTACTGCAACACATAAAGATCAGAAAAAAACTTTACCTTGCAAAGCTGATGAAAATGAGTAGCATTTGGCCACATGTGCAGCATCATGCACATTGATTGATCTCTGTATTTTTCTACAGTTCAATTCAGTGGGAGTGTGCACTTTCCACAAATTTTCAAACTGATCTAGATGTCAAAGTTCATTAGAAGTGCCAACAGAACCTACACAGACAATGCTAACGTTTGTCTTGATAAGTTGCTAGTCATGGTATATTTCAAGGTGAAGTACATTAAAGGTTGACAAACTTACTGGTTAGTCAGTCATAGAGCGAGTGGTAGACCCACAAAAACAACTTACAAATAGATAGATTTTTATCATGTCTGTTCTTTGACACCCTCGAAGTCGCAGGCATAGAGGTTTGTTCAAGGTGGACAATACAGTGTAAAGATGTGGCAATGTGATGGAGAATTGATTGATTGATTGTACATTGCTTAACGTCCCGACAGCAACAAGGCTTTCTCAGGACGTGCCTGCACTGCTTGTGAAAAAAAACTAAACAGAAAATTGAATGTATGTCGCCAGCCGGTCAAATACGTTAAATAAACCTACAACATGGGGCCTAAATAAAGCTAAGACCATTTAGCAACACACATCCAATATCAAGAGCTACAGGCAGTGCAGACAATAGGGAGAGTTTTAAAAAGGCAAATACAGGTGAATGGACAAAGGGTAGACAGAAACGCATGCCCCAGAATAGAGAGAAAAACCCACCCTGTGGGGCTGACCAGGGTGACCCTGGGAACTAAAAAATACCTAACCCCACCCAAGTCCCCCAGGGCAGACCCGGGTGGGGGAATGTGATGGAGAAGTCTCCTGATGATTCCAGTAAAGCAGTCGTGTAGCATTGGCAGCCTGTACTGATTTGACACCAACCAGTTTGCAGCAGTAATTCTTGTTTCTGGAAGCAGTCAGTATGTGTCCTAATACAAGGAAACAGTTCCTGTCATAAACTAAACACAAATACAAAGAAACAGTAGAGATGGAAATATAGAGAGAACAAAAGCAGCATTAACACAATGACTGAGTTAACTCCTAAATTATTACTTTTTGAACCCTCATGATCCACGTATCCCCCACAGAATAAATACCATCAGAATTTACCGCTAAAACATTGCTTTTGAGCAATCACCATTTTATGTACCTCCACATAGTAATACCAACAGGGGTTAACTCAGTCATTGTGTTAATAATACTTTTGTTCTCTCTATATTTCCATCTCTCTTAATTAGCTCATATGTCCACGGTCGCAGGGTTACTATGTACATGCACGCCGCCGTTGCTAACGGGTTCCTGATTGGGACTGGCTTTATCTGCCAGTGATCATAAAAGAACTCGACCCGTCTGCACTGAGTTAAATAGGTATGTCGTTGGAAGCGTATTCACCACACCACCGAGGTATTGACAAAATTTTCTAAAGTACTCGCTCATATGGAAAAGCAATTACCTGCTTGCATAGAATTGAAAAATTGTCTCTGACGTATGCACAATGCTATCAAGGTGAACCTGGTACATGCAAATAGAATTGGATAAAGGACAACACTGTCACATTGACAAGTCTGATTAGTTACCTCACAGGGAGAGAGACCTGACTTTAAAGTCAGTGTATCTATGCTATTACCCTCTGTGTTTTAAGACAGTGGTTCAGTCACCAAAAACATGCGTTGGTGAAAGAATTATGTGACTGTTTCCTGAGAAATTGACAGAAAATCAATCAGCAGCCACACACTGCACTATACAGGCACCCGAGAAACAGCTAGATAAAATACTAACTTTTCTAGTATGCACTCTAGTTGTGCAAAAAAAAAAAAAAAAAAAAAAAAAAAAAAAAAAAAAAAAAAAAAAAAAAAATCAGATGCCTGTTCTATTTGTCGGCTAATGCAGGGTGTCAATCAATAAAGTTGCCAGCTCTACTGAGTGCCCTGACCAAGTGGTGCCAAGTGGAACTTCATACTTCATACGTTACTAACAAGTTGCAACTAACTTTTAGGAACCTGCAGAGGTAACCTTTAAGTGAGTTGCCATAAGAACTTATTAATTACTTACCATAAAAACTTATTAATTACTTACCGTAAGTTCTTATAAAGTTCTTACAAGAACTTGACTCCAGTCCCAAGATACTGAGACAGATTTGACAAGATACAAGGACAAAAAAATAACTTTTTTTTTCAAAAATATTCTGGCGGTGGAGCTGATGGGGCTAAATAGACAGGCGGCGTGTCATCTCTCTGTGAAGTATATGACAAAAATATTGATTGATTGCCAAATCTGATTTTTACTTCTCTAAAAGTCCTTGAAGGTTATCTGTGGTCTCCTGAACACCTATCTGTTTTCCTTTTGCTAAAAAAGTAGCCGTTAGTTCTTCAACATTCACAGGGGATTGACTACGCATCTTATTTTGAATTTCAGACTTTTGTTGTTTGTAATTGCTCAGATCATCCTGCACTTTCTTAAATTCATCATCATCAATAAAATTGTCCTGCAAGGCTTTACTGATAATAAGTTTCATACTACTCAACTTAGCTCCAACAAGAGTACTCAATGCTTTATGCTTCTGCAACTTTGTATGAAATCTTTTGTTAAGGGCTTCCAAACCAAAGCATGCCAGACATGTGGCAACACTAACACCTTCAATAGCAATTCCAATTAAACTTCCAATTCCAGTTGTTATCAAAACAATACCCCCTACAGAACATCCAGCTGAAACTGCACCCACAGCCATAGATGTGTTTTGTACAGAATTGAAAACCATTTTATACCGTCTTTTACATCTAGAGTATTTTGCCTCTTCACTTTCCAAATATTTCAACGCGTCTGAAATATTTGTTAATCGAAATGAGATGCTTGTGCTGTCTGCCTGTAATGTTTTATCATATGCAATTGGCACAGACGCAAGCGTTGACTCAGTCAGCTGTAGTTGCGGATACAAGTTCACCATTTTTTTTAATGACAAATATATTTCTTATTTAATCAGTGATTACATTTTGCAACTCGTCAAAAGTATACAATTTGCTAGCATAATAAAATGAAACAAGATCAATGCGTTCTAGTTTTATGTAACTTAGATGAATGAAAGTTGTTTTATCTACTACTATCTTGACAGCGGGAATACTGCTCGAAACTTCTATATCAACACCTTTTTTTAATAACAATAAAGACCTTTGTTGACTCTGTCACTGTGTCATCCCACGTAAGTCTGATTCCCTGTGCAATATCAGCCTCTTTGACAGAAGCTACAGATCTAATGATAATTTCAAAACCTATTGTCGCTTCTCTAGCCATGGCAAAGTTTGCTGGCATAAACAGAACAGAAGTATCAGATCTACTCTTCCTATTTGTAAGAAGATACCGTCGTTTCTCATACTCTTGCACTTTTAGTTTATCTCTGCTATTGTTGTCTGAGGCAAAGCTCGGAACAAGACTCACAATCATCGGCCCAGAGTTAACAACTTTTCTAAATACTAAGGCACCTTCATCATCAGTGTATACATAAGGACTAATAAATTCAAACTTTATGTCCCAGTCAATTGTTGGTGCAGGTGGAACAGGTGCAAGAGTAACTACCCACATATTACCCACAGGTTTTAAGTTGTAGGGCACATTATTTATAGGAGCAGTAGGAACAGTAACATCATACAGCTGTCCAAGTTTAGGTATCGGCCTTTCGCCATCTTTCATGACTTCATCGATTACTTTCCGCTTGTACATGCTAAAAGAATCAAGTTCAAAACAATACACCTACCCCACCTTTCCTTCTTTCTCAAAATCCTGTACATCAGCCAAATCTTTCAACTCTGTTACCGGACATGCAACTGGTATAATTCTCGGTTTTGGACCAGCACTCTTTTTTTATAATCAAAAATAAAATTTATTTAACTTCCAACACAACACTAAAATCATGCATCAGAACTGGTTTGTCATCCTGATTAGTTACAGATATACACAGTGTCTCAAAGAAACTGGAACCTAATTTCTTAAACTGCAAATTAGGAAATGTAACAACCCCACTTTCTCAATAGGGAGCAGTTCCAGTCGGTAAGCATCTTAACAAAGTTGATGGCTTTCCATTGTGTACATTTTCAGTAGTGTTTAGTTCTTTTAAATGAACATTTAGTACTGTGTGTACTGACAAATTGACAGGACTTCTTCTAGTTATATTATCTTCTTTTTGCCATCACTGTCACTGACCAATTTTTTCTATCTAAGTTCCATGCCCAATCTTCATCTGTATTACTTTCCCTTCCCAGTCCTACTAAACCAATTAAAAATGCAAGATTCTGCAAAATTGTAGGTCGACTACCTTCAGAAAATTCTAATGTAACAAGTAAGTTAGCCGGATTTAAAGTTGCTTTAATTTTTATTTAGTTAGAAACCAATTAGCCAAAGTACAAAAGTCATAATACCCAGATGGTATAAAGTGTATATCAGTGTCACTATAACTTACAAAATATTTATCATTTGTTACATTAAACCACTTTACAGTGTAGAACTTTTCATGGATAGCTACAGCCTTGCTACTATCTCAATTATCAATCCCATTAGTTAACCACACTGGTTTACCCGTGTCAAGATTTGTTGAGGTAATAAACATTTTTATTATCTCATAAAAAAAGCACGATGGAATTTAAATCACCAACAAGCATAAGCACAAACACGTTTCAATTTAACGTGGATGCCAAGTACAATGTTGCACCTACTTCTGAACAAAAAATAATTTAACTAAATCAGCTCGATATAGCCATGTCCGAACAAGATTTGTTTCAAGTGAAAGTACCCAACCCCTTTGACCAATATCTAAACCCCCCAATAACAGACGATTCAACAGCAAGAAAGTGGTCTTCAAGTCCACTACAGATGTTTCAAAACCAGCTCAAGTTTGCTATACTATGTTCAACTACAGGCTGCGGTGTTTCTTTTACAGACCACTTGAATCACACAAACAAACTGATTAGGTCTGTGTATCGTTTCCACACATATTATCAGCTTAGAAGAATACTGTCAGAACTCTATGCCCCACTACCAAATGAATCCAGTTTCAACAGGTATAATAACCCCATGGATATGAAAGCATTTGAATGCATTTGTAATGAATTTAACATCGGCCCTGGCTCCAAGTATGAATTCACACAAAAACTTGATGATCACAACGGCATGGGAACATTGTATTATGCTATGAGTCACAGGCAATACCCTCAAGATTACTACCCAGGTTACACTTCTTTCTCATCAAAATCTGAAGTCTGGTTAGGCTCAATAGAACAGAAACAGTCTAATGCATGGACCACATTTGTCTTAGACAGGAGTGACGGGTTTACTCAAGCAGGAGTCAAACGCATTAATGAGTCTATCAGAACGTATGTGTGGTGTATACTAGGAGTACAATCACTAACAAAATCAAACATTTTAAACATGAGTGGGAAATTTGAAGCACAAAAACAGTTTCTTGCAAACCTAGAAGACTCGATTAATTCAGTAGTAGATCTCCCATCAAGCATACAATGCTATCAAGACGTTCTCAGATATGCCAGATCAAAAGTTGACTTTGTGGTTGGCATCAGGTTATACATGTTGTCATCAGACCTTCAACTCCAAATGGGGACAATACAAAATTATAATAATGAAATAATTGTTGCAGGGTGTGATCAGAAATTAGGACTCAATCAATTTGTAAACTTGGGGGCCACAACCACACATCAACAGTCATTAAAACCATTAATAGCACCAGCTCAGGTAACGCTAGTAACATCATCACCTATCCAGACAGTAACACCAGCCCCAGCACTGACACCAGCACCCGTAACCCCAGTAAACACACATGAGTCAGAGAGAACTGCTTTGGTAATAGGTCTTACTGGATTAGGGATATTACTTCTTTACCTGTTTCATTAAATATCCAGTGATTAATCCTCCTACTGTAACCAAAAAGACCCACACATGCTCCGCCATAAAGCCTACTATCTTCCCTGCAGTATTGATCAGCCAACTAACAACACTTCCTGTTATGCCAGGCAAAGCATCCATTGCTTTTACAGCCAATTTCTTAAGCAAGTCTGATATATGTGACAACTGTTTTTTTTTTACCCACGACTGTAAATCTTTTGGGTCTGATGGGGGGGAGGGGGGGGGGGGACCCGGACCCAGTGCTGGAGGCAGAGGTCTACCGCTTGCGCTCCCACCACTGCCAGAGACAGCTAATACAACAGTACTGATAATAAATCCAAGATCAGTAATTAAACTTGCAATAGTGATACCCTGCTCTCTGAAATGTGTTTTCAATCTTTCAGCCAAAGTTGTGTCTTCATGAAGTATTTTTTGAATAGTTTCTCTAATCCTGTTGACCTGTGTTTTCAGTTTTTCTCTTCCAATACTAATCACTTCTAATCGCCCTGATCTTTCTATCTGCAAATAATTTAATCTGTGTTGTATTCTTTCTTTTATTTCTGTGTCATAAATCCCATTGTCTGTGTAGCTAGTTTTTCTTTTTCTCTTTCTATTTGATTATCAAGCTCACCTAGTTTGGCTACATTATTTACCATCTCATCTCTGATTGATTGCCGTGATTTATTTAACCCCATTAAATCCCGCACGGGTAAAGGTGGGTCGTCTATTGTTTTCATTACTTCACCAGTAAATGAGGTTTCTTGTTCTACATTGTTTGCTATGTCTGGTAGTCTTTTTACCTCAGTCATTTCAATTTCCTGTCCTGTTGGCAACTTTGTTTGTGTGTCGTAAAGAGCACTAACAAGTCTAGATGCAAGCGGCGGTAACTTTTTATCTCCAATACCAAGTTGACGCACGGCGCCAACACTGCCTTCACCTTTGATTGTACTTAAAGCTCTAAACTTACCAGGGTCTCTTATGTTAGTCAATTGTACTTTTCCTCTGTCAACAGTATTTAAATATAAATGGCCCTTGCCATCAAGTTCAAACTGATTAGGATCTATGTTGTCTTGGCGATCACCAACATGATCATAAAACGAGTTAACATTGCTTTCTAAAAGTTTGTGGCGTAAACTGTAAATATTTCTCATTCCAGTCATATCTGTTGTATTATCATAGTCATCCATGACATCTATTTCAAAATCACTATGATTAAATCCTCCTGCTGCCATTGTTTTTATTAATTTAATAATTTTGATTTTTGCATAATAAAAATGACATCTTACAGATCAAAGTTAGACCCATATAGAAAACTATGTGAACCTCTAGGTGTTAAGGGCATTAGGCAATCAAATGTGATAACAAATAATCCTAGTACTATAGACCAAAACCAAACTCTTACTGTCAAGTTTCCGAACCTAGGTCCCAGTGACGTTATTGTTCCTGGTACTGCACGTCTTGCTTTTATTATTGAACTTTTATCAAACACAGATGTAAACAGAACACTAGTTAACAACCTAGGTAAAGCAATTATTAAAACTATTAAAGTTAAACTTGAAGGACAGGAAGTGTTTAGTCTTGACGATGCTGATGTGTTCTACTGCTATAAAGATCTTTGGCTTACACGAGAAGATAACATTACCAAACTCAGAATTGATGCCGATGACAAAACAACTACTACAACCAAGGACGTTATTGTGGCTGAAACATATGGAACCAGATTTTGCATTCCACTTGAATTCGAAATCCTATCAGCACATTTGCCTTATTATCAAGGAGCACTTAATGACCATCTGAGCTTTGAACTAATTTTCAATGACTACTCCAAAGTTATTAAATCAACTGACACAGGCACAAGCGACGCAACATACAAGATCTCTAACATTTCCTTGGTATATGAAATTGTCACACATACTCATCTTGCTACTTTAATTCAAAATCAGTACCAGTCAAGACTGCCAATTTATTATAACCGGGTGATAAGACACAGTTTAATGCATAAAGACAAAAGCGATCCAATGTGAAACATTAACTTGAACACACCTGCTAGGTCACTGAAAGGCATTCTTATGTTGTTTGTTAAACCGGCGAGCCCATACAAACGGGATTCAGAAAAAAATTTACAATCCGAAAATTACACATTTGTCTTGCACAATCGAAGGGCATCTTAATCAGGTGTATGCTTCAGGAGTGCAACCTTATCAGCACTACAATGAAATCACACAGTATTTTGGAGGGGGGAGACTTAGAGATAAACCGGCAAACATAACATGCAAGGATCTGCATCTGTATGATGTAAGGATTGGCCAATATCTGACAAACAAGTATGCTCTTTGGCTAGACCTGCACAATACAGATGACGACTACCTACATGGGTCAGGTCGTACTGTTGAAAACGGTAGTGACGGTATTACAATTCAGATACAAAAAAGACTGAAACCGCAGGAGCAATAAACATATGATTGCCTGATTATCCAAAAAAGTCACTGAGATCAAACAAACATAATCTTGAAATGATCCAAACACATAAGAAGTCACTTGCAGTTGGGGACACAAAACGTGTGTTTCTCAGTAAGGAAAAGGCTTATGCACCTGGACATAACAGACTCAAGTTATCTGAAGAAATAGCTGATGAATTAGTTGATGAACTAATCGATGAATTAGTTGATGAAATGACCCAAATGGTTAAAAATGAGTAACAGTGTCTGGGGGAATAATCTGTAATTCTTCTCTGACAAATGCCCTCTGTGGGGCAGGCTCATATAAATAATAAATTGACGCGTTAGCGCCAGGGACTATTTTTTAAATATTGTGAACGGACGTGGACCAAATGGGGTCGGTTGCCCTTCGTCTGACATTGTTTTCTGATTCTCCGGGTTGATATAGATATCTCACCTTTTTTGTATGCAAACTTGTGTCTGGAGGCGGGGCCGGGGCTGTTGTTTTTGGTCCTGTCGGTATTGTTTTTAGTTTAATAGCATCAGTGGGTTTTACATGACCCTCGGTATTCATTGCTTTTATCACTGATGGTAATCGTTTTACCCACTCATTGTTACATGTGTCATGCATGAGTTCCTTAGAATACTGGTAGTTGAAAAGTCTTTCTGATAATTGTTTGTTAAAGTTCGCAACAATTGCCTGTGATCTGTGTACACCTGGAATCCCGCATCTCACTAGCACACCATGCTTCACAAATAACTGATTAACGGCACCCTTGAATTCAGATCAGTCATCGACCTGCACAAGTCTAGGGAATTTTAAAGGGCCTCGACTATATATTTTTGTTAAAGCAGTTGCAAATGTGGTAGCATTTTTGTCAGTTATGGGTTCGGCGTCCTTGTACCTTGAAGCAATGTCGACAACAGTTAGTGCATATTTATATCGTTTCTTTCTTATTGTACCATGTGGCAAGAACAGGAGGTCCATTGATGTGTGTCATTTGGTGTGACGTTTTTAAAATGAGGCCTTGATATTCTTTTTGGTGCAGGAAGATATATCTGCCAAATTGCCTGTCTCTGTAGCCAGTGTTTTATTTGGTCAAGTTTTACATCATTACCTACAGCTGCATGTAATTTTTCTAATGCAGTCTTTCCTTTCCAGTAATTAATTGGATAGTAATATATTTTCGATAGTTTATTTTCAACGCCGGCGCTTGTCATTTCTTCTAGCAATAAAAACTCCTGTGAAATATACAAATGTCATGCCTACTAGAACAAAGATTATCTCACCGTTTCTTTGTTGTGTGCTTGGTTGATAGTAATCACTAAGTTTCGGTTGTGGGGTAGACATGTCTTCACCTGTAACAAGAAAATATTGTTTGATTGCGTCATCAACATTAGAAAATGTATGCTGCACATGACCTTCAAGTCTGAGTTTTTCATTAATAAAATCAAGTTTTTCTATTCTTTGCTTTTCATACTCTTGCTGGGCTTGTGCAAGTTTTTCTGACGCATCATTGTGACGCTTCATTTCTTCTGCAGATTCTTCTCTACCCACTTTTGAAAAAAGATAGTTTGATCCACTGAATGCCAGGGCGTTGACCATGGCGCCCCCAATCATAATAGCTAAAGTTGCCATATTTTTTATTTACATAGAAACATTTTCGGGAATAATTCCTTGCTTGACGAGAAAGTCTTTTGTAGCAATTGACGCTGTTACAACTGCAATTAGCTTAGCCATATCTTCGAAATCTAATCTACTCAAGTCTGCCGATTTTATTTTGAGAAGACGTTTCCTAACATAGAGTAAGCAACAGCTAGTCCGCTAATTACGGCAGAGGATAGACAAAGTTCATTAAGTTTTTTATTTAGGTCATTTCTAATGCAATAAAAATTAAATAATATTTTTATTTACTGCATACGAAATGGGTCCATGGCTTTGGGTGTTGCTGGTAATGTGGCAACTTCTGGTTTTGTTTTTGGAGTGTCTGATTTTTTGGACACTGTTCGAGTCTGTGGTTTGTATTTTTTATATAATTGGTAACCTACGTAACCAAAGCCGACAACAAATTCAGCAACTATATATTTTGTTGTTTCAGGTTTAGACTGATGGGTGGCAGGTTCAGTTAATAATCTCTCACTTTGTTGAGGGTGTGAGGGTCCTGACGGTGTTGGTATTGTCATCGGCGGTGGGGTCAGGGCTGGGAGTCCTGACAGTCCTGACGGCGGGTCATTTACATAAGCCTTCTCTGTTAACGTCTTAAGCTGTAATTTTTTTGTTTGTTATATTCGGCTAATCTTTTTCCAGCCTCTACCCTTCCAGGACTTTTTGGTTTAGTGATCGTTTGAACCTGCGTCAAAACAGGGTTCCGTTGTGGAGTCGTCTGGGTCTCGACTGTTTGGTCCATCATTTTCTTTTTCTTGAAAACTTATTTTAGAAAAATCAATATGACTCCCAGTAACAAGCAAAGTTACCACAGGTGCAAGGTAATTCCCAAACTTGTAAAACATAAGGCATGCTAATTTTCCAATTGAACTTGAAACAATATGATTTGATTCCAAGTCGCTACTTAGACTTTCTTTTTCGACCGGGAGAAAGTGACTAACCGCTTTTGTATATAGGCAGACAAGATACCGACTCAGATCACGAGTCATTAGTGAAGTGATGTGATTTTCATATTGGAGTGCAGCCTGATTATTTCTTCTCCACTAAGGGATTGAATATCATCTGTGGAATAACATTTTCCGATATCTTTTGATTTGCCTGAAACAACTACAAATAGAAGACATTGTTTGTTAGAGTCAAAGTCTTTGTTCTCTACAGCGCTGATATCGTTTAAAAGTAGCAATTCATCTTGGTTCATTATAAAATAAAAAAATAAAAAGTAAAACAAAATTTTACTTACCTTAGGTTTAGGCTGTTTCAGATAACATCCTTATCTTAAACCTTGCATGCATTGCTAGCAAAACACGCTCATCCTGTTTCATCACGTTTTCTTGAATGGCTGACACAGTACTGTTGGGCGATGCTTATAGAAAATGTTTATGATTAGTAGACACAAACCCAGGCAGCCTAACACACAGAGATATAAAACACTACTCATGCCGCTCACACCTGTGTATTCACAGAGCGGCCATCAATTACTGTGCCAACATCGAGTTAAAAGCCTACACCTTAAGTTTTGAAAAGCCAGCACTGAGGGGCTGTCTAAAGTGATTGATCAAAATGCCTGGCAGTGCATTGCATGCAAGATTTCAGTGCCTTATTGTCCGTATTGACACGTGTTTAGTACTTTGCGCCTTGTCATCTGTGAATAAAATAGGCATCTGATTAGCACCACCATACTGTTTACTAGAAAAGCATAGTTTTTTAAGTATGTTATCGGGTGCCTGTATAGTGCGTAATAAGTTGGGTTTCTGAAAAATCAATTTCTCAGGAAACAGCCAGGTAATTCTTTCACCACGCATGTATTGTTGACTGTACCACTGACTTAAAACAGGGTGGGGTAATAGCATAGGTACACTGACTTTAAAGTCAGGTGTCTCTCCCTGTGAGGTAGCTAATCAGACTTGTCAATGCGTCAGTGTTGTCCTTTATCAAATCCTATTTACATGTACCGGGTTCACCTTGATAGCATTGTGCATACGTCGGGGACAATTTTTCGATTCTATGCAAGCAGGTAATTGCTTTTCCATATGAGCGGGTACTTTAGAAAATGTTGTCAATACCTCGGTGGTGTGGTGAATACGCTTCCAATGACATACCTATTTAACTCAGTGCAGACGGGTCGAGTTCTTTTATGATCACTGGCAGATAAAGCCAGTCCCAATCAGGAACCCGTTAGCAACGGCGGCGTGCATATACATAGTAACCCTGCGATCGCGGACATATGAGCTAATTAAGAGAGATGAAAATATAGAGAGAACAAAAGTATTATTAACACAATGACTGAGTTAACCCCTGTTGGTATTACTATGTGGAGGTACATAAAATGGTGATTGCTCAAAAGCAATGTTTTAGCGGTAAATTCTGATGGTATTTACTCTGTGGGTTCAAAAAGTAATAATTTAGGGGTTAACTCAGTCATTGTGTTAATGCTGCTTTTGTTCTCTCTATATTTCCATCTCTACAGTCCCTGTCTTTACCCATATCATACTGAGCCTAAAAATTTCAAAAGCTTCAACGTTGTTCACTGCCTAATATGCAAGCTACATTACAGATAAGGATATACCGATGGCTTTAGTTTAAGAGTGGTGTCAGAACAGCTTGGCGCCTTGCGCGCCAAGCTATTCTGGCACTTGGTTAATTCCTTGGATTCATCGTGGAACAAAGGATCTCTATTCTGGCACTACCCTTGAACTATTTTAGTCAAAACTTATTTCACACACTGGTGTATTCCGAATGATAAGGGTTCCACAAGGTCTGTGCCTTCTCCTTCACCTGAACACCCCCACCCCCACCCCCAGCCGCAGTAAACAAACATTTACCAAAAAATATTGGTCCATTACGGACATTTGATCTATCATGCCTGTTCATTGGCACACTTGCTGGTGCACAATTATGTTTAGGTGGACAATACAGTAAACAGATGTAAGCAGCAGCCTGAACTGTTGACACAAACCATCATGCATGAGTGATTCTCATTTCTTGTTTTTGGAGGCAGCCAGCACACATCCTAATATGTACAAAGAAACAGTTCCTGTCATAAATAAAGTCTGCCCCTTAAACAACTGTATAAATGGAGACCAGATTCTGATTTGACCTGCACTGCGTCAACTTATAGATCTATACTTTGGTACCTGCAGTATTCACAAATACTGTTCGGCACAGCAAATCACTGAAACACTAATGTCCCCATCTGTTCTTGTACATATATATACACCATTATTTTCCACTAAGAGTAATAATCAAAAGGTTTCTCAGCTTCACAGCTAAACAAATGGGGAAAGAGTCAAAAGACATAATGGTGTGTATGCCAGAATCATAGCTTAACACATGAAAAAGGAGAATAAAAACGGCAACAACAACCAAAAAAAAAAAAAAGGTGGGGGGTGGGGGAGGGGGTGAGGGAGGGGGTGAGGGGGGGAGGTTGTTAGGTTGTTACACAAACGCACTAGTTTTGGTTACAGTGAAACAGTGACTTTATGCATCAATGGTAGCTCCTTGGTACATGCATGTATAGCATTAGCAACAGCCAACACGTACAAGCAGCAATTCTGTCCACTGGCGAATTTCATACGTCTCCCGTCTCCGGAAATGATTTTTACAAATTCGTTAACAATTATTGTAAATTTTCATTTCTTGACAGATAGCGCTATTCTGCATTTTATTTAATTGTAATATTTAGCCCCAATTTGAAAAAAAAAAAAACCACGACAAAATCCGGACTTGAATAAAATGTGAAACCGGTTTAGTCATCATCCTCTATTGAACGTCCTAACAATCATCCGATTAAAATCAAAACTCACCCAACAGCCGATGTAACGATCTCCGGCGCATATTAAAAAAAAAACAAAAACCGATTACTGCCATATACCAGGATGATGTGAAGATCTTTACCTTAACAAATTTGATTCAAGCAGGACGGTCGAATGAATCGCGCGCATTGATAGCTCTGCGTGAAGCGGACAAAATAAAATCTGCAGCAATTTTCTCTGCGTGAACGCTTTAAAGTGCCCAGATCGATCTTCGTGTAATTAAAAAACACATTTATACATTTAACATATAAACACATTTTATCTTTAAGAAAAAAATGAAAAAAAAAATTCTTTTGTTGATGTTTTTACTTTTCGTCTGCTTTCGGTCTGCGTACGAATATGACTTCAAGCTTGATTCTGTTTACTACTCTAAGGGTACATGCTTTAGGACTAAGTCTGCACTTGTTAAAAACGGAGTCTCAGAAGTTCGCAATGCATGAACTGGGCGCACAGAAAGCCAGCCTGCACATTTATGTAGCCTGGAACAATTTCTCGCATTTGGATGAGAATACCGGCGGACTTGACGTTGTCAACATGCAAATCTGGTAGGTTGAATAACCGCATAGAACAAAGGAACGGAGAGACTGTTGTCAAATTAACGGGTTGCATTCGATTCATGGTGAACTGATGGATTACAGATCGAAATGCGATTAATAATTTACATAAATTTTGTGTGTGATTTTCGTTCTTAAAGTACACCTATATTGCACATAAACATTAACCGTCACCACCAGTGTTAGGCAAAAACTGAAGATATGCCTAAAAATAGCAAGTTTAAATGAACAAAATGATATAAGTGACCCCCCATATCGTTTACGTCTGGCCGAGAAAGCCATTCCAGCAAAACCAACACAAATCGTATTCTGAGGTCTAACTTTGGGCTATTTTTCTGGCGGGAAATAAGTCACGTGACCCGTTTTTACGGCTTGCCATTGGCTGCAGGGGGAATTCCTTTCTACTTTTGGGCGTCAGATCGAGGTTCATTAAACATGAATGGAGGAATTTCCTGAGGAATGGGGACTTGTCATTCTGGGCTGGATGCTTGACAGCCTTCTAACTCTTAAAACATTGTTAAAAGTGAAAATTTACAAACGTTTTGTAAAAATCGTGTTTAGCGCACTTAGATGCGATGCACGACAGACTTCTAAATTGTAAAACAGTTTTAAAAGTGAAAATTAAATCGTGTTTAAAAAAATCGTGCTTAGCGCGCTTAGACTGCGATGCACGGAACGTTTAACACTGTTTTAGCGACGATTTTCGCTTGTAACTTTAGAAGTGCTCGGAGCTATTCTAAACGCGCTAAAACGCTTTTAAAATTGAATGGACACTGAATGGGCGCCATTTTTAATCAGCCGCTTCATTGATTTCGACGTCAGCGAAGAAAAGAGAGATCGCTGCATCCTTTCGGACGAAATATAACGAAGAACATAATCGGTTTCAGCGTTTGAGATTACTGAGAAGGACTGAAAAGCATTGGAAAGTGAAATATTGTCGGAGAGATCGGCGGAGGTCAGCCGGCGTAGCACAACCTGACTTTTTATATAATTATAATAAGCTCGAATACATCAATGCCTCAATAGCGCAGTCGGTAAGACTCGCGGTCAAAAATGTCACTTTTGAAACCACGACTGGCGTGGTTCGAGCCACAACCGTTCCGTTTTTGTTTGTTTGTTGTTATTGTAATCCATATTCCTTCAGCAGGACTGCTTCCTCTGCCGAGAATTTTTTTTTTTTTTTTTTTTTTAAATTTTAAATTTTGGTGTGTGGAAATAGACTCCGCCGGACTTGGAGCAGCCATCTTGGCCGGAATGGAACTGACGAGTGACGCAATAAAGTTAATTGACGTCAATCGTATAGGTGTTAGTTCTTTTTCTTACGAACTTTCAGTTCGTCAGCTATTGTTTCACGTCATACCTTCAGTTGCACTGATCCTCATTATCATAAAAAAAATCCATGACGTCAAGTGATGTCATTTTGCTGCTCGTGCTATTCTTCTTCAGAATTCATGTCTCCACGCCCACAGAGCGTACTAATGGCGGGAGGCGCGAGTGTGTCCGTTTTTATTTGTGTGTGCCGGCGTGTGTGTTGGTCAGAGGATGGCTTAGAGAGAATGGAAATGGATCAGAAGGATAAGCTTAAAAATATGAACAACTCTGAATGATCCTAAAAGAAAAACGCATGTGAGCTCCAAACAATACGATAGACTTTGGGATGTATAACATATGCAGACTTTGCAAACGGTCGCACGCACAGACTCACAAACGCAACGGGCACATACTTTGCAATGCTAACTCTCAGTCTGACGCATTCGTGTAGTATAAACGCAAAACTGACATGCGTGGGCAAATGAAATCCTCATCTTGTTCAATAGGAGATATTTCAAGATCAGAATCAGGTCAAAGACAAAAGGTAGATACCCTTGACAGCGATGGCAGCACTCATATAGAAGGGACTTTGTGGATTATGGCGTATCCCATCTTGTTCCTTTTCAGAATAGCTATGTTACGCCAGACCACAGAGCTTACGAATGGCGGGAATCGCCGTGTGTCCGTCTTTATTTTTGTGTGCCAGTGTGTGTGGATCAGAGGGTTTTTAGAGTAGACGGAGATAGATTCCTGTCGCTACACAAGCCCACAGAGCGTACTAATGGCGGGAAGCGCCGCGTGTCCGTCTTTATTTGTGCGCTGACGTGTGTGTTGACCAGAGGTTGGCTTAGAGAGGAGGGGAATGGGTCAGCATTATAAGCCTAAAAATATGAACAACTCTGAATGTTCCTAAAAGATAAACGCATGTGACCTCTAAAAAAATACGGTAGACTTAGGAAAGAAATTTTCTCTTTTTTTTGTTTGTTGTCTAAACGTGTTTATTTTTAGAGTTTGTAGACATACTCCTTAACCTCTTCCCCGCCACTGTACGTACACTGTACGCATATTTTTGTTTCTGAAATATTGGTTGATTCCAAGAAGAAAAACGAAAACCGTCTAAGAAACATAGATACAACTTGGTCTCAACAAGAGGCATAGATCCACATGACCCCGCAGTCGCAGTTTCTTGCTGTTGGATCATGTTCACGTTTTCCTAGGCAGTGAAGGGGTTATAGACTAGTACGACATTTTAGCCTGAAATATTTTAAATATATTTTACATCTTGTCTTAAAACCTTTCGTTTGGTCTGGCTGGTCAGCTTGTTCCCTTTCCCGCCGTGTGATGGCCTCAGTCACTTGCTGGGTGTTAAATCCAAATAAATAGAAGTCTTTTTTGTTGGGATGTTCTGTGCAATCAGATTGTGGAATAATACTAGACGTGCTGAAATAAATGCATGCATTGGACAGTTCAAAACTTAAACTTCTATAGCACAAGGCACTCGTGACCGGAACATCTACGAATGTTGTTGTTGTCAGCTGTGGTGAACGCGTTTATTTCTCTGTAGGTGGTGCAGTCTAAACGCATATCAAAGACCATGAATAGAATTATAGAGCTGTATGACAATGACTGCGAGAGAGGAAGAAAACAATCACCTGTTCTTCCAGGACGGGCATGAGGTGATCCTGGACCCAGTGCGCGTCCTCGCTGTCGTAGGACACAAAGAGATCATACCGGAAGTCCTCAGCGCCTCCTTGGCGCCGTCTAGAGCCAGGCTTTCCTCTGAACGTCTCGTACAGCAGCAGGCGGATGTGCCAACGGTAACGGTACAATTGGGAAGCCACAGTCAGCCCGATGATCAGCAGAGCCGCACACACCACAGTCAGCACGTAGGCGTCGTGACCCAGAAGACACGGCTGTTGGTTTTGTAGGAACGTGTGCAGGTCTTTACCAGGGAGGTTCCCGCACTTATAACTGTTGTTGTGGTTCTGTGAGTTAAACAACGTAGGGTTGTCCCCCACCCAGTTTCGGAACCATAGTAACTCGCACGTGCACTCAAAGGGGTTGCCGTTTAGGTCAAGTGACGTCAGTCGTGAGCGTGTTTCGAGGCTGAAGGTGTCCTTAGTGACTGACCGAATCTGGTTGTCGTCCAGTCTGAGGACTGTCAGCTGGTGGAGATCGTCGAATGTTCCCTCGGGAATGATGGAGATCAGATTATCGTGCAGATAGAGCTCAGAAATATTCATCAAACTTTTCCACAACGTTGTGTCGATTCTGTCCAGTTTCGTGTTGCCCAGATTTAGAACGCGCAGTGATGTCAAGCTGGCAAACAGGCGCTCCATCCGGGACTGTGATACTCCGTTGAAAACATTCCCTTCAAGGTTGAGCTTAGTCAGGTTTGTACACCCGTCAAAGGCTCTGTCACTGATGGTGTCGTTATTGGCAAAGTCCAGTCCGTTCCTACTCAGATCTATACTCAACAAACTGGGGTTATTGAATGCACGTGGATCGATTTCAGTTGTTGAGGCTTGTATTAATGACAAGTGTTGAAGTCTAGGTAAATTAATTGTGAAGGCTGAGAATTCGTAACCATCCAAAGTTCTGAACACGCTTGAATCAAGGATGAGAGTTTTAAGTTGAGGCAAACAATTGGACCCCGATTCTAATTCAATGCTGTCTATGTTGTTCCTACTTAAGTCTAGATATGACAGTTTTGGGAAAAATGGAGAACGCTTGTCTTCGTCACAGGTTTCGATGAAAGAATGAAGACCACAGAATGGTAAACTCAGCTTTTCCAGTTCCGGCATGTGGTAAGGATGAAATACAGAATCTGTGGTTGAAAGTCTTTTTGAAATGTGCAACTCTTGTAGTTTAGGAAAGGCTAAAGCATAATCCACCATATTGTGCTCACGAAGGTTATAAAAAAAACCAAACAAAAAAATTCTCATTTCCGGCAGGACAGGAAGAAGAATGTGGTAAGAAGGTTTCTCAATGAGTCTGTCCACAAGCCTGGGACCACGTGACGGTTTGGAAATATCCAGTTCCTCTAGTGGTAGGAGTGTAAAAATGGGACTCATCTGATCGAGAGACAATAAATTTCCTCTAAACCCCAAAACCTTGAGACTCTCGAATCCCCGAAACGTTGTGTCTGCCATGTGTCCAATACCATTATAGCTTAGATCCAAATGTGTAATAGTGGCTATGGGTGGGGAGTACACCTTCAGAATTGGTGGAACTATTCTTCTTCGTCGAACATTTACAAATATTTCTTTTTTAAATTCGGGTGTTGGTAAGTCTATATCTCCCGCACAATCTGCGATACTGCCATTGCACCGACATTTGCCCCACGGAAAGGGAGAGAACCCACACTTTGTCCAGTTGGTGGAGAAAACATTGAGGGACGCCAAAGCACTGCGCCGTCTGCCAGCCGTGACGGTGAAATACGAGATGGCGATTGCGACCAGAAAACGCAAAGTGAGTCCTGCCTGAGCCATGGTCAAATAATGAGTGGAAACAACAGAACTGGAAGCGAACGCAAATTACGTGTGTCACTGTTTGTACGAAATCGTTGGTTTTCAGAAATCCGACGCTATACATTCAACAGATAGCATAATCAGCTATGAGCTTTTAACTATCATTACTAAACCACCCACCTACCAGTTGAACAATGAATTATTTTCTGCAATCCGTTTTAACGTCCATTAGGAAATCACTAATGTTCTATTTTCATGAAGTTATAAGATGACAATCAAAGTCTAGCACTTTAAAACACTCATCACAGCGTATCCATGTCTAATTTACTTCTGTATTTTTTATTTTTTTTTGCATTCTGCTAAAAACAGAGCATCCACACGTGCCACATCATAAGTACTGAGTACAAACATTTCAAACAAAATGATCATAAGTCTTCGTCAGTTCTGCCTGTAAAGACGAAGGAAAATAAGTTCATTTTTATGAAAAGCGAGATTGCCAATGTATTACAATAAAAATCGCACTTTTCACAAATATGGACTTACTGTCTTGTGTTTACTGGGCAGAAATATTTCCTCTTTTCAGCTGGTGAGGTATCCATGGGCGGTTACCTCCATGGGGGGTTGGGGGGTCCAACCTTTTTTTTTTTGAACCTCTAACATGAGACCTTGCTTCCCACTGTCCGCGTGAAAAGCGGGGTGGGGACGTGAGTGTTGTGTGTGTGTGTGTGTGTGTGTGGGTTGGGGCGGAGAGGGAGAGGGTGGGCGGAAGGGGTAAAGGGTGTGTGTATGTGTGTGTGTGTTGGTTGGGTGGGGGGGGGGAGGGGGGTCAATGTCCACAAAAGAGACTTTGGTATACAATTTTAATTATTATTGAGCAGGAAGAGGGGGGGGGGGGGGCGGCAGGGAAAGGAAGGGCCCGATTCGGAACCCCTCGAAACACATCAAGATCTTCCTCCCGAGATCCACCCCTGCTAACGACAGCTGAAGACAATGACTCAAGGAGGAAAGGATAAGGGTTGGCGGCAAACGTGTGTGTGTGTGTGTGTGTGTGCGTGCGTGCGTGAGTGCGTGCGTGTGTGTGTGTGGTGTGTGGTGTGGTGTGGTGATGGTGGTGGTGGTGGTGGTGGTGTGTGTGTGTGTGTGTGTGTGTGTGTGTGTGTGTGTGTGTGCGCGCGTGTGCGTGTGTGTAAGCTTAACATTTCTAGCGGATACATTTAGGCGAGGGGTGTGTTTGTGTGTGTGTGTGTGTGTGTGTGTGTGTGTGTGTGTGTGTGTGTGTGTGTGTGTGTATGTGTGTGAGACAGAGAAAGAGAGAGAGAGAGAGAGAGAGAGAGAGAGAGAGAGAGAGAGAGAGAGAGAGAGAGAGAGAGAGAGAGAGAGAGAGAGAGAGAGAAGTTTACAAAAGGGAATTCAAAATATCACTTTAAAGTATTTTGGGACTGAGGTTGAGTTCCGAAAAGCTTTGGACCCTTTCCCCCCTCCCCCCCCCCCGCCCCCCATTTCTGAGATCCACCCATGCTACCTACAGCTAAAGACGACTCCAGGAAGATTTTCAAACAGTAAGTCATTGCATCTTATTGCACTGTTTGTACAATTGTACAGTCGTACAAGGAAATGTATGTGGGGTCGTGATAAAAGCGGTCCTTGGAGGCCACATTCATCGACGACCTTTTCTTACTGTGTTCAGATGATCACTGGTACGAAACAAAAAATAAACAAGCAAGCGCATGCACGTCTTTGTAACTGTGACAAATTCACGGCCAAGGTACCGCGAAGTGTCCAAGTAACACGGATTTAAATTAGCCAGCAAGAGACTCATGAGCCCCCGCAGTCGCGGGGCCTCATGCTGCTCTTTGCCTCTTGCTGGCTAATTTTAACACACACGCAGCGGCGGAGTGTGACACGCATGGTTGTTGTTTGTTGCTTTGTCTGCTTGTTTTTGTTAAGTGGTTGAAACACTTTGCGGGGAACCCCCGTGTAAATGGAATAAAAAACACTATTTCTGAGATGATGAGGCTGTGTAAACGTAGTTAGTATAATTATGTGCGGCCAGTGAACCACGTTATTTTTGCGAACACACACACACACACATACACACACACACACACACACACACACACACACACACACACACACACACACACACACACACACACACACACACACACACATGGAGACAAAAGCCTCAGAGTGGGTTACCTACCATTTTATGTGAAAATGGGTTCCCATATTTCTATTTATTTTAGGGCTCTGGAGTTGATGCGAATGTTTAGAACTCACCTATCAACTAAGCTCTACAACTTAAAATAAAATAGTCATTTTCTAGAAACTAGATGGAGAAAAAAATGAGTTTCTACCAATAAATTGGGTGCCTCTCACAC
The DNA here is from genome assembly GCA_036245525.1 of Semisulcospira habei. Lineage (NCBI taxonomy): Eukaryota > Metazoa > Mollusca > Gastropoda > Semisulcospiridae > Semisulcospira > Semisulcospira habei. Next base: position 29,989,973 of record BTPG01000006.1, read on the forward strand.
AAAAACTGGCATTACAGTGAAACTGGGTATCCTCTTCAAATCATTCATTTTAGCATGGACTCTCTCAAGAAAATTAGGCGTCTGTAATAAGATAAAGTTCACGGAATATTTGATGTTTTTTTCCCACATTTATTTGATTGTTGTCATTTTTTTTCAACTTAATGTGTATTCCTTATTTTTCCAGCATTAAAAATGTCAAGCATAATGACACAACACACAATGAACAAATACCTCACTAAACATACCTCTGGTTGATTTTATTATGATTGTTTGGGTGTGTGTGTGTGTGTGTGTGTGTGTGTGTGTGTGTGTGTGTGTGTGTGTGTGTGTGTGTGTGTGTGTGTGTGTGTGTGTGCACAAAACCCCTAAAATGGCTGTGTGAGTGCGACATCACCCTTCTCGGCTATAATTAACTTAATACCTGGTTGGTCGACTGCGTCGGTGAGCCGAAGTGAAACGGAGAGATACGAAAGGTAGGGGGGTGGGGGTGACGGCACGTGCTGCAGCATCACCAGCACCATGATGTCATTGTTGTCGATCACGTGACTCAGACACATCTCCAGCTCGAAGTGGCACCACTGGCTTTTGGCGAAAGTGGGAGAGAAGACGGCCGGGACCCGCATGCTGGAGTCCAGACAGTCGAGGATGTTGTCCACGATGTTCTTGCCCGGGATGAAGTCACGCTGGTGGATGCACAGCCGCAGACCCATCTGGGAATAGAAAAACAAAGACAGTGTAGATTCTCTCTCAGGTTGTATGGAAACAGGTTTTATAAATAACATGCAAAGAAAAGACCATTGTATTGCCGAATCTGTTGAGTCGCGTAACCAGGTTGTCAGATAACGCTAGAAATACTGGTTAGTTGGACACATAAAACTCTATAGCACGACCCAGAAAACTCTATACCACGNCCGAATCTGGTTGTCGTCCAGTCTGAGGACTGTCAGCAGGTGGAGATCGTCGAATGTTCCCTCAGGAATGATGGAGATCAGATTATCATGCAGATAGAGCTCAGAAATGTTCATCAAACTTTTCCACAGCGTTGTGTCGACTCTGTCCAGTTTCGTGTTGCCCAGATTCAGAACGCGCAGTGATGTCAAGCTGGCAAACAGGCGCTCCATCCGGGACTCAGACACCGCCTTGAAAACATTCCCTTCAAGGTTGAGCTTAGTCAGGTTTGTACACCCGTCAAAGTCGCTGTCACTGATGGTGTCGTTAGAGACAAAGTCCAGTCCGTTCCTACTCAGATCGATACTCAACAAACTGGGGTTATTGAATGCACATGATTCGATCTTACTTATGGTGGCTTGTATTAGTGACAGATGTTGAAGCTTTGGGTAATCATAAAGTCTGTCCGAAAATTCGGTGTACTTCAACGTTCTGAACAGGTTTTCATCAAGGATGAGAGTCTTGAGTTCAGGCAAACGTCTCATGTCGAATTTCTTCTGAGAGCTGCCTATACTGTTCTTACTTAAATCTAGATATGATAATTTTGGAAAAAAATGGGGCTGTCCTTTCGTCATAGGTGTCGATAAAAGAGTAAAGACCATTGAATGGTAAACTCAGTTTTTCCAGTTCCGGCATGTAATATGGATGAAAACGAGACGTTTTGTCTCTAATTCCTCCTGAAATATGCAGCTCCTGCAGTTTAGGAAAAAATGCACCATACTCCGTCATGTTGAAGTCCAGGATATTATAAAAATCAAAAAGTAATATTCTCAGCTCCGGCAGACTGGCTGAATAGACAGCAAAAGGCACCGAAATAGGAAAGTCCTCGTCTTTATTTTCTTCATAGGATTTGGAAATGTCCAGTTCCTCTAACGTTGACAATGTAAAAATTGGTTCCATGTCAATAGGCCACGTTAAATTTCCTCGAAACCCCAGAACCTTCAGACTCTTGAACCTACCAAAAGTAATATCTGATATGTATCCAATACCGTTATAGCTTACATCCAAATGTGTAATACTGGCTATAGGTGGGGCGTACTTCTCCAGAATTTCTGGTGTAATTAAGGCTCGTGCTTTGCCGAAGTTGCTTGGTGGTATATCTAAATCTCCTGAGCAATCTGCGATGCTGCCATTGCACTGACATTTGATCCAGATAGCGCCGCCGCCGAACCCACAATTTGCCCAGTTAGCGGAGAGAACATTGAGGGATGCCAAAGCACTGTGTCGTCTGCCAGCCGTGACGGTGAAGTACGAGATGGTGATTGTGGCCATAATACAAAGGGTGGGTCCTGTCTTAGCCATGGCGACGCAAATACTCCTCCACTCGACTGCAGTCTTCACTGACCATCTGCGGTCAGCACCCACTTAGCCGTGAAGCCACTTGTCAGCTATGTCAACAGCTTTAACTCATTCGCGGCTAGCTGCATCCGGATGCGGCTCGCCGCGAATGAGTTAACATTTTAACCCGTTCAGTGTCAGCTGACGCAGACTGTGTTCAGCAATCTTCGTTGATTGAACACCAAACAGCCCTAGTTGTCCCAGAAACATGGATTCAAAGTGGTGTCAGCAAGAGATATAGATCCTCATGAGCCCCCGCAACTGCGGGGGCTCATGAGGGTCTATACCTCTTGCAGTTGGGTGGTGTTTAATTTTTCTCGGCACTGAACGGGTTAATGTAAATACCTTTTATTGGCAACACCCGGTGTACATCAACGCAGAGTTATATAACGTTATATATATATATATAAAACAACAACACCAGGACTGGAAGCGAACAGAAATTGTCCTCAGCATTAAAGTACTAGCGTCAATGTATTGACGAATCTTGGCTTTCAGAAAACCGGCACTAGACAAAAAGCAGAGAGCAGTGTCAGCTATGAGCTTTCTCTTCACTGATGCATCTTCCTAACAGCTGAAAAATGAATTATTTTCTGTAGTCCGTCTTACATTCAATAGAAAATACGTTGATCTCCAAATGCATTTTTATGAAGAGATGACAAAGTCTTGCACTGGTAAACACTAATCACCGCACATTTATTTCTAATTTACTTTAGTATTCGTTGCATCTCGCTAACAATATAGCAGCCCCGCGTGCCTCATCATGAGTACAGAGTGCATACTCTTCAAATAAGATTACAAGAAATCTGTTTTAGTCCCGCCCCTTGAAGGCAAGTGAAAGTAAGTCCATTTTGGTGAAAACTGAGATTTTCACACTATGATAATGCAGATCTCGCTTTCACGTTTGCGTTCATTGTGCAGAGACAAATTTCCCTTGAAATATTTCCCTCTCTCAACAGGTCTTGTGACGATAAGAACTGAAGACAACGAATACACGGAAATAAGAATATGTGGGGTCGTGATAAAAGCGTTCTTTGGAGGCCACAGTCATCGACAACCCTTTCTTACTGTGTTAGATAATGAACGGAACAAAAAACCCAAACAAACAACTCCCCCCCCCCCCAACACAACAAACGCATTCAGCTTCGTAATATTGGAGTTGGACACGTTTGAGTGTCGTTGTTTATTTGGTTGCTTGCTTTGCTTGTTTATATTAAGTGGTGGACTGCTTAATGGTCAGCTCCCGTTCGATTGGTTTAATATACACTGCTTTTAATGCTAAACATGATTAGGATTTACGTATAATGCAAGAGCTTGCGTGTTTCAGGTCTTATGTGCGCTGCAGTTAATTTTATCCCATTACACAATGACACACACCTACAAACTACACGCACACAGAGATATACACACGCACATAACACCTATAAAGTTTGTTTACATCCCTACGTCACACGACCAATCGCCTAGCTCAAACCTTACCACGTGACCTCTCTACAAAAACCCTAGCAGCGACTTAACTTTCATCTAGCATTGTGACGCGCTTTGCCAGATACCAGTTTTGTTCCTTAAAATGAACATCAGAACGTTCTAACGGTCCTCGGGTCCATGGCCTTCGGCCTTCGGGGTACAAATGATTACCGGCTTTGACCTACCTCATGCCTACAAAGGTCCGTGTTGCAAAGCACTGCTACCAATAACTTATATTATCTTATCGTGTCTTGCATGGCTTGTCTTGATTATCCCTTTGGAGCATATGGAAACACTCTTCAAACTTTTAAATTTCTATTTTGGCAATTTTAGTTGAAGTCGCTAACACTTTTGCTCCACCGTCGCGCCCCTATAAAAATGGAAACACACCTTAAATTCTTTCGAATAAATGAGTATCACTTTATTGTCACAAAATCAGTTCACCAAAAGGTCAACTTGTACTAAGTGCTTTCAGTAACACACTTTCCTCCATGACTCAGCGAATTTCAGTGCCTATTGTCGACTACATGACGGAAACACAAAAAAGTCAGTTTAATTAAATGAGGATGGTCTCCCCTTTTTATGTACATCTAGTGCTACAATCGCGTCACTATGACGTCATTCCAGGGTGGAACTCTCTGGCGCGGGAAGGAAGCAATGTTTCAGCTGTACGTGTCAGTCACTCATTACACAAGTCGTACTCGTAGTCAACCTGCACGACTTAACTCATTCAAGACGTGCCGCGTCCGGATACACGGCTTCAAGCCGCGTATCCGGAGGCGGCACGTCTCGAATGAGTTAAGTCCCCGGAAAATTGTTATTCAGTGGAAAATGTTTTTATTACAGGAAAAACCGCTGTCCAATATGATATATCTTGTGTAGGGTTCCTGGACCTGTGCTGCCCTTGTGAAGGCAAAAGACAGTTAAGCCATTTTGGTAAAAAGCGAGATTTTCACAGAAATGGACTTACTGTTTTTGCCGTACTGCAGGAGCTCATGAGAATCTATGCCTCTTGCAAATGAAGTTCGGCCATAGAGTTACTCGCATCTCTGCTTTTCAAAGGTAGGAGATATGTGGGTTTTAGTGTTGGAACTGGTGTATAATAAAAACATGAGTACATGACTATGGTTCGGGAAACGCAGGTGTGTGGTAAAGAGGTCGAGGTGTGTGTGTGTGTGTGTGTGTGTGTGTGTGTGTGTGTGTGTGTGTGTGTGCGTGTGCGTGCGTGCGCGCGCGCGCGCGTGCGTGCGTACGTGATCAAGTTGTGTGTGTGTATGGGGGTAGGGTTGGGTGAAGAGGTCGGGGGGAGAGGTTGGGATGGAGGTGGGGGGGGGGGGGGACGGGATTGATAGGAGGGGGAGGGGGAAGGGGGAGGGGGAGGGGTGGGAAGAAGAAATCGATTAGGAACATAATCTAGTTTTAACAAATATGCAGGGGTGGTTAAAAACACAACCTTATGCCGGTCTGTGAGTTTTGGACTCTCCAACTCCAAGCCGAAAGCCTTAAAATCACAGAGCAGCAGATATTGTGTGCTGGTCTGTGATTTTGGACTTTACGGCTGAAAGCCGTAAGGTCCAAAATCACAGGCCAGCACACAGTTACGCCAGTTCCGGGAGCAGAGAGGATGTTGGCTCCCGTTTTTCCGCATTCAGTGTCAAAGGGGTCGAACAAGTACAAAGCGGTGTACGAAGCGGTGTATTGCGGCGGAGGCGACTTCGTTCTTCAGTTCAACACTCCCCATGACTTGCGAGAAAAGAGAAAAGAGAACACAGAACGAGGAAGTCTAAGAAAGAAAGTGAAATGAAAAGAAAGAAAGAAATCAAAGGGAGACCAGGAAGACAAATCAAAAGCAAACAAGAGAGGAATAATGAAAGGGGCACACGCAAACAAGCGAAAGAGACAGAAATGTAACGAAAATATATATATATATATATACAAAAAAAAAAAAAAAAAAAAAAAAGAAAGGAGAGTAGGAATGTTATGTATATGAGAGAAAAAATACTCCTAAAACTACTATTAACTGTCACAGACACAAAAAACCCACCTAACTATAAAACAGACCCCCCCCCCTTCCCCTCTCCCCACACACAAACAAAAATGATGAGGATTTCATCCCAAAGTCTACCGTATTGTTTATGGGTTATTATATAAGAGACCTGATGCATTCTTTTTGAGGATGCAAATGATCGTCTTGTTCTATACCTGCGTATTTCTCTGTGGGCTGGCGATTGGGTGCTTGATAGGCGGGGGGAGGGGATCTGACTGTCTGTCCAGCCCTGAGTGATTCCTCTTGGTTTGTGTACAATTCTGCCAGCGCTGGCCTCACTTATCTGGTTTGTGAATACCGTATTGTTTGGAGCTCAGATGCGTTTATCTTTTTGGAACATTCAGAGTTGTTCATATTTTTAGCGTTATTATGCTGATCTATTTCCCCTCCTCTCTAAGCCAGCCTCTGATCAACCTTCACGTCGGCGCACACATATAAAGACGGACACACGGCGCTTACCGCCATTAGTACGCTCTGTGGGCTCGAGTAGCGACAGGAATCCATCCCCTTCTACTCTAACACACCCTCTGATCCACACACACTGGCACACAGAAATAAATAATAATAATAATAATAAGCGCATTAAATAGGCGCTTTATCCCAATTGAAAATCGGCTCAAAGCGCCGCCGCGAACTGAACCCAACAAGCACGCTCACGTGAATCACACGCATTCACTCACACACTGTACATAAACACAGAACATTCACGTGGTGCTAAGGGCAAGCTCAAGCGAGCTACTGTAGTTTTTGGAAATTCGAAATCCTTTGTATTTGAAATTTGATAAAGTGGGCTGAAACTGATACCAAAGTCGTGGGGGAGGAAGAGCCGGAGTACCCGGAGAAAAAACCACCGACGGTCCGCCCGAATTAACGGTGACACTTACTAGAGGAGAAAAATCCGACGCCGGAACCCGTAATCGAACCTCGCACCTTTAGCATTGGTGGCAGGCGCCTTAACCACTGCGCCACAGACCGCCCCGGACAAGACGGACAATCGGCGATTCCTGCCATTCGTAAGCTCTGGGGTTTGGCGTAGCATAGCTATTCTGAAGAAGAATAATAGCACGAGCAGCGAAATGACGTAACTTCAAGCTTTACGTCATGGCATCATTAGCCCCACGACGCCGTGTTCATACTCACAAACCAAATAGGTGAGACTAGCGCTGGCAGAATTGTACACAAACCAAGGTGAATCACTCAGCGCTGGACAGACAAACAGTTAGATCCCCTGCCCCCGCCTATCAGGCACCCAATCGCCAGCCCACAGAGAAATACGCAGATATAGAATAAGACGATCATTTGCATCCTCAAAAAGAATGCATCAGGTCTCTTATATAACCCATGTCTTTCTCCGGAACTTAGGAAGTAGGCAGGAGAAACACGTACACAAACACGAAGGTGCACTACTATATGTGGTCGGGTAAATACCCTGATTTCCCACAGTAGATGCACATAACATTACACAACAATGTAACGATATAACGATACAAATTTGCCTCGAGTTATAGATACTCAGAAACCAGATAGGTGAGGCTAGCGCTGGCAGAATTGTACACAAACAAAGGGAAATCACTCAGCGCTGGACAGACAAACAGTTAGATCCCCTGCCCCCGCCTATCAGGCACCCAATCGCCAGCCCACAGAGAAATACGCAGGTATAGAATAAGACGATCATTTGCATCCTCAAAAAGAACGCATCAGGTCTCTTATATAACCCATGTCTTTCTCCGGAACTTAGGAAGTAGGCAGGAGAAACATACATACACAAACACGAAGGTGCACTACTATATGTGGTCGGGTAAATACCCTGATTTCCCACAGTAGATGCACAGAACATTACACAACAATCGAGACAGCAGTTGGAATAAAAGACTTCTTAAAAACAGTCTTTTTTTTTACTCTGCTAATCCAGCCATCATCACACAGACTAGACGCCGTAGACTCCGGAACAGCAATGAAAAACAAACGACTCGACATTAAGCATAGATCCTCATGAGCCCCTGCCATCGGCGGGGGCTCATGAGGATCTATGCTTTTTGTATAATGCTTTATTTCATTCGTTTATTGCATTTTGAAATGTCAAGAAATATTGAAAAATTTCAAAGGTATTGGCGTAGTAGATTAAAAGAGAAAGTCGGAATTAAATGCTGTTTTCAGTTAATATGTCTTTCTTTGTGTACGTGCAACCTGTTGTGGGAAGTGTTTTATCAAAATATTGTTCGCAAATGTACGTTTCATCCATTTTTTTTCTAGTAACAGCCAGACGGGAAATGGAAGCTGTATTCGATTGTTTCTGTCTACTTGGAGTGCAGTCACGAAAGTTGCGGGCGACGTTTTTATAGAAATGATTGTAGGTTGGCTTCGCTTATTAAAAACCTGTTCTCTTGTTCTTAGTCGTTTTCAGTTGTGTTTGTCTCCCTTAACTCATTCAGTCCCGACACACCACAGCCAGATATGGCTCGACCATGATAGTTCAAAGGTGGTGCCAGAATAGCTTGGCGCCTGTAGGCGCCAAGCTATTCTGGCACCACCCTTGAACTATCATGGATGGTCGCTCTGTATCCTGAATTGTAATGCAGTCCTCAGAGGACAACTCCAAAATGTGGGGATTTGGTACCTGGGATACAATGAGTTAAAATGAATACGAAAAGGGCGTACTGAGAAAACTAATTGTGCTGGTCTGTCATTGTAGACCTTACGGAATTGAATGGTAAGGGCCAAAATTACAGAGCAGCACACATTTCACAATTTTTACCAGCTTCCTTCAGCTGGACCAAGACCGAACAAAGTGTTTTAAAGTTGTCTCCGGATGACAAGAGATTATTCCCATTTTAATTGTATTCTTCTAATGAGTTAAAGTCGTATTTATTTGTGTCTCTCGAGTGGCAGTTTGCTCTCTCTCTCTCTCTCTCTCTCTCTCTCTCTCTCTCTGTGTGCGGGTGTGTGTGTTTATCTGTGTGTGTGCAAGTGTATGTGTGTGCACGCGCGCATCCCTACGTGCGTGCGCACACGCGCGCGCGCGTGTGTGTGTGCCAGTGTGCCAGCAGTGTGTGTGTGTGTGTGTGTGTGTGTGTGTGTGTGTGTGTGTGTGTGTGTGTATGCCTATTGTATGTTTGTTGGAGTGAGCCGTGTTGATTTTTCTGATGAGAAACAATAGCGGTTTTATGTAAAAATCTTTTATACTTTTTATATTTGCTGTAGTATCCTATTACACAGATAGTTGTTCATTGCGTAATTTATGGGTCGATGGCCGCAAAACATCTGTTCAGTCTGCCTCAAAGTGGGGTGGACCCCTTGATGCAGCGCGTCTATGCGCGCTGTGCGGCGTGTGTGTGTGTGTGTGTGCGTGCGTGTGTGTGTATGTGTGTGTGTGTGTGTGTGTGTGTGTGTGTGTGTGTGTGTGCGTGTGTGTGTGATCATTATATTATGAGTACCAATTCCAAGAAGAAATTGTTGTTTCTTTTTATTCATATCTTGTCTGTTTCCTTTCTCGTGTTGTCATTGGTTTTTCCAGTTATGTAATCTCACCCCAATTCGAATGGGCCGTTGACCTACCGAATAAAGTGTTCTGAGTTCTGAGTTCTGAGTTATATTTGCTGTAGTATAGTTTTAAGTGATAGAATGTATGTGTACATGATATACTGATGTGTGTGTCGTGTGTGTGTGTGTGTGTGTGTGTGTGTGTGTGTGTGTGTGTGTGTGTGTGTGTGTGTGTGAGTGTGTGTGTGTGGAGGGTTGTGCAGGCTTGGTTTGGCGCCTGTAGGCTACAAGCTAATCTGGCACAAACCTGTGCACGCGGCAATTGCACACCGGCGCGCGTGTGTGTGTGGGTAAGAGAGTGATTTTATGTACGTTATTTTGTTTTGTAGTGTGTAGCAAGGACAAGAATGAAAACTGATCTGCGGACCTATTCTTTTATCCTTGAAAAATAAAGTTTCATTCATTCATTCATTCATTCATTCATTCATTCATTCATTCTCTCTCTCTCTCTCTCTCTCTCTCTCTCTCTCTCTCTCTCTCTCTCTCTCTCTCTCTCTCCCTCTCTCTCTCTCTCTCTCTCTCTCTCTCTCTCTCACACACACACACACACCCACACACCCACACACCCACCCACACACACACACAAACACACACACGCGCGCGCGCGCGCGCGCACACACACACACTAGCTGCGTTTTTATCAGAACGATTTTAGGTTCAAAAATGAGTTACTTTTGTACCAGACAATTTTTACTTTGTTATGAAATGAACAGAATAAAAAGTTGTGCACCTTTTGTGAACGTCGATTGTCTATTGATTATAACTTCCCTTTGGGAGCTTTATGAGTCAGGTGTTAATTCTCGCCGGAAAGGTCGCGGGTTTGACCCCAGCTGAGGTCAAACGTTGGTCAGACCCTTTTGGTGCACCGTCTTCGAAATTACATTTGTGTGGACAATAGGCGTTAAATACGCTATCACCAGCACAGACAAAGTACCATAACGCCATGTACATGACCGTCTTGTATTTCATCTGTGTATTTTCCTGTGGATCGTACAAACATGCGATATCGCACGTTTGTTTGGGCTTTTAACCCATTCAGTCCTGACGCACTAGAGCATGAGATGGATCGACCATGATAATTCAAGGGTAGTGCCAGATTAGCTTGGCGCCGACAGGCGCCAAGCTATCTGGCACTACCCTTGAATTATCATGGTCGATCCATCTCATGCAACAGGTGCATGACGCCTTCAAAATTTGGGAAATACTTGAGTGGGGTTGAATGAGTTAATCCACTGTTTGCGTCAAAATACGAGCAGTTTTCTAACACCTTTATTGCAAAACGCAACTTGTGGCCGCTACACAAGATATGAAGGGGCCGACCCTTGGGCCATCATCGGTAGCGCTTCTTGTCGAGGTGAACCCTGCGGGAATCACCTCGGCAAAAATCGCTACCGACATTCAGACGCTTCACGACGTCATCAGCTGATGCACTATCGTAGTAATACCGTTGCAGGAAATGTCACTATCGTTAAAACCTCCGTACGTTGTAGTGGGCCGGTGTACTTGATGTTTGTTCAATCATTACTCTTCACTGTTTCGATGGAAGAGTTTATTGAGTACTTTCTAATCTGTCTTGCCATCAGGCTCAAACGCAGGCATTTTCCTCTGAGAAAAAGAAATGTAAACTAACTGAGAGCAAGAGGTACATGCTTTCATGAGCCCTTTGCTGTTGCGTGAGCTCATGAAAATCTATGCCTCTTGCAGTTGACTGTGAAACAATTCTTTGCCGTTTCCACAAGACTTTGGGCTATTCGTTTGCAGTGCACTGAGTACAATGATGCTTGTACCATGCACATTTTATGGCCAGTTTTATTGTCCTCATGTGCTGTGCACTGATACTCCTAATTTCAGATATGGGGCGGCGTGGGTATGAGGTGTCGATCGGGCTGGGGGTGGGGGGAAGGGGGGAGGGAGGGCAGAAACACGTGTTTTTGTGTGTGTTTGTGTGGGGGGGGGGGAGGATGGGGAGGGGAAAGGTTTGTTTTACTAGAGGATTGGGCAAGGTCTGTCATGTCAGCACGATGAGTTATGTCAAACGTGAAGGAAATTTGGATTTTGAGCATCACACAGAGGCGGGTCGGGGGGGGGGGGGAGGGGGGGGACTCCAGGGTTTTCTGCCCCCCCTTCCCCCCTCCAGGCCAACAATTCTTTAAAATGCTAGGACAAAGTCCCTTTTTGGGTAGTTTAGACCCCCCCCCCTCCCCTCTTTTGGATATTTTGGCGGTGTAAAGGCGCAAGAGGGTCACACACGCCTGTCGTCTGTCGTCTGTCGTCTCTCATGCACAAGCTATTAAATAACTTAACCCCGCAGTATCTAACCACCAAATTTATGCCACATCAAGAACGCGAACGGACCTCAAGGAACAATACTTTACCCCTACCTCTGCCTAGAATTGACCTCTTTAAAACTAATTTATCATTTTCTGGACCGTTTGTATGGAACACTATTCCTGCACATTTGAAAACTATAGCCTCGCTTGGAATCTTTAAAACGAAACCTTTTGATTACCTTATGAGCCAAACATAACATCACTGGGCACTTATTTAAACATACCCTGATGGTTAATACTTTCATGTACCACATGCATTTATGTAAAATGTTTGTGTGTGTGTGTGTGTGTGTGTGTGTGTGTGTGTGTGTGTGTGTGTGTGTGTGTGTGTGTGTGTGTGTGGTATAAGATGAATGTTGAGTGTTATTATTATTTTATGTATATAGTTTTTTTTAAAAAAATATTATTATTTTGTTTTATTTTCTTTTAAATTATTGTTTCATGTGTAAATATAATGTTTTTATTTTGTTATATTTTATTTATTTATTTATTTTTTATATTGTAGATGTTAGCAAAGGCGAGTTTGTAAAATGACGATTTGTTTCTGTCAAAACTTTTTACCGTTGATAACTAAAGTTTTATCATCATCATCATCATCATCTATCCTCCTCCCCCCCCCCCCACCCACTACACACACACACACACACACACACACACACACACACACACACACACACACACACACACACACACACACACACACACACACACACACACACACACACACATTTTGATTTTCCAGAGCGGGGTCTCACGAGGATCTATGTTTCTTGCAATTGGATCGTGTTTACTTCCCCTCTGCAGTGAAGGAGTAAAAAGCACTGATGGCAGCATACACACGGGGATTAACTCATTCAGCCCGTACACACCATAAGAAGACACGGATCGATCATGATAGTTCAAGGGTGGTGCCAGAATAGCTTGGCGCCCATAGGCGCCAAGCTATTCTGGCACCACCCTTGAACTATCATGCTTGATCTGTCTCTGGAATTGTAATGCAGTCCTTCAGAGGGCGACTTCACAATTTGGGGATTTCGGTCCTGGGGTAGAATGTGTTAAGACAACTAATGTCATGAATAAAGAATCATGAGGCGCGGACCACTTACCTGCCTTAGGGGGGGGGGGGGGGGGGGAGGGATTTCAACTTTTTGTTTGGGATCTTCAACCTGATGCCAAACCTTGCTTCCCAGGTGGCCGATGAAAATAAAAAAAGCCCGGGGAGGGAGGGGAGGGGGGAGAGGGAGGAGCGCCAAGATCTTGTTTTCCAATGGCCGGAAAATCATAATTCAGAAAGCGTATGGGGGGGGGGGGGGGAGAGGGCGGGGGAAGAGGGGGTGGAAAAGGGTGGGGGGCGGGGGTGGGGGTGGGGAAGGGGGTGGAAACGGGGGGGGGGGGGGGGAGGGCGGGGCGGGGCGGGGCGGGGCGGGGCGGGGCGGGCATGCTTTCAAGTGTACGGACCCATTGCACTTGCTCAGCACCCACCGAAACATCAAAAAGCAAGGAGGCGGGAAAGGGGTGGGGGAGGGGGGGGGGGGTTGCCAAACTCCCCAATACAGAAATTATTACACCATTTGAAAATATTTCTGGCCTGGGGAGGGGGTGGGGGTGGGGCGGGCGTGGGGGAGGTAACCGGAATCCCTGGACCCCTCCTCCCCAAGTTCCGCCCCTGTGCAATCGTGACTATGCGTCCAGCCTCCAATTTTTCTCACCCCCAAAAATTCATTCTTTACGCTTCTGCATCTCTGAAAGCTCCGTACAGTTTTTCTCAAGTGCAGTAAGTGAAAAGTATGTGAGAATGGCTTATTCCCTTCACTGTCCCTGGATGCTGATTGTGCTTTCGAAATCATTGTGAATTCAACAATGGATACAAGGTGGTTTCAGCAACAGGCATAGATCCTCATGAGCCCCCGCAAGTCTTGTGCACTTGGATTCTGTTCAGTTTTTCTCCGCAGTGAAGGGGTTAAGCAGGACCAAGCAGCATAACATATTTGAAATTTAAGTGAATTTTGAGTCAAGTTAGATCTTGAGTCTGCTATCCTATTCAGTGGTCATGATGCAGAAATAAGTTTGTCAATCACTTAAGCACACAAAAATCCCCTTTTCCCTGTAGATGTCCGAATGATTATAAAAATAACTGTTTGGAGGCCCTGAAGGTGGCATAACGCACACATTTTTGTGCAAAAGTCACAACAAAGGAACACATTTAAGATCAGATTTGTCGAAGGCACAGCTGTCTGTGCCAGGCGGAAGCATTGCTAAAGCAGGAAGAACGGCTCCAGCCAATCAGACGCAGGCAGGACGAAACTGAACCAATCAACTTTCGAGCTATTGATATAGCAACGGTTCTTAATGCCGTAACTGTTACATGTATTTGACACGGTGGATAACTGAACAGTACGGTGCATTCTTTGCAGTAAGATTATCGTAAGATCATAGAGCAAGGCTAGACCGATGCTTCGTACTGTTCAGTTTGTTGAGTCTTCGTTACATTTTGAAACTTCGTGCGGCTTGATGACATTTCGCACATCTCGAACTTCAATTCCAGCTAAAACTGTACTTAGTTTTTATTCTGATTTTTTTTTCTTGTCTGCATTTCTTGGGTTTTTTTTCCATCAGAATGCAAGTAATATCCATGTAACCATATATCTTAGCACGGGGACTGAGCAAACGTTTCTTTAACAGCAACGAGGGGGAAATACAAATCCAGTGACGCAGGAACCACGTTGAGGAGGCGGGAATGGGGGGGGGGGGGGGGGGAGGGGGAGGAAAGGGAGGGGGCTGTCTGAGAGTACCTTCCCCCTCCCTACCCCTCCTCAATATATTGGGCAGAAACAATTGTTTTGGATAAAATATTCTTGCAGAAATAGAAAATGGATAAAAAACATATGATTTTGATTATTACAAGGCGGAACGTTTGCTTCCCCACTCCACTCCGCTCAGCCCCCCCCCCCCTCTCCAATCTCCCCTAGTTGCTTGCTTTTTCAGAGGTTGGACTGTCGCTCGTGTCCCTCCCTCCTCCTCCCCTCGTTGGAACGTTTGGAGGCTGGAAAGTAACATGTCATGCAAGCCTGCCCCTTTCATTTCCCCCGAGGGAACAATTTCTTTCTACGCTTCTGAACTAGGTCAATCCATACATGACACTTCTTACAGCTCTCATTTTGGTTCTGGCAAGCGGTTTTACACCGTGATTGTATATGCGTTGATTGTTGGAGAGGATGGGTTGATGCTTAACCACTCTACAGCAGGAGATGGATCGACCATAACAATGCAAGGGTAGGGCCAGATTAGCTAAGCTAATCTGGCACTACCCTTGCATTGTCATGGTCGATCTGTCTACTGCGACTGGTAAATAGTCGTTAGGAGACACCGTCAAAATATTGATGGGAAATGCTTCCTTGGGTTTAAATGGGTTAGGCAGGATGGGGATGCGGTCAGCGGTGGTCGTGGTGGGGCAGGTAGGGAGGATGTTTAACCCTTCACTACCGACAAAGAAATGAACACACTCAAACTGCAAGAGACATGGACCAGCATGAGCCCCCGCAGTTGCGGGAGTGATGATGATCTGTCTTTGCTGACATCACTGCGTATCCATGCTCCTTGGACAGCCGAGGTTTTTTAGCGTTGAAACTACACAGTTGTATTCCCTTCGCTAGCAGTGAAAGGGTTACCGATGTTGGTAGCGTAGGTCCTGTGGTGGTGGTGGTAATGATAGTGTTTGTGTATGAGCGTATATGTGTGTGTGTGTGTGTGTGTGTGTGTGTGTGTGTGTGCGCGCGTACGGGCGCGCGCTTGTTTGTTTGTCTGTGCGTGCATACGGGCGCGCGTGTTTGTTTGTGTGTTCATGCGTGCGTGCGTGCGTGCGTGCGTGTGTGTGTGGACAACGGCCCGATAACTATCGCATGCAGTCTGGATGTGTAACTGTTAACCCATGCCCTGACGCACTACAGCAGGTCAAGGGTAGTGCAAGATTAAGATTCAAGATTCAAGATTCAAGATGACTTTATTGTTGCTGTAATAGAGATAATCATACACAGCAAAATTGCCTTGCCACCGCAGGTGCTGCTCACATTCACTCACTCGCTCATTCCACAAATTACAATAACAGAGCAACAAAATGGACAATGACTCGGGACGGGTGAAGCCCGTCGCCAAGGCATCTAATGGCCGGCGCCAGTGGCCTCATCCCGACCCGAACCTCCTTGACAAAAACAGAATACTAAGACAGCCCTATGTCTCCTGAACACACTAGTATATGCTCTTTTGTTAAATTCCTACTTGACTAAAGCTAGTACATAAAAATTCAAGTTAAAAACAGAAACAAATTACCGGCCGTCGAAAGGAAAATAATTTCCTATGTAGGCAACATAAAACAACGGTCAAAGCCAAGCTAATCTTGCACTATCCTTGAATTATCATGGTCGATCGATCTCCTGCAGCAGGTGCATAGTCGTTAGATGACGTCTCCAAAATTTGGGAAATACGTACGTCCGGCTGAATGAGTTAATACTACGCACTTATTTTGAGAGATTCATCAACCATGAGAGCATTCGCTTACGCACAGGCTGGTGACGCGCACGCGCTCGCTGTCAGACCTCAATTCGCCACACCTCTGGGCGCGTCCATTAACCCTTATCATTCGGAATACACCAGTGTGTGAAATAAGTTGGACTAAAATAGTTCAAGGGTAGTTCTAGAATAGCTTGGCTCCTCTAGGCGCCAAGCTAATCTGGCACCACCCTTGAACTAAAGCCATTGGTCTATATCCTTATTTATAAGTACTATAATGTAGCTTGCATAATTATGGCAGTGTACAAATTTGAAGCTTTTACTGAGCCTCAGTATTAAATGGGTTAAGTGTAGGAATCTCAGTGCTACTTTCCCCTTCCAAATACTGAGAGGAGAGGCAGGCGCATGTCCAAACTATGTATCCATCCGCAACAAATATTTACTCACAACACGCTCTTTCAATTACTTTTTTTTTTATACTACGCTTCTGGGTTTGTACAAAATATTCATTAATGTTTCAGTCACTTTTTATGCATTAGACTGTTTCTGGAGCTTCTCAGATCTTTGTGCTAAATCACATCATGTTCCAGAACGCAGTCCATCTTAACCCTGCACCCCTAAGGCCGACTTCCCCAAATTTCGGAGTTGTCATCTGAAGACTGCAGTACAATCCAGGAGACAGATTGACCATGAAAGTTCAAGGGTGGTGCCAGAATAGCTTGGCGCCCATAGGCGCCAAGCTGTTCTGGCATCACCCTTAAACTATCATGGTCGATCGATATCTAGATTTGGTTTGTCAGGGTTAAATGAGTTAAAGCAACATACTCCATGCAACACAGGGTTAATAGTTTCGCAATATCTCCATTCCAAAATATTCTTAGTCTTTATTTTCACAGTAATCCTGGACGAAAAGGGCTTACTTAAATCAGTTATGAAGTCTGGACGTCATAATATGAAAGATTCTTTTCTGCTCCTCTCATTTAACTCATTCTACTCCAGACACACCACAGCCAGATATGGATCGACCATGATAGTTCAAGGGTGATGCCAGAATAGCTTGGCGCCTATCGGCGCCAAGCTATTCTGGCATCACCCTTGAACTATCATGGTCGATCTGTGTCTTGCACTGCCCTGCAGTCTTCAGAGGACAAAGGCAAAATTTGGGGATTTCGGTCTTGGGGTACAATGAGTTAAATTGTACACAGGGATGTTCCTTCAGCTACGCTCAAAAGGAAGTGGAAAACTTCTCTGCTGCGTGCGCCTACGCACATAGATTGTGAAAAGAACGGTGCAAGAATCTTAGTTGAGGTTTGTTAGTAAGTGATTGGGTGTAAACGCCGAACAGGCAACTCAGACCATATCGTGGCGGTCTTAGTGGAGGCAAGACAACATTGCTACCCGTTGCATCGGCAAATTTTAGCAATCAAAGCCTGTCGGAGTTGTCATCTCAAGACAGACAAACCATGAAAGTTCAAGGGTGGTGCCAGAATAGCTTGGCGCCTATGGGCGCCGAGCTGTTCTGGCACCAACCCTGATCGTTTTAAAAAATAGGCACATGGCTCGCGACTGGATTACCATGATAGTTCAGACGTGGAACCAGATTAGCCTAGCGCCTCTCCAAACCTTCCCAGTCGATCCATCTCTCGCTGTAAGCTGTCAGGGAAAATAGGATCTGAAACTCACAATCCCCTAAATGTTTCCTTGTGTAACAGTAACATTGCAGTAGACTCTTCGTCAGTGACTCACGTTTGCGAGTACCCTTATCAGACTATTGTTTTATATAACCCATTTAGCACTGACGCACTACAGCGGGAGATGGATCGACCATGATAATTCAAGGGCAGTGCCAGATTAGCTTGGCGCCTGTCGGCGCCAAGCTAATCTGGCACTGCCCTTGAATTTCATGGTCGATCCATCTCCTGCAACTGGTGCATAGTCATTAGATGACGCCTCCAAAGTTTGGGAAATACGGCCCTCGGGCTGAATGAGTTAAGGATTTCGTTAACCCTTTGCGTGTCCGTGGCGCTTTTTTTGTCGCGATGATTACTGCAGGAAACATCGCAATAAAAAAAAGCCCTACTTACAGTCAAAGGGTCATATACCCTGCTAAACCAGGAAATATTATTTGAGAGACATATTTGACTAAACTGTTATTCGTTGCATCTGAAGGATTTGCACTTGGTGTAACCAACACTTGTATTTAGTGGCAACAAAAAACATGAACACACGTTAATATATACATGAAATGAATATGAATGCTGAAAGTTATGCTCACTGTTGCACTTTTAAACGTGGGTTGTTGAACAGCGTTGTTGCCAGGATGTCTCACAGATGTCAGGAAAAGTGAAACCAACAAATGTAATGTGCCATCTCGCGTCGTGGAGTGCACTACATTTTACGCCGACAAACAGTGCCGTGTGTTCAGATAACCTACATCTCTTTCAATTAGAAAACACAGAAAACAATTATCTACTGCACTTTTAGTGCGTTGATGTGTTTTGGTGTGTCGATAGTTCAGTGACTTTTGTGGAAATAGTGAGGATTTGTTTGCAACGAACAACTCTCAATAACAAACGGCTGTTAACCTGTTTGTACATAATTAAGCACACACTCCAAACACCTCAAAGAATCATAGATCATCATGAGCCGCATGGGGACTTATGAGGATCGATGCCTCTTGGAGTTGTTTGGAGTGTTGTTTAACTCATTCAGCCCGACGTACGTATTTCCCAAATTTTGGAGGCGTCATCTAACGACTGTGCATTAGTTGCAGGAGATGGATCGACATAATAATTCAAGGGCAGTGCCAGATTAGCTTGGACCCGACAGGCGCCAAGCTAATCTGGCACTACCCTTGAATTATAATGGTCGACCCATCTCCTGCTGTAGGGCGTCGGGGCTGAATGGGTTAATGCTATAATACAAGCTGGTTGTCCGCCATGATTTCGCCTTTGATCGTTGTTGGGAGTCGTTCGTTGCACTATTATGTTTGCACCGTCCAGTCTTGATCTGCTTTAGATCCGGTGTCACCATGAATAAGACAGGAGTCACCGTGTATTTCTTGGCCGCCATCATCTGTATATTGACAGTGGCGTTTTCCACCATTGTATCTGGCGGGCAGCCCAGTGTTCTCGCGTCACTCAACTTCCATTCTAGCAACTGGACACATTGTGGGTTCTCTCCGTTTCCCTGGGACAAATGTCAGTGCTTTGGCAGATTCGCAGACTGTTCGGGAATTAGGAAGCCCCGACGAAGAATTCCCGCCTTTACCTCATTTTATCAGAAAATGATGCTGGGAAGGCCACAACCAATAGATCTACAATTTCATGCGAAAAACCATTCTTCAGTTATGGCCAATATTACACATTTAGATTTTAGCAATAGCACAATTGGTCAACTTCATAAATCAGTTTTCAAAGCGTTTATAAACCTGAAGGTTCTGGACTTTAGTGGAAACTTAGTGCTGCCCGGCAGAATGCGTCCAATATTTCAGATTTCAACCTTAGAGGAACTGGATATTTCCAAAGATACTGCAAATAGCGATACTGTTGTAATACCGTTTCTTGAATTCGATCGTCATTTGCCGGAACTAAGGATACTGGTGTTCACATTTTATAATATTTTGGAGATCAACATGACAGTGTTTAACAAGTTTTTCCCCAAACTGCGTGAGCTCCATGTTTCCGGAGGATCAACCGATATTGCTCAGTTTCGCGCAGACTTCATGCCAGAATTGGAAAAACTGTTTTTAAGTTTTAGCAGTCTTACCTCTTTCATCAAAACTTGTAACGGGACACAGACATTGTTCCCAAAACTTAAACATTTGGACTTAAGTGGTAATATGATAGGTAGTTTGTCATTAAAATTCATGTCACAATGTTTTCCCGAGCTTCATACTCTTATTTTAGATTTGAACATGTTCAGAAGAATAAAAAGCTACGAATTTGATAATTTGAAATACGCTAAACTTCAGCATCTGTCACTAAGAGCTGCTGGCAATCAGTTTCCAGTTGCCAGTAACGCGTTTGATAATACCAACCTACTAACATTAGATCTAAGCGAGAACATGCTAGATTTTGCATCAAACAAGATCATCGACAGCGCATTTGACGGATGTCCAAACCTGACTGAACTTAACCTTGAATCGAATCTTTTCAGACGTGTTCCCTATGCTAAATTTCAGCGTCTTTTTGCCAGTCTAACGTCACTGAGTGTTCTGAACTTGGCAAACACAAAACTGGGCAGAGTCGACAAAGGGTTTTGGAAAAGTATGGCAAATGTTTCTGAGCTCTATTTGCACGAGAACGTGATCTCGTTAATTCCTGAGGGAACATTCGACGATCTCCACCAACTGACGGTCCTCAGGCTGGACGGTAACCAGATTTCCTCACTTATTAAGGACACTTTCAGCCTTGACACGCGCTCGCGACTGGCGTCACTCAATCTCAGCAACAACCCCTTTGATTGCACTTGCAGGTTGCTATGGTTCCGAAATTGGGTAGCGCAAAGCCCCAGGTTGTTTGACCCTCAGAACCAGTACAGTAAGTACGAGTGCAGGAACATTCCGGGTAAAGACTTGCACACATTCCTGCAAAACCAACAGCCGTGTCTTCTGGGTCACGACGCCTACGTGCTGACTGTGGTGTTTGCGGCTCTGCTGATCATCGGGCTGACTGTGGCTTCCCAGTTGCACCGCTACCGCTGGCACATCCGCCTGCTGCTGTACGAGACGTTCCGGGGCAAGCCTGACGCTAGACGGCGCCAGGTTGGTGCTGAAGATTTCCGGTACGATCTCTTCGTGTCCTACGATAGCGAGGACGCGCACTGGGTCCAGGATAACCTAATGCCCGTCCTGGAAGAACAGGTGATTTTAACCTTTTTTGCTATGTGACCGTCATTGCTATATCTGGGTTATTTAGTTTTCCTCACTTATTCCGTGATTTATTCGTTAAGTAGCACACACAGTGGCATGAACACGTTCACCACAACTGCTAAGAAAGTCCTTTGTCACAGCAGATGTCCTCGACCCGAGTGCAGCGAGCTATAGAAGTCAACTGTCTACTACATGCATTTAATTCAAGGCAGCATTTGAATGTTATTGATAATGTGATCGGGCGATCCAGCCCATTCGACATTAAAGTTATCTGACGATTTTACCGTCCGTAATAATTTTTCACACCTTTATTATTTTATATATACTTTATTTAAATTGTGAGAATACCCCGATGTGATAATGCCGTGGAATTCCAAGCTGGTAAGCTTGCATTGTGTCATCAGGACATCAGCTGCCCTTTTTGTGACTGCATCGCTCACTAGATCTAGAAAGAGGGTAGTGGGAGAGAAGGAATGACAGACCTATCATTTTGAGCCTTCCACTGAACACCTACTGCACGAAGCAATAAGGACTACCCCCAGGCGCCCCGCATTCCGCTGGAGAATATCCAGTCCCTCCTTCCGAGGGGGGAGTCTAGTGAATATTCCCAAACAGATATTGAACCTGCTGGTAGATTTAGGTTTTTGACGCTTACGACCAGTTTCGCCCCAAGGGGGTCTCGTCGGGTAGGCATATGGCGTAACCCGACAAATTGCAAACACAACGCGTGTACTAGAAGCTGCCTCCAGAATTTACTGGTAGCACTACTAGTACAGCACGGATTGCATCCCTAAAGCTTTATGAGGTGTTGCAGTGGAAGAAGACAGACTAATTTTGAAAAGGCAACACCTCGGCAATTTCGTGGTGTAATTCTTTTCTTTTAAACAAAGGCGTCGCCCAAAGCCAAAAATGTACACAATCAGATTAGCTCCAAGGGACTTAATTTTGTTTAACTGAAGTAAAGAATAATTACACCACAAAATTGCCTAGGTGTTGCCTTTTAAAAATTAGTCTGTCTTCACTGCAACACCACAAAGCTTTAGGGATGCAATCCGCGCTGTACTAGTGGTGCTACCAGAAAATTCTGGAGGCGGCTGTGTTTGCAATTTGTCAGGTTACGCCGTATGCCTACCTGACGAGACCTC
Organism: Semisulcospira habei; assembly: GCA_036245525.1. Lineage (NCBI taxonomy): Eukaryota > Metazoa > Mollusca > Gastropoda > Semisulcospiridae > Semisulcospira > Semisulcospira habei. The sequence continues at coordinate 30,012,167 of BTPG01000006.1, forward strand.
CCTTTGGGGCGAAACCGGTCGTAGGCGGCAAAAGCCTAAATCTACTCAGCAGTTCCAATATCTTTTTGGGGATATTCATGCACTAGCCTCCTTGTCACGACTCCGCTCCGGGGCGCGAGCTATGAGCGCTAACACTCGAGATTCACCCAACCCACACTAACACAAACCTAACACAAAAACCAGAGGAACAATGACGACATTACATAAAAACCTAGCAATAAACAACTATACCCTCATTCAATCCTAACCACACGCTCACACGTCACATTCACACACACATACGTCCAAACTCCCCAAACCAAATACCCTTAATACACAATACAAAATAACGGATAAATAAACTAAATATTCCTAATGCAAAAGGTTGATCAAACTAATATATGACAAACAAAATATCTCTAATAAAATACGAAGACAGATTTAAGAAAACTAATATATAATGACGACTATCCTTAATACAACGAAAACTCAAACTGAAAAGCTTAAATCAAAAGCCACTGGACCCCGACGGAAGCACAAGCGCCAGGCGCTAACGTCAGTTAAACCAGCGCCTTTGCTTCCGCGAAGAGTCGCTCACAGCACGTGGCTCCTAAAGTAATACAATAGTTCAAATAGCACAATATCAACTATATGAACCAAATATGCCTACTAGAACAAGCGAAGATCGAGGAAAATGAATATTGTTCGAAAGCTACTACATCTCAGCGGGAGCACGAACGACAAGTTCGAGTTAAACTAATGCTCTAGCAAACTAGACATTCACAGCACAAGGCTCTTTTAACTAGCACGTCTCGGAATACACAAGGCTTCTTTGCATGGCAACGTTTCAGAATAAACAATATCACATATGCAAATGGAGACTAATGTCCTTAACTTAATATAACTGAAAGTTGAATAAATATATTTCACGTCACGGGACCTTCTCGCTGGAAGCACAACCGTTAAGCGCAGCTCAACTCGACGCTCTTGCTTCCGCGATAAGGTCTTCCGTAACACAGTTAAATAATACAAAAACTCAAAATGTCACTGTAACAAAGCTCCTCTCGCAATATTGCCACTACGATGATATGAAATAGACTAACGTTCTTTACAACATTATAATTATACAAAACTTCACGTAAACAGGTTAGAAAAAACTACATGGGACGACCCGACCTGACTAAATACGAGGCGTGCCGCGACACTCGCAAAGGCACCCAGGTCCGGCGTCGTAGCCCACAAGGCGGAGTGACAGTCAGCTTCCACTCAGTACCACAGCACTGTGGCAGACTAGCCGGTTAGTTCTTTGGATTTAAAGATGCACTAAAACACAGGTGCAAAAATATACATATAAATAACTACCAAAAGAAACAAGATAATCACATCACCCTTCCCGCAACTTTAATTGCCGTCTTTTATATTCCCTTCACCATTCTCCCGCAATAATTCAACCTAAACATATTCCCTTCACCTCTCTCCCACAACAATAAATTCAATCCCAACAAAATACATATCTACACGTCACCCCGTGACCCACTTCCGAATTCACCCTCCGATATTCAACCAACAAAATACATAACTACACCTCAACCCGTGACCCACTTCCGAATGCACCCTCCGACATTCAACCTCAATAACGAAACCGCCACCCACTACTCTAGAAACTACAACAGATGGCATTCCCTTCTACATTCTATTCTTACACTTGCCCCCCCCCCCCCAATACACTAACCAAAATAATAATACAGAACAAGCAAACGCAAACAAACCCCCCGAGGAAATGGCCACTAACGAATTGTTGCGTGTACTCACTGTCATCCGTGAAGACGCCCCGGCTGGGATGAAGACAAACAAGACAAGACAAGCCAGGGGTAAAGACGTCGCAGCTCTTTTCTTCTCTCTCCTTCATCGGACAACGGCTCCGGGGACGACCCGAACCGGACCGACACAGCTGCTTGTGGCTTCCAGCAAATGGCGAACCACGCCTGAAAAACCACCCTCAGAGACTTGCTGGTAAAGCGACTGACTCGTTCGCTGGTGGAAAAGCGACTGCCTACAATTTGGATACCGTTCGGTTAGCGAAAAAAACGCTCACTACATCATGTGATGTGAAAACACGTGAAACAATAACCACCCTATCGCGGAGACCGGACGACCACGTGCGTTACGCCGACCTCCAAATCCCCGCACGGCAGCAAATACTCGTGTACAGGCCAAATACTACACACCTACGCTATCGCTACCCGGTGACTAACTAAACCCTGCCACCCCTCTAAACTTACTCCCTTACAAAAATAGGCGAAAAAAACCCGTGTCGTGACACTCCTCTCTCGGGGGGAGGACTGGATATTCTCCAGCGGATTGCGGGGTGCCTTGGGGTAGTCCCTGTTGCTTTTTTTAAGTAGGTGTTCAGTGGAAGGCTCCAAATGGTAGGTCTGTCATTCCGTCTCTCCCACTACCCTCTCTTTCTAGATCTAGTGAGCGATGAAGTCACAAAAAGGGCAGCTGATGACACAAAGCAAGCTTACCAGCCTGGAATTCCATGGCATTAGTACAGCAGAGCATTCTCAGAATTAAAATTAAAAAAAAAATAAAATAAAATAAATAAATATATTTGTGTGTGTGTGTGTGTGTGTGTGTGTGTGTGTGTGTGTGTGTGTGCGCGTGTGCGCGCGTGTGTGTGTGTGTGTGTGTGCACAAAACCCTTAAAATGGGTGACTTTCTTTACCATCCTTATGAAAAATGGGTGTGTGTAAAATTCTGGGTGACCAAGTCAGGCACCCATTTTTTCTGAGGGTTGTTTCTGCATTATCTTTCATTCAAAAGTCAGAAAAAAATATCAAAATAGGATGTCCCCATTTTCAGGGGTTTACATGATGTTGTGTGTTTGCAACGCACTGGGCTGTGTGTTGCCATGGAAGCGAGTGTCTCTATAGATCAACTTGATACCTGATTGGTCGGCTGCTCAGTGACATGAACTGTGTTGTTTCCCATTCCCATTGTCTTTCGTCCCATCCGCTGCTGTTCCGTTTGCAAAGGTACAATTTTATGCAATATTTCTTAGTAAAGATCACGCTCAAGTGCACTTCTTCAGCACAGTTATTTAACTGAGATGCTCCCAATCCCATACAATTGCACAGTCAGCCGATACTGACCCGCTTCGCGGAAAAAACTGAGACGTCTGCTACGGTCAGTCGTCTGCTGCTCAGTCTTGATTCCTCAAAGATAACAGAACCCCACGATTTTAACAAAAGCTTTCTTCTTCAATGAAAGGAATTCGTTCAATAACACCATTACAAGGTCAATCTGTCACGCGATTTTGTTGCTTTTTTTCTGACGTGTGATTGTGATCGAAAAGTAACTTCACACATGCACTTTGACAAAACCAAAATGGCGCCAGATTTCAGTGTGTATTTCAATCCTCGTATGCAAAACTGCCTGGCGATTCGAAGAACAGACTTCCACGAACAGGTTTTTTGGATTGTGCAACTGAAGTGTTGCTTTTTACTGTATTACCAGTTATTGTTCGTAGGGGGCTGGGGGTACTGCAGTAATTATGTATATATCTGATCCAAAATGTCAAGTTTACATGGTTGCATTTGACATGTTTGCAGCACTGTTTTGGCCACACTCAGGACTTTCTGCACACACCCAGCGCCAGATGGCAGCAGGGTGTCCAAACCCATCGGGATCTATGGAAGTGGACAAGCATGCCCCTTCCTGGCACATGACCAAGGCCCATGGCAAAATTAGTCAGCTGCAGCAGGATAGCCCAGCCTCTGCCGGAGAGGGTGCGTCTGGTAGGAGGGTGCATAGACGGCAGCAGAATGCCCCCAATTACAAACTGGTAAGTGATTCTATGATCATCTTCATTTTATTGGCTCGCGTGCAAAGCAAAAGTGAGTTTATGTTCTGGGCCACTGGTCCTCCATCCGTCATCCATGGTAAACTTTAGCGGTGGCATTTTCTCGGAGACTATTCAAGCCACATTCTTCAAGCTTGGCCCAAGGATACTTTGTGGCAAGACCTTTGTAAACATACCAATTTGAGTGACCTCTCTCAAAGGGTCACACGAGGTTGACAGATGTATGAAAACTGCTTACATTTTCAGAAAACATGGATTTTGCTGCTGCAGAAGCCAGCCCTCGTCACCGAGGTCACACATATGTAAATCGGTCATACACAGGATTACTCTTTTTATTCTTGTGCAAGGCCCCTTAAACCAAAATTGGGCTGTTTCTGTCCTAATGCAGCTTTCTTTCTTTCTTTTTCCAGTTGGCAAATGGAGACTGGGATTGACCTGAGACTGAGAGTGCAAGCACATCCCAATACAAGGACTGTGATGACGAGGAGTTTGTTCCCGGCTAGAGCTCACAGGATTCAGACGGTGTGTCGCCATAAATCTCTGGGATCTCTGACACAGAAAGTATTGTATTGACTATGTTAGATTTCAAAGTGGCAGATTCAGGGTGGGCAGGTGTCAGTGAAAAAAGTACCAGCAAGGTGCAGTGTGCGTTAGGGGGTGAATTAGGGGGTGGCAATGAGAATGTGGATAGGCAGAAGGAACATGACGTTGGGGGGTGGGGCAAGAGCGCTTACCGAAGAAACAGGTGTGCACGTGTCGCAGAGAGGGAAAAGAAAGTACAAATGGGACAAGAAACATGCATGCAAATTGTGTACCAAGCTTGTCTTGAAAATGAGCACGCACTTACAAGATGTCCATGCAGATGAGGCAGACGTTGCTAAAATTTTGTCAATGAAAAAAGGGACAAAGCAAAGACGTCAAGCATGGATCAGACTACAAGATGAGGGTGATTATATGCATAACGTTGCCGTTCTTGAAAAGAAATCAGGATGTTTGATTCCTAAGTATCGCATCAACAGTTGTAACGTTGAAGACATTCTCGCCTGTAGCCATTGCAAAGCCATAGCTTTCTATCGAAGAAAGCTGATCTCTGTACACTCAAAACATTGCTGTCAGAAACCAGGAGAGTTTCAGTTCGATAAAACGAGGTGACGCGGCACGATGTGGGAGGCTAATGCTTCCAATACCTTTAGACGTTGGCTCTTCCTTCTATTATAAGGTATTAGCCAGACAGAGAGATGATGAGATAAGCTGTCTCATCACAACTGACCCCTTGATTCTCGAGTATGGAAAGAGATTATTTGACCACAGGGACATTGAAGAACACACGGCTGGACAAATCAGTTCCAGGATGCGGGAGTTAGGGAGACTATTAAAGATTCTCAGAGTGAGGTCAGAAATGAAAATCGCAAGTTTAAATGCTGTGATCAATTCAGCTAGCTTTGATCATGTTGTACTGGCTGTAAAAGAGCTAACAGAATTTGATGAGGACACACATCAGTTCAAAAAAGGCAATCTCGCAATGCGCATAGGCCATGCCTTGAAAAAATGTTCACAGATCAAACAGTCACAGGCATCCAAACAGCTTGGGCATGGTTCAGATGACAGGTGGTGAGCTCTCTGAGGTACAGTGGTTTGACTCTGTCTTCACAGGGGATTGTGTGTCAGCAACAGCAGCCCAGTTGGTCGGGAAAATGACCATGAACAAACCCAAGCTGATCCCATCATGTGAAGATGTGAGGAAGGTCCAACAGCTTCTTGAGACAAGGATGGTTTCAGAAGATTATCCGACAGTGGATAAAAAGCAACTCTTTGCGCTGTATCACTTTTCAACCAAAAACGAGGGGGAGAAGTTCAGAGAATGAAGGTATCAGACTTTCAGAATGCTAAGATTGGATCGATCACCAATCAAGATATCTTGAAAGGTCTCACAGAGGTTGAGAAGAAAATGGTGAATCATTTTCAGCAAGTGGAAATCAAAGGTAAGTTTAATAGGAGTGTTCCCATTTTGCTGATGAAGAAGATCATGACAACTGTGGACAGAATCCTTCAAATGAGGCAATCAGTGCCAGCTCTCGCTGGTTCCCAGTACATCTTTGCCACACCTTCTGGTCAGAGGCCTTACAGAGGCCATGATGTTCTGAAGGCACACGCACTGCAAGTAAACGTGTCAAACCCAGCCATGTGCACATTTACTCAGTTACTGAAGCAGGTTGCAACTTTGGCTCAGTCAATGGCCATCTCGGAGTTAGACTAGGATCAGCTGGCAGACTTCTTTGGTCATGATATTTGGATACATCACCATATCTACCACCAACCTCAAGACGTCCTTCAAAAGGCAAAAGTGGCAAAGATTCTTCTGTCAGTTAACAATGGGATGACAGATTTTTGAGAGCTGCATTAGAGCTGAGCTGGGCGAAGATGAAGAGATTGACTTTGACAATGAAGACACATCAGAAACTTGCAGAGAGGTCTCGGGGGAAACAGCACCTGTGAATGAAGCAAGTAGCAAGTCAACAACACAGGAATCAATGAGCATGACAGAGAAAAGACGTCAAGAGCCTGATGACAATCTAGATAGTTTTGATGATGACAGTACTGCGTCAGCTCCTGTTCGAAAAAAAGCTAGATTTTCAAGGAAACCATGGGGGAAAGCTGAAGAGAAAGCTGTTCAAACTCATTTCAAGACACACCTTGTTGTGAACAAACTTCCTGGAAAGGCCGAGATACAGCAGGCAATCACAGAAGAGCCTGCACTTAGACATAGGCGCTGGACAAACATTAAGGATTACATCCGCAACAGACTGAAAACGTTACAAGAGAAATAAATTGAGATTCTCCGAGAGAACACACTCGCGACATTTTCGTTTTCATACAGATTTATTACAAGAATGTTATTATTGGGTTGGTTTCAGCGTGTATAGCTTGTTTTTATCTGACGGACGCCTGGATCATTTTGTATACTGTATAACCTTTGAATTTGCAAACGAAACAGCGGCTGGGGACGAAAGACAATAATAAGATAAGAAAACCATTGACAACGTAAAGATTTATTAAAAGAGTGTTATTATGGGGTTGGTCCACCTGGATCATTTTGTATACTGTATAACATTTACAACTTTGCAAATGGAACAGTGGTTGGGGATGAAAGACAATAATAAGATAAGAAAACAATTGTCAACATAAAGATTTATTACAAGAGTGTTACTATGGGGTTGGTCCGCCTGGATCATTTTGTATACTGTATAACATGTGACTTTGCAAACTAAACAGCAGCTGGGGACAAAAGACAATAGTAAGATAAGAAAACCATTGTCAACATAAAGATTTATTACAAGAGTGTTACTATTCGGGTGTTTTCAGCGTGTATACTCTGTTTTTATCTGATGTACACCTGGATCATTTTGTATACTGTGTAACATTAAACTTACTTTGCAACTAAACAGTGGCCCCCACCTGGGTCTGCCCTGGGAAACTTGGGTGTGGTTAACTACTTTTTAGTTCCTTGGGTCACCCAGGTCAGCCCCTCTGGGTGGGTTTTCCTCTCAATTCTGGGGCATGTGTTTCTGTCTACTCTTGGTCCATTAACTCGTAATTTTCTTTTTTAAGCTCTCCCTACTGTCTGCGCTGCATGTATCTCTTGAAAAGAAGTACCCAATGGAGAAAGAAACACGCTTAGAAAAGACGGTTACAACACAATTTATTAATATTTCGGGTAAATCCGCTTTGTCAAAACAGACAACAAACAGAGAGATCAGTCGCTACTTATTTTCATTCGCAGAAGGAATGTGGCACATTCCTTCTGAGAATGAAGATAAGTAGCGACTGATCTTTGTTTGTTGTTTGTTTTGACAAAGCGGATTTACCCGAAATATTAATAAATTGTGTTGTAACCATCTTTTCTAAGCGTGTTTCTTTCTCCATTGGGTGCTTCTTTGCATTTTACATGCTTGGCAGTCACCTTTTTGGTCTGAATAATTTTTTCTTATCTCTTGATTTTGGATGTGTGTTGCTAAATGGTCTTAGGTTTATTTAGCATATTAGACCAGCTGGCGACATACATTCAATATTCTGTTCATTTTTTTTTTCACAAGCAGTGCTGGCATGTCCTGAAAAAGGCTTCTTGCCATCGGGATGTTCAGCAATGTACAACCAATCGGGACGAAAGACAATAATAAGATAAGAAAACCATTGTCAACATAAAGATTTATTACAAGAGTGTTATTATTTCAGTGTGTATAGCTTGTTTTTATCTGATGTACGCCTGGATCATTTTGGAAATGTCTGTAACTTTTTTGTTACGGCAAAGTACACTTTGCATACTGTGCATTGTTTCAAAAGTCACAGGAAGCATAAACCTTAGCTGAGTTGGTATACCTCGCCCTCTACCAAGGTTAAACACACCGGTAGCGCCATTTTTGCTATTTTCGCACCAGACCGGTTGCTCGGATGGGTAATGTGCACCAGAACTGTGCGCGCAGGTTGGCTTCTGCACTTGTAGTGTGGTCTCGTACGTTCACGCGGAAGATTGTGATCGCAGTGGGAAAAAAGGTTCGTTTGCTGTTTTAACTTTTAGCCGCGCCTTTTACCTCCCCTAACACGCCAGTTTTGTGTTGAGATGGCGGAGGCTTGTGTCATGCCCCCCGCCACTGAATCAAATCCATTGTACATGTAGTGCGCTCATTTATCGAACTTCAACTTTGACGGTGCTTTCTGCCGCAAATGACGCATAATCACCTCCATTGAGGATTAAAAAAAGCCATTTTTCAAATCTGCCAAATCGCGTAATGTTTCGTGGTCCTAGCATAAGGATGGATGCATTATTGCCGGATTGCATATGGGAAAGGTTTTATTCTTTATTTATGTTATTTTGCAGCAATCAAACGACGGTCACGTGATTCTTTCTCTGAGGTTGCCCATTACAGGTGCAGAAAGCACACGCTCTAAACCGATCGGGGCACCAGACCGGTCGAGATAGCAACATTGGCACCGCTGGTGCGTGTAACATAGGCACTGGACGAGGTATACCAACTCAGCTAAACTTTATTGTCGCACTTGCTAGAACTCGGTATATTTCTCTCTACATTTTATGAATAGAGGCACATAAGTCGCTGAAACCCTTTACGTGCTGAAGGCAAGAACTAGTTTTCCAGATCACAAAGTTGCCAGACAAAGGTTTGACTGCTCTTGATTGTTTGATTTGAAGTGTTTACAAACAATTACTGTGTTTTTATATGCATGCACCTTTGTTGTGATTAATAAAGGCTGAAGTTTCAAGTGATTTCTTATGTTGTCAGTTAATTATTTAATGTCAGTGTTCTGTTTTGTCATTTTAACTCATTCTACCCCAAGATCGAAATCCCCAAATTTTGAAGTCATCCTCTGAAGACTGCGTTGCAGTGCAGGACACAGATCGACCATGATAGTTCAAGGGTGATGCCAGAATACCTTGGCGCCCATAGGCGCCAAGCTATTCTGGCATCACCCTTGAACTATCATGGTCGATCTTTATTTTGCTGTGGTGTGTCTGGCGTAGAATAAGTTAAGTGTTAGTTTCTTTGTCTCAGTCTTTTTCTATCTTTCATATTTTTCCACACTTTTTAACCCGCATCATACAGAGGCTAAAAGCTTCAATTTGTACACTGCCATATATGCAAGCTACATTACAGTACTTACAGATGAGGACATAGACCAGTGGCTTTAGTTTAAGGGTAGTGCCACAATTGCTTGGCGCCTAGAGGCGCCAAGCTATTCTGGCACTATCCTTGGACTATTTTAGTCACACTTGTTGCACACACTGGTGTATTCCGAATGTTAAGGGTTAATATTCAAATGCTCTGTTGCTGTTTGTCTCAAACTCCAGAGTATATTAAAAAAGTCCTTTCATTTCCAGAATACATTATGTTGATTCTCACATGAATGCCATGATAAACTGTTTTGCTTGAGAAGGACAAAACGTAGCAATGTTTAAAAGATTTCCTCTGTAAAAATCATAATCGAAAGGTTACGGTCCAGTGTTCATTCAATTTTGCACCATACAATGTTAAAAATGTTAATGCATACATACACATAAGTTGAAAAAACAAAAAGACAAATGAATGTGAAAAAGGAGTACATTACAGAAGCCTAATGTTGTGAAGACACCCATTTTCACTGTAATGCAGTTTTTGTGTGAGAGGCACCCACTTTATTGGTAGAAACCCATTTTTTCTCCATCTAGTGGCTTTGTTTCTAGAAAATGTCTATTTTATTTTAAGTTATAGAGCTTAGTTATAAGGTGAGTTCTAAACATTCGCATCAATTCCAGAGCCCTAGAATAAATAGCAATATGGGAACCCATTTTCACATAAAATGGTAGGTAACCCACTCTGAGGCTTTTGTCTCCATGTGTGTGTGTGTGTGTGTGTGTGTGTGTGTGTGTGTGTGTGTGTGTGTGTGTGTGTGTGTGTGTGTGTGTGTGTGTGTGTGTGTGTGTGTGTGTGTAACGCCAGTAGATCAAAGCCGGGCGCTAGCATGGCTGCAGGATGGAATTTCCGGACGAGAAGTTGGGAGTCTTCTTGGGGTTTCTCATTCAGTGATCCGGCAGCTGCTGGCACGATTCCAAGAAGCTGAAAGGGCAGAACGACGACTCTGCTCAGGACGCCCGCGCTGCACCAGCAGGAGAACAGATACCTCTGTGTGGCGGCTCTGCTCGACCGAACTGTCACGTCAACCACTCTGCGACGTCAACTGATGCAAGCTGCAAACGTTAACGTCAGCAGAAGCACAGTCTGCCGACGTCTGCGCAAAATTGGCCTGGTTTCATGCAGAGCAGCAGTGAGAATACCCCTCACTCCAGCTTATCGCAGAGCCCGGGTTGCCTGGTGTCGTCAACATGTGAGGTGGAACGGACTCCAGTGGACTCAGGTTCTGTTTACTGAAACTCACGGTTCACTGTGTCCTTCAACGACGGCAGGGCCAGGGCCAGCGATTCACGGGTGGATGCGCCCAAGAGGTAGATCGCTACGGAGGAGGCTCAGTCATGGTCTGGACAGGCTTCAGCAGGGAAGGCAGAACCCCCCTCCACGTCATCCAAGGCACCCTGACTGGACATCGGGACGAAATTGTGCAGCCCCTCATCCAGCCAGCTCTCCAAGTCATAGGCGACAATGCTGTTCTGCAGGACGACAACCCTCGACCTCATCGCGCCCGTGCTTGGGCGACGGGGCATCATGAGGATGGAGTGGCGAGCTCGTTCACCTGATCTGGCTCCCATCGAACACCTCTGGGACGTGATGTGGCAACGTGCAGTCAGCAACCAACACCCCCCCCCCCCCACCCCCATCTCAAGGCGTGCCCAGCTGACTCAGTTCCTGCATCAAGAGTAGGAAGCGATCCCGCGACATGTTCTCCGAACCCTGGTGAACGCCATTCGTCAACGCTGCATTGAATGCTTGGGTGCAAACGGTGGGTACACTCGCTACTGACTGGACCAGTCTTATGTGACTTTTCAAATGAGGGGTGGGTGAACATTCTAACATACTGCTGTTGTTACAATTGCTTGATTTACTCAAAACTTAAATAAAATTGTTACTGAATAAATTAGCAAAGTACTGACTCCAAGTATTGTTACGTTGTCGCTGCGTCTGCGATAAAATGTGGCCCTTAAGTTTTGACCATTAGAGTATATATATATATATATACTCTCTTGGCTTGACTTCGCGAACGAAGATTCTATAGGGCTTGCCCACGTCGTCTGCAGGCATTTTCGTGGCTGCGGAGGCCAATCCGGGACAGGCAGGTTCGACCGCAGTGGCTGCAGGGGAAGGTCTGATCAGGATTCTGAGTTACGACAACTCTGTTTTTTCTTCTGAGCCGCTTGTCCTTAAGGTTAGCTCTGCGAGAGTCCTCAAAGGAGACGGCTGCCTTGTGAATGGTGGAGCGCCACGTGTCACGGTCCGCAGCAAGCGAAGACCACTGGCAGTGGTCGATTTGGCAGGCACTAAGTGACTTCTTGAGACCGTCTTTGTATCTCTTCTTTGGTGCCCCTCTGTCTCGGTGTCCAGTGGCGAGCTCGCCGAACAGAGTGATCTTGGGTAGGCGATGATCCTCCATCCTGGAGACGTGCCCCTCCCAGCGAAGCTGTGTCCGCAGCAGCAAAGCCTCGATGCCCACAGTTTCCGCCTGTTCAAGGACCTCGACGCTGGTGACATAGTCACTCCAGTGAATGCTGAGGATGGTACGCAGGCAGCGCTGGTGAAAGCGTTCGAGGAGTCGTAGTTGGCTGCGGTAGAGGCGGGCCCAGGACTCGGAACCGTACAGCAGGGTGGTGAGGACGACAGCTCTGTACACGCTGATCTTGGTGCCTTTTTTCAGCTGTTGATTGTGCCACACCCGCTTGAACAGTCGCCCGAAAGCACTATTCGCTTTTGCCAGCCTGTTGTCCAGCTCCTTGTCCAGCTTGACGTCTGACGTGATGATGCAGCCAAGGTAGGTAAACTGGTGTACAGACTTCAGTTCGGACTCGCCGATGGTGATGTGGGAG
>BTPG01000006.1:30029534-30145522 GCA_036245525.1 Semisulcospira habei
CCACTTGATTATATTCAGGCCTCCCCACTCCCGGGGAGTGTAAGAATATACTCACAATAGACATTGCACCTGCTATTGGGCAGATTTAGGTTTGCAGCCTACAACCGGTTTTACCCAAAGGGGGGCTCGTCAGGTAGGCATACGGCGTAACCTGACAGTTAGTTAGTGATTCCTATTTATGTCTCCCTTGAACATGTAGTGATCGGTTACAAATAACCTGACAATTGCAAACGCAACGCCAGTACTAGAAGACACCTCCAACATTTACTGGTAACACCCCTAGTTTAGCGCGGAATGGATCCCTAAAGCTGTATGTGAGGTTTCAGCGGAAGAAGCCAGACTAATTTGGAAAGGCAACAACCTAGGCAATTTGTGGTGCAATTATTTTTCTTTACGAGTCCCCACGAGTCCCCTGCTGCCTTGCAGGCCTGGCCGCTGGCTGCGGAAAGGCTAAGGGAGGAAACCCCTGACATCAAAGCCCCCGTGTCTCCGGGGAAGGCTTTTGAGCCAGAGACTAAGACAAGGACAGTCTGATATAAAACCTACGACCCGAGGACCTCGATGCCACCGTCCCAGCTTGCTAGGCCATGGCAAACGAACCAAGGGTTTAAAGGGTGGGGCCAGTACTGCGCACACTGCACTCCACCAAAAGCTCCACCGCGCAGGCTTTAGGAAACGCCCACGGACTATGACACTGAACTTTCCAAGTCCTGTAGCGATGGGCAAGGGGCAAAACGGCAGGTGAAAGATGTCACTGGAAGCCGCAGTCTCAAACCTGCATGCAGGCGGTTCAGGATATTGGTCGCCTGATGTTGACCTGGGGATGACAACGTCACTCGGCACACCCTGAACGACCAAGCAGCCTTCTCTAGGGACAGCACTGCTTGCTCCACACGGAGAGGGGCCTAGAAAAGGTGGCCTAACCAAAGCTCATCCCCTCGTAACCCCAGTTGGCTAGCCGCGGTCAACGGGCATCTTCTCATGCGGTCAGAAAACAAGAAAAAACAATGAATCCACTTTCATGACGACCACGACCGGACTCAACGTAGCATGCTGGAACATCCGAACCATGCTCGACACAGCAGACAGCGGACGCCCTGAACGTCGCTCTGCCCTCATTGCCCATGAATTGCGGAGGTTAAACATCGACATCGCCGCGCTCAGCGAAGTACGCCTCCCGGAGGAAGGCAGCCTCCAAGAACTTGGCGCTGGCTACACCCTCTACTGGTCAGGCAGGCCTGCATCAGAAAGACGGCTCTCAGGCGTGGGCTTCATGGTGAAGACCCCCATTGCGACTAAGTTGGAAAACCTACCAACGGGTCACTCCGACCGCATCATGTCCATGCGCCTCCCACTGAGACACCAGCAACATGTCACCCTTCTCAGTGTGTACTCCCCAACCCTCCTGGCAGAGCCTGCAGAAAAAGACAAGTTCTACTCTGACCTGCGCAGCCTCCTGCAGAGCACCCCTGCAGACGACAAAGTCATCATCCTTGGCGACTTCAACGCCAGAGTGGGCCAGGACTCTGAAGCCTGGAAAGGAGTCCTCGGCAAGCATGGCGTTGGGAACTGCAATGACAATGGTCGCCTACTGTTGGAGCTCTGTGCAGAGCAGCAACTTGTCATCACCAACACCACTTTCCAGCAAAAGGACAGTCGAAAGACCACCTGGATGCATCCTCGCTCCAAGCACTGGCACCTTATCGACTATGTCCTAGTGCGTCAGAGGGACCGCAGTGACGTCCTCCTCACCAGAGTGATGCCCAGCGCAGAGTGCCACACAGACCACCGCCTTGTTCGCTGCAAACTCAGGCTCCGCCTCAAGCTGAAACCCAAGAAAGGCGGCCCTCCCAAGAAAAAGCTTGATGTTGCCAGCCTTCAGCGTGACGACAAGAAAGCTGCCCTTCAGGCCGATTTACAGCGCATGCTCAAAGACACAGTTGATCCAGCAGACTCCTCTCCTGAAACACTCTGGGAACAACTGAAAACTGCTATTGTAAAATCCTCTGTGGAAGTCTTGGGCTTTGCTAGAAAGAGGAACAAAGACTGGTTTGACGAAAACGACGTAGAGATCCAGGAACTTCTAGCAAAAAAAAAAGAGCCGCCCACCAGGCCCACCTAGCCCAGCCTTCCTGCCCTGTGAAGAAGTCTGCCTTCCGCCTCATCTGCAGCAGTCTCCAGCTCAAGCTTAGAGAGCTCCAGAACGAGTGGTGGTCCAGACTCGCACAGAGGACCCAGCTCTGCGCTGACAACGGTGACTACAGGGGCTTCTACGAAGCACTGAAAGCAGTGTATGGCCCTAGGCACCTGGTACAAAGTCCCCTGCGAAGCGCTGATGGACAGGCACTCCTCACAGATAATACCTCCATCTTGAACCGCTGGTCGGAATACTTTCAGGACCTCTTCGGCGCTGAACGCACTGTTCAAGAAACAGTCATCCTCCAAATCCCACACCTTCCACTAAAGGTTGAATTGGACGAACCGCCCACCGCCGAAGAGACCCTCACAGCCATCCACCAGCTCAAGAGTGGCAAAGCAGCAGGCATTGATGGAATCCCGCCAGAGATCTGGAAACATGGAGGCCCAGCACTGCACAACAAGCTCCACGACCTCTTTCTCTGCTGCTGGGAAAAAGGAACACTACCAAAGGATCTCCGTGATGCAGTCATCATCACCCTGTACAAGAACAAAGGAGAGAAGTCTGCCTGCTCTAATTATCGTGGAATTACCCTGCTGTCCATTGCCGGGAAAATTCTCGCAAGGTTGCTCCTGAATCGGCTGGTACCTGCCATCGCTGAAGACCACCTCCCAGAGGGTCAGTGTGGCTTCAGAGCCAACAGGAGTACCACCGACATGGTCTTTGTGCTGAGACAGCTTCAGGAGAAGTGCCGCGAGCAGAACAAAGGGCTGTACGTAACGTTTGTCGACCTAACAAAAGCGTTTGACACTGTGAGCAGGCAAGGTATGTGGCAGATCCTGGAGCGACTAGGTTGTCCCCCAAAGTTCCTCAACATGATCGTCCAGCTCCACGAGGACCAGCAAGGCCAGGTCAGACTAAACAGTGACCTCTCAGAACCATTCCCCATTCGCAACGGCGTGAAGCAAGGCTGCGTGCTGGCACCGACCCTCCTCACCATCTTCTTCAGCATGATGTTGAAGCAGGCCACAGTGGACCTCGACGATGACGACGCAGTGTACATCAGGTATCGTCTCGATGGCAGCCTGTTCAACCTCAGACGACTGCAGGCCCACACGAAAACCCTAGACCAACTGATTCGTGAGCTGCTCTTCGCTGATGACGCTGCCCTCGTTGCACACACAGAGAGAGCCTTGCAGCGCATTACGTCCTGCTTCGCAGATGCTGCCCAGCTCTTTGGACTTGAGGTCAGTCTGAAAAAGACAGAGGTCCTTCATCAGCCGGCACCCAAGGAAGAGCATCGCCCTCCCCACATTACCATCGGCGAGTCCGAACTGAAATCTGTACACCAGTTTACCTACCTTGGCTGCATCATCACGTCAGACGACAAGCTGGACAAGGAGCTGGACAACAGGCTGGCAAAAGCGAACAGTGCTTTCGGGCGACTATTCAAGCGGGTGTGGCACAATCAACAGCTGAAAAAAGGCACCAAGATCAGCGTGTACAGAGCTGTCGTCCTCACCACCCTGCTGTACGGTTCCGAGTCCTGGGCCCTCTACCGCAGCCAACTACGACTCCTCGAACGCTTTCACCAGCGCTGCCTGCGTACCATCCTCAGCATTCACTGGAGTGACTATGTCACCAACGTCGAGGTCCTTGAACAGGCTGAAACTGTGAGCATCGAGGCTTTGCTGCTGCGGACACAGCTTCGCTGGGCGGGGCACGTCTCCAGGATGGAGGATCATCGCCTACCCAAGATCACTCTGTTCGGCGAGCTCGCCACTGGACACCGAGACAGAGGGGCACCAAAGAAGAGATACAAAGACGGTCTCAAGAAGTCGCTTAGTGCCTGCCAAATCGACCACCGCCAGTGGTCTTCGCTTGCTGCGGACCGTGACACCTGGCGCTCCACCATTCACAAGGCAGCCGTCTCCTTTGAGGACTCTCGCAGAGCTAACCTTAAGGACAAGCGGCTTAGAAGAAAAAACAGAGTTGTCGTAACTCAGAACCCTGACCAGACCTTCCCCTGCAGCCACTGCGGTCGAACCTGCCTGTCCCGGATTGGCCTCCGCAGCCACGAAAATGCCTGCAGACGACGTGGGCAAGCCCTATAGAATCTTCGTTCGCGAAGTCAAGCCAAGAGAGAGTATTTTTCTTTAAAATTTCAAACAAAGGCGTCGCCCAAAGCCAAAAGCGCACTCCATCAGAAAAGCTCCAAGGGACGCAATTTTACATTTCAATTCTGAGAGTGATCTGCAGTGCTAATGCCACATAAAGCTTTAGGGATGCATTACGAGCTATACTAGGGGTGATACCAGTAAATTATGTAGCTCCAAGGGACGTGATTTTACATTTCAATTCTGAAAGTGCTCTGCTCTGCATTAGCTCCAGGAACTCAGTCCAGGCTTGCGAGCTTGCATTGCGTCATCAGGACATCAGTTGCTCTATGTGTGACTGCAAGGCTCACTAGATCGAGAAAAGACAGATGATGGGCGAGAAGGCCTATGACAGACCTACCATTTTGAGCCTTACGCTGAAACACCCCTTGCAAAAAGCAGTAGGGGCTACCCCCGGCGCCCCGCAGTCCACTTGACTGTATAAAGGCCTCCTCACACCCGGGGAGAATATGAATATACTCACAATAGACATTGGATCACCTATTGGGTAGTTTTCGGTTTGCCGCCTACGACCGGTTTCGTTCCAAGATGTTGGGGTGGTGCTGGTGGTTGGGGGGGGGGGGGGTGAGGGGGCTCATCAGGTAACCTGACAATTGCAAACAGAACGCCAGTACTAGAAGACACCTCTCGTAGCACCCCTAGTATATAACTTGTACGAGAAGCTCTGCTGTGTTTGTTTTTCCATTACAGATGGGTCTGAGGCTGTGCATCCACCAGCGTGATTTCATCCCGGGCAAGAACATCGTGGACAACATACTGGACTGTCTGGACTCCAGCAAGCGGGTCCTGGCCGTCTTCTCTCTCACCTTCGCCCAAAGCCAGTGGTGTCACTTCGAGCTGGAGATGTGTCTGAGTCACGTGATCGACAGCAATGACGTCATGGTGCTGGTGATGCTTCAGCACGTGTCGTCACGTGACATGTCGGGCGCCATGTTGGCGCTGATCAACACCACGACCTACATCGAGTGGGGAGACCACCCGGAGGTCAGAGTCTCGTTCTGGAGACGGATGACGCTGGCACTGAAGGACATTCTGCCTGCGTTACATCAGCAGAACTGTATCCACTCTCTTTAATCCTCTGGCGCATGCAACAAGCCCGTGAGCCCATGCGACTGCATGGGCTCATGAGAATCTATGCCTATTGCAGATGGAACTGAGTGGATGTGGTGTCGTGTGAGAGCGTAAAGTTTGGCGCCACTTCACCCGCGCGCATGACACCTTTTAAGGGACAATCAACGATCGACCCGTGAACAATACCGGTTTCCTATGCGATTTGCGCTTATTGTTGCCATTTACATCCGTGTTCTTCATGCTAACGTCGGCCAATGCGTAGTCGTTTCAGACGCGTAATTCGTGATCGTTGGAATCGAAGGGGTTAACTCATTCTACCCCAGACACACCACAGCAAGATAATGATCGACCATGATAGTTCAAGGGTGATGCCAGAATAGCTTGGCGCCTATGGGCGCCAAGCTATTGTGGCTTCACCCTTGAACTATCATGGTCGATCTGTGTCCTGCACTGCAATGCAGACTTCTTAGAGCAACGGCAAAATTTGGGGATTTCGGTCTTGGGGTAAAATGAGTTAAAGGAAAGACTAGAGGGAAGCGATAACGTCTTGGAGATAACCTCAAACTTCATCAAAGGACTCAAAACTGAACTTGGCCATGCAGACCACTGGCGCAGGATGGGAGCAGGAATGAACCTTTGCAATAGCTGCTGCCCTCTGAAGGAACTGTTTACTTGTGAATACTGCAGAACTAACATGACAATGGGAAAATGACCCTGTGGACGATATGTTATAAACTAATGATTCGCATCTCTTTACCATTGACGCGTAAATAAATTACACAAAATAAAAAGAAACACGCTTATGAAAGATTAGCACAACGCTACGTTTTTCTAAGCGCGTTTCCTTCTTTCTTGTTATTTTCTTGTTATTTCCTATTCGTCTTAAATGTCTTTCTTTCATATATATATATATAATATATCCGCTGTTTTTTTCACGCTTTGTTGATCCGTGGATGAGTTACATTGCAATTTCTTTGCTGGAAAAAGTATCTCAATTTATATTTATACATGAAGAGAACTAATGTTTTAACTCATTCGAGGCCAGCCGCATCCGGATGCGCGACTTATGCCGCGCATCCGGATGCGGTTGGCCGCGAATAAGTTAATGATACATTTTGTTTTAGAAATTAGCTTCTTTGCACATCACTATCGTTCCATTAAAAAAAAAATATTCGTGATATTTTCATTTTATTTTTACATTTTCAATACACTAGATGTACTTTTTTTCGTTGCACATTTCGGGCAAAAGGAAACATCACTGGCATGAACATGAATCCAGAACGGGGAAACCTTTAGTTTCGCTTATGTTTTCTGGACCCCAGAGTTTGTACACAGCATGAGGATGTCTGGGATCCAAAATCAACTCCTATCTGGGAGGGGGTCGGCACTTTCTTATGCAAGTCAGCCTCAGTATTCATTTACGCACTACAGTATAAAGCGCCGTATCGGATGTGACGCGCATTAGTCTCAGGCTGCCATGCTGGATGCTCGGTGAGCGAAAGGTCCTCAAAAGGACGACGTCAGCCTTAGCTGGCCCGCGCGCTGTGCGCGGGCCAGCTAAGGCTGACGTCGACCCGAGGACCTTTTGCTTACCGAGTGGTTCTTTTTAACAGCTCTATGCAAATTCAGCACTACAATAACGCGATACAGCGAATAACGCGGTCTGATATTATGACTCACGTTACAGCCATATACTGGGGCTGACCCGCAGTTCAATATTTATTTTGGCGGTTAGGCCTGTTTACTCGGCCAGCATAGTGATCCCAATCACCTGATGAAAATGAATTATCTTCAGTACTCTCAGAGTCTCAGAGCCACGGTAGTCTGCGAGATTTCAAGGGCCTGTGCACTCTAATCTGCTGATCTGTAATGATGGACCATACGACTTAAAGCCTCAAGGTCCATAATCACAGACCAGCACACATTCATATGCCGACGAGCAAAAGAAATGGGACAACTTTGAAATCATCGGAAAAAGTAAGGTGTTTCCGATGATTCCAAAAATGTCGCATTTCTTTTACTCGTCAGTGTTGATAAAGTCATAATCATAGACCAACTAACATTTATATACTGACGTGCAAAAGAAATGCGACGTTTCTGGAATCATCGGAAACACTAAAGTGTTTGCGAAGATTATCGCATTTCTTTTGCTCGTCAGTTTAGATGGGCGAATTGAAGCCTTAACTTTGCCGCTGTGCTTCTATCTATCTATCTATATTCCGTTGTCTTGCCGACCGTTGGGGCACCACTGATGACTTGGCAACCAGCTCCCTCCAATCCTCTCTGTTCCGCTCTGCCATTCTCAGCGTACCGCCCAGCTTCAGTCCTGTCCACTCTGAGATATTGTCCTCCCATCTTTTCCTCTGTCTTCCTCTCCTTCGTCCTCCTTGCACAGTACCTTGCAGGATTGTTTTGGCAAGCCCTGCTGAACGCGTGACATGCCCATACCACTTCAGTTTGCGTTTTCTCACAATGGCTAATAGGTCTTCATAGGGCTGTGCGGCTTAGAGTTGCGTGAAAGCGCAAGGGGGGCCAAGACGCCGGGTACATTGGCAACATCTATGCCCTTAACCCATTTAACCCCAAGACCACATTTCCTGAATTGTGGAGGTGCTACTTAAGGACTATGTGCCTGCTGAAGGAGGTGGATCGAAAATGATAATTCAAGGGTAGCGCCAGATGAGCTTGGCGCCTGAAGGCGCCAAGCTCATCTGGCGCTACCCTTGAATTACCATGGTCAGTCCATCTCCTTCGACAGGGCGTTGGGGCTACATGGGATAATGGGTGTGGTATAGGCTGAGCGAACGTTACACGCTCCATAGGAAAAAAAAAACAAAACAATTTCTGGTCTGATCAGGGTTACCATTCGTTGTATGATCACCATCGCGTCGAAGAGAGTTTTTGGGGAGCTGGGTGGCTCGGTGGTAGAGCGTTCGACTCTCGTCCAAAAGGTAATGGGTTGAAACCCAGCTGGGGCCAAAATTTGTACAGGCAGCTTTTCGGTGCCCCGTCTTTGAAATCACCTTTGCGGTGGACAAAAGACGTTACGCTCTAAACGTTTAACGTGTTTTTTTTATTTTTTATTTTTTTTTTATTTTTTTTTTTAAAGAGCGTTTTAACGAAGTGACTGAAACAATGAACAGGGACTGTGTATGTTTTATCTGCTTGCATGCTTTATTAAAAACTGATTTTTTTTCTTCCTCAAAGTTTTTTTTTTTTGGGTATGTGTTGTTAAAAAATATAATTCACCGCGTGATTACTTTCAATTTCTTAATTATAATTTTAACGCCACAACAACAACAACATGAACAGTAGCAACGACGTCGACGACAACCATAAAATATTTAAATAACAACATGTTTTTAGTAAGGCATTTCCTCTACACTTACGTGAGGATCCTGTTTGTGTCCTCTTTTTTTGAACAAGCCTGGTGCGTGTACAGACGCCCTTCTGTGTGTGTGTGTGTGTGTGCGTACGTGACTGGGTGACTGCGTGCGTGCGTGCGTTCGTGTAAGGGCAGTCTTCTTTTTTCTCGCATAATGATCAGGACACGCATAATTACCCGTCCCCATTCCGCCCCTCCCCCCCCCCTAACACCACCATTAATTAACCCATCCAATGCCATAACCGCATTTCACAAATTCTGGAGTTGACACCCAACCACTATGTACCAGTTGCGGGTCAATTATCGACCATGATAATTCAAGGGTAGTGCCAGATTAGCTTGGCGCCTGACGGCGCCAAGCTAATCTGGCACTACCCTTGAATTATCATGATCGATCCATCATCCCCTTGCTGTAGTGCTTTGGGGCTAAATGATCTAACACAATTTTGTTGGTGTAAAATTGGCCAACCGAGTGTCTGACAGGCGGATACACATCAGCCTCATCATATACTGCGGTACCCGCGAGCCATCAAGTCAGACAGCGCCATTTGCAATAGCGTTCCTGTAGTGCCGAAGACATTTACGTTGGCTTGTGAAGAGATAGTGAGCCAAAGGTCCTCGGGCCGACGTCAGCCTTAGCTGGCCCGTGCGCGGGCCAGCTAAGGCCGACGGCCCGAGGACCTTTTTGCTCGAAGGGAATCCCACAGGTCCGTCGCGCAGCCAGAGATCATCGACCTATGTGCGTTATATCCAATACCTATATTATAAGTTATTGGTCGGATGGGTTCGCTACACGGACCTTTGTAGGCCTGAGGGAGGTCAAAGGAATCATTGTACCCCTCAGGCCTTCGGCCTTCGGGGTACAATGATTCCTTTGACCTCCCGAAGGCCTACAAGGGTCCGTGCAGCGAACCCCTCCGACCAATAACGTATTTGTTTTCATTCCTCCACTATTTTCGTAAAAGAAATCAAGAAGACAGCTTGCGACCTGGATCACGCCAGACATGACTGACGTCAAAGGAATATACATTTATACATAATATACTTATGACTTAATTTAAAATATATCATGACGTTGCCGTCTCCAGTACTGCCGTGTGCTTGTTGTTTCGAACAACACTAAGTAACTTTGTACTTTAGAACGTTTGGCGATCTTTTATAAAACAAAACTGGCATCCAAGATGCGTCATCGAGAGGGCTACAAAACGTCCGCCATTTTTCGCTACAGGGGTTTTTATATCACGGTCACATGGTACGGTTTGCTCTAAAGTGACTGGTCGTGTGACGTGGGGAGGAAAACAAAATTATGTATACTGCAGCTCGTAATACTGAGGTTGACCTGTTCATATGACAGGAGGGTGCCTGGCAGTCACACTCAAAGGAATGGGCTGATCGTTGCCAAATTGTCACCTCCTGAGGCGGTCCGTGGCGCAGCGGTAAAGTGCCTGCCACCAGTGCTAAAGGTTCGAGGTTCGATACCGGGTTCCGGCGTCGGACGTTTTTCCTCCTGTAAGTGTCACCGTTAATTCGTGCGGACCGGCGAGGGTTCTTTCTCCGGGTACTCCGGCTCTTCCTCCCCCCAACGCTGGCACCGGTTTCGGGCCTCTTTATAAATTTTAAATACAAGCGAGCAACATTTCCGAAAGGCCAATAACTTAGCTGACCCTTCGCACCACGTGAGTGTCCTGTGTTTGTCTTGCACTGTGTTTGTCATTCAGTGAAAGTGTGTGTTTCACGTGAGCGTGCGTGTTGGGGTCAGTTCGCGGCGCTTTGAACCGATTCACAGAAAGAGTAAAGCGCCTATATAATGACCGATGGTATTAACACCGGTCCTAAATAGCGGTGTATCCAATTACTGAACGATCATCCCATGCCTGTGGTTATACTGACGAAATACCCCGACCCCCCCCCCCCCACCCCCCGACCACCCGCCCCTCCGACCCCCTTCGCACCTACATGCACTGTGTTTATATGCGACAAAATCTTCAGTACATCCGGTTTTAACTGCTAACGCGCACTATAGTCTGATTATGCAAATTACAGCCTACAACCATTCCGGTACTGATAAAGCAAAAATCAGTAACGTACGACACAGAATTTTGTTTACAGAGGCTAAATAATATTGTGTATGACAATTTTGAAAGCACGAACACAGGCATATTAACTCCTTCACTGCCTTGAAAAATGCGAACACTCCCCAACTGCAAGAGGCAAAGATCCTCATGAGCCCCCGCAGATGCGGGGGCTCATGAGGATCTTTGCCTCTTGCTGACCCTATTCATATCCGTGTTCTTTGCATTGGTGGGGTTATATATTATATATTATTGTGCGATGATTACATTATATATATTAGTGGGTGATTAGTTTGCCCGGCTTTCAAAGACGACGTTAAAGCTGTGCGTTCACTAGCAGGTATTTAAATAACTACGCAAAAATAGCTTCACCCGATGCACGAGTATACAAGATGTATACCACGTCTAACAGAGCATCAAAGATAGCATGTCTGCCAGTGTGTAAAAGATGAACACCACGTCTAACAGAGCAGAACATATACCCTGTCCAGCAATGCATACAGAATGTGCAAGGTATATGAAGATACATTAAAGATTTAATAGCAATTTAAGTCAGTAATTGTATGCCACACATTTCATTTCACACATGGATGCTTCGTCGCGTATAATAAATAAATACGGTAAATGTATGCAACTTTAAATGATTGTGTGCAGCGTGTCTTTTTGGGTCAGATTAAGAGGTAGGGTGGGGTGCAAACTTCAGTATTACTTACCTTTATCGCTGTAAAGTTAGGGGATTCCCCTTCTTTTCTGCGCATATAAATAGCTCCATGTGTTGATTTATAGACTCAGGTCACGTGAGAAATAATAACAATGGAAAAATGTAGATCAGATAATATAACAATCTTGACTATAGCAAAAGGGTCAGTGAGGTGATTTGGGGGCTCTGAAACAGTGACTGAGGTTTTTGTTTTCACCTTTCAGGTGGTCTGCGGAACGTGAACCGCAAAAAGAGGCTGCACGGAGTAAGACTGTTGAGATTAACTTCTTCACTGCTGAGAAGCAACAAACAACATAACAACATAATAATAAACAACAAATAACAACAAACACACTTGATTCTTTATTTAGGTTGGTAAGTTTCTGTAGAAGCTATATCATAGCCTTTACAGAAACTTATCAGCTTGAATAAACATTGGCCCTTGAAAATCGCTAACTTCTTGTTCGAGTATCGGGGCTCTTCTGCTCTAATGTGGCATAAGCTGTAACTCCATGAATTTTTTTTTTTTTGAACAGCGAACTTTTCATTGTATTACGATGAAACTCTCGCCGTTCACCAATAAGTGGACTTAACTCATTCGAGACGTGCCGCCTCCGGGTACGCGGCTTATGCTGCGTATCCGGAGGCGGCACGTCTCGAATGAGTTATTGGCTCTTGCCAAATTAATACAATGAAAATAGGCAGCTCTTCACTGGCACTGTTTCGGACGCAGTCACAGTACTTCAGGCTAATTTGACGTACTGGAAACACTGTGTGTGACGTCAAATAGGACATACCTGTTGGTGTCGTCTCGGAGAAGGTTGCTGCACAGGTCATGGTCTGACGTCACTCGCACATCGTGTGACGTTATATTATGACGTACAGCATCAACCTGCCTCCAAGACAGCGCCAATAACCCAGTGCGCAAAAGGTCCTTGGGCCGATGTCGGCCATAGTTGGCCCAAGCGCAAATCGTGCCAGTCGGCTCTTTGTTTATTAAGAGCCCGCATTAGAAGCAAGCTGACAGGGGCTGCCCCGACGGCATGTATACTTCTTGACCATAAGCAGGACAAACTTCCACGACGGAGTTATCCCTGTTTTGAAGAGGACATCCATAGCATAAACTGAAAATGCGACATTTTTTTAATCATAAAGTGTTTCCGATGATTTCAAAAATGTCGCATTTCAGTTTTGCTCGTCAGTATAGATGGTTGGACTTCATTAATTTCATAGCGGAGTCAATTTTGAACTGACTCGTCTTTGCTCGTAACTATACTGACGAGCAAAATAAATAATAAAGACAAACCTGAGCCACTGGGTGGGTGGGTTTGCGAGGGGGGAGAGGGGGGGGGGGAGAGAGGGGGAGAGGAGAGAGAGAGAGAGAGAGAGAGAGAGAGAGAGAGAGGAAGTGGTTACATCCGATTCACACCCTCTAACTCTCTAATCTGCATCGTCAATAGACACAGATTGGCAGTGACAGGGACACACGGTAACCTTTGTATCTCGCTGACTAAGACTACCGGCCTGTAGATGTTCCTCAAAATAAGGAGGTTCACCGGGTTGAGCGCACCACTGTGAACTTACGTGCCTCATTAGATATGCAAGATGGCCACTCCTAGCGGCATAGACGGTATGCTGGTCTGTGATTTTCGACCTTACGGCTTCCAGCCGTAAGGTCCAAAATCACAGACCAGCATGTACTATATAATCGTATTGCATGACCCTTCCTGGTACAAGGTGAGAGAGGCGGTACTGACATGACACATATACATGGTGAGAGAGGTGGTAGATCCCTGTATACTGAATACACCTTGTTTACGTGCTACATACGATTGAGGTCAGGACAATAGTTTGATTTCCCAGAAAAGTGGGCGTGAGC
The DNA here is from genome assembly GCA_036245525.1 of Semisulcospira habei. Classification (NCBI taxonomy): domain Eukaryota; kingdom Metazoa; phylum Mollusca; class Gastropoda; family Semisulcospiridae; genus Semisulcospira; species Semisulcospira habei. The sequence goes on from BTPG01000006.1 coordinate 30,042,956, forward strand.
CTGCTTGGCAGGGGAAACGGATATCTTCAAGTACTGCAGTATTTGTGTCGAGGTGGTTTGAAGGTGGGAAAAGGAAGTGTTATCTCATTTGACGTATGTACCTGGGACTGTCGGGTATAGGGCGGGTGGGGGTTGGGGTTGGGTGGCGGCGGAAGTTAAGGTTGTAGAAAAAAAAGTGTTGTACCTGAAATATGCACAGATCCAGCTGTTAGTCAAACGTAACATGTGGGCTTCCATTTCGGTGGAGGCTGTGTGTTTGTGTGTGTGTGCGTGTGTGTGTGTGTGTGTGTGTGTGTGTGTGTGTGCGTGTGTGTGTGTGTGTGTATGTGTGTGTGTGTGTGTGTGTATGTCACAAGTGTGTGTGTGTATGTATGTGTGTGTGTGTGTGTGTGTGTGTGTGTGTGTGTGTGTATGTGTGTGTGTATGCCACAAGTGTGTGTGTGTATGTGTGTGTGTCTGTGTCTGTGTGAATGCGTGCGTGCGTGTTGGCTGGCAGGTTGTCCCGGTCAAAACAATCTGGACAAATAAGTTTGTCATGGTCATTTATAAAATGGCCCATCCACTCTGCGTTGTTGCAAGTTAGTCTTCAAGCGAACCTTCGCGCGACATGTTTATGAGATTAGTGAGGGTTCGTTTGCAACGAACGATTACCGGTAGCGAACAAGAGCGGGTTGATATCCAGCTTACTCCACAAGCATATACAACACTCAGCGTTAAACCCAAATAACTAACTAACTCTTGGAACAACCGGGAACAGCACAGGGCCAACTGCGGCCGACATCAGCCTATAATAGCCTGAGAGGGCCGTTTGCCCACTAAGCAACGTCTTTCCGCCTTTCCTGAGAATTGTCCAAACTAAAACTCGTGATGCTCGCTCCTGCTATTCATTCAGTTACGGTTGTCAAATATGATATTACCCCCCCCCCCCTCCTCTCACCTTCCCCCCCTATTCGTCCATTAACCCTTATCATTCCGAATACATCAGTGTGTGAAATAAGTTTGCCTAAAATAGTTCAAGTTTGGTGCCAGAATAGCTCCAAGCTATTCTGGCACCACCCTTGAACTAAAGCCATGTCTATATCTTTATCTGTAAGTACTATAAAGTAGCTTGCATATGGCGGCAGTGTACAAATTTGAAGCTTTTAGCCTCAGTATGATATGGGTTAACCCCCTTGTGCATGCAGCCAACGGTACTGTAAACAGTACCGGTGGCTGCATGTACAAAGGGATTAATTAACCGCTCCACTGCCAATGGACTCAGATTGCGTTTTGGAAATCTTTGTCAGTTTGACGTCAAAGATCCCAACAAGCCGTCCAAGAAACTTGCACGGATGCAAAGTGGTTTCAGCAAGAGGTATAGATTCTCATGAGCCCCCGCAACTGCGGGGGCTCATGAGGATCTATACATCTTGCAGCTGGATAGTATTCACGATTTTTTTCTCGGCAGTGAAGGGGTTAAGATGGATAAGTGATGCTTCAACGTGGTTTTGATTTCGTTATGGCTGTCAACAGTGACTCAACTCTTTCTCGTGTACGCAGTCCCTTTGTGTTCTTGTGTAAATCACAACTGACTTGACAACATCAGCGTAAAATCCGATTCCATTTCGTCGCACACGTTTACAAAAAAGCAGGACCTTGAACTGAATTACTTTCTGCGAAATGCAGTGAAATCTTATATATACACACAATCGGGCGAAAGTTTAAGTTGGAGATAATGAGGGTATTGCAAAACAATTACAGCTGCAGCGTTGAATATGCAACATCTCTAAAACCAACAAGAAGAAGAGCAACAACAACGATGACGACGGCAACAATAACAACAGAAACAACAATAACAAAGACAAGAGTTCTAGTGCAACACTTTAAATAACTGTCGAAGACACCCTAAATTACCAAAAAACAAACTACCTAACTAACTAACTAACTAACTAGCTAACTAGCTAACTCACTCACTCACTCACTCACTCACTCACTCACTCACTCACTCACTCACAAATACAATTACTTCCTACCCTCTAACAAGGCTGCTGTACGGGTAATATAAATTAACTCATTCTGCTCCAGGACAGAAATCCGCAAATTTTGAAGTACTGACCACCTGAAGACTGTATTGCACTTCTAAAATCAGATCGAGCGTTATAGTTCAAGGTTTGTGCCAGAATAGCTTGGCGCCTATGGGCGCCAAGCTATTCTGGCACAACCCTTGAACTATCACGCTCGATCCATGTCTTGCCGTGGCGTGTCGGAGTTGAATGCGTTATAAGCAGCAGTCTTTTGGGCACACGGGCCAAACAAACATAAGTTTTTAATAAGCGTGCGCCTGTTTTCTCAAACATGTTTCCCGCCACCTAATCCCCAATCTCACCCACACCCCCACCCCCACACTCCACCTTCCCCCCCCCCTTTCCCCCCCTCCCCCACCTCAGTCTACCTCGACCCAGATCACCACCCTTACAACTAGTCATCATGTTGTGAGTGTGTTAGTAGGAGTGGCCGCCGCGGGAAAATTTGAAAGGCGGTCAATGTATTTTGTAGGGTAGACCAGGCTGAACGCCCTGAGACCACTTACTTGCTAAACGAACATAGATGTAAATTAAAATAATATCGAGCAAGAGACGCAGAGCCATACAAACAACAACGACAAAACAACGAAGACGACAACATCCCCCCCTCCCCCCTCCCCAAAAAGTCACTGTGCAAGACGCCGGGCCCAGTTTCGCGCTGCATGAGACAGGCGGATGACTAACTATTATGAGACGATCACTTTCACCGCCTCAGAAAGCACAGACGTAATTGGCCCATAAGAGCCATAGATCTTCATGAGTCACCGCAATCTATGTCTCTTGCAGCTGCGTGGTTGTTTACTTCGTCGTTGGGTATAACTCACCACTTTTCGCAAGTCACGTTACTTTTGTGGTAGTCAGCAGGTAGCGTTGAATAATATCTTGTTTCGTTTCCTGGTTTACCTCTATCCCAATGCGCAAAAGGACATCGGGCCGACGATGGCCTGATTGCCTTTTGCATATTGGGGTTTGTCACGGAAACACAGAAGCACCCTGGAGACTCGTAAATACAAGCTGCGGCCGGGTTGAGAAAATATATATTTTCAGGGTGTTTATCGATTTACAGAATCAAGCGATTCTGTTCTGCTACGACAGTGGGGCTGCAAGCTCCTGACGTGTTGAAACGAGTATACGAAATTGCGAGTCAGCCCACTCACGCGCGCAGTGCGTACTCAATATTACAAGCAGATGGCAGTTTTGAGTATGTGCGCGCGCGAGAGGGGCTGACTCGAAGTTTCGGGTATTAATGCTTTGAGCCGATCACAGGATTGGGTTAAAGCGCTCAATTAAACACCGGTATTATTATTATTATTATTATTGTTATTATTATTATTATTATTATTATTATTATTATTATTATTATTATTATTATTAATGTTCACGCACTCAATAGGCACCTGTGTGTGGAGAACTTACAGGCATTGACATACTACCCCCAGTAGTGTTAAGAGGTGGCCAGTTACGGAACGATCATCCCATGCCTGTGGAACACCGTTCACTGAGAAAATAATGACCTCGTAATTGATAGACACCGGGAAAACAGGTTCGGTTTCGACTGCAGCTTGTGCTGGTAATGGCGCAGGGTATGACTGCAGGAGGTGAGGGGGGGGGGGGGAGGTGGCAGGGGGGAGGGGGCGGGAGGGGGGTGAGGGGAGGGGGTGAGGGGGTGGGAGGGGTTGGAGGGCAGGAAAGGGAAGGACCGGGAAAGAAATGAGCGCGTGTAGTTAGAATACGTTTACATGTTTCGCAAGAACTGCCTGCTGTCATGAGTAAAGGGTGGAGCAATATATATGAAAAAAAAAAGTTAGTATTTATGGATACATTCATTAAAAAAAAAAATCACTGACTCCCAAGCTGAATAATTCCTTCAGTGCCGGAAAATGCCAACACCACCCAACTGCAAGAGGCAAGAACCTCATAGGCCCCCTCTTGCTGGTCACATTCATATCTGTGTTCGTTGGATTGTTGGAATATTCCGATGTTGAATTTACCCTACTTCCCTAGACATATTTTGCACCTTCGACTGCGGGGACAGCGATCATGACATCATTCAACTGCACCAGCCGCGAACATAGGGCATGTAGTTTTTCTCTAATATGAACATAGGCATGTTTACATTCTGTCAAACTTACTTCTGTTGCATTCTCTTGCTCAGAAATGTGACTTCATGAATTGTAAAAGCGGGCAGAGGCATTTTGTTGAAATTACCGCTGAAAATATCGCGCGTGGTATTCTGTCTATTTTACAATTGAAAGCAGTGGCTATGCCTAACGGTAAAGGTTTGAGCTGCAGGGAGAAATTGACAGTAGCGCGCACGGACGGCGACAGGAAGAGGGGCACACAATCGGCACGGTTTTGCTGTGTTTCTACCAACTTTGCAACTGTGTAACTTGAACAGAACTGCAATTTTTTTTGTGTGTGACTGTTTGGGATGCTTTTTGTCAAAATTGCGGCGCGGACCTTTTATGGGCCCTTCACATAGCCATGAGAGTTTGTATTTCATCTTGCTAGTTCAATACTGCCTTAACTCATTCAGCCCGACGGCCGTATTTCCCACATTTTGGAGGCGTCATCTAATGACTATGCACCAGTTGCAGGAGATGGATCGACCATGATAATTCAAGGGCAGTGCCAGATTAGCTTGGCGCCGACAGGCGCCACGCTAATCTGGCACTACCCTTGAATTGCCATGGTCGACCCATCTCCTGCTGTATTGCATCAGTGCTGAATGGGTTAATTTAGCTAATTTGGCGAAATACCGCAAGTCCATTTTTGTGAAAAGGGAGTCTCATTGCACTAAAACAAAAATCTCGATTTCCACAGAAATGGACCTTTTTTCTTTTGCCACATCAGGGCAGTATTCAACTCCACATTCCGGACCCAGGAAAAATAGTTTTGTGGGTCTGTTCAGGACTGAGAAATAAAATTCATGTCCGATGGCATCTAAGCAGTTAGCAATGTCTATACGCACAGATAATTGCATTTTATTTATTTATTTATTTACATATAAATGCTCTTCGATGCGAGCTGTGTTTCTGCAATCTCTTCGTTAACTTACACCAAAAAAACCCGAACGGATGTCCCAGGAACGTGGAATCAAGGTGGTGTTAGGAAGAGGTATAGATCCTCGTGAGCACTGCGGGGGCTCATGAGGATCTATATCTCTTGCAGCTGGGTGGTGTTCAAATTTTTCTGGGTGGTGTTCAACTGAATTTTCTCAGCACTAATACATTTGACACATTCTTAGAGCGAGAAGGGACACAACCGCCAAACTTGACCCGCAAAGCCGTAAGCTTGGTCGGTCAGGTTGCGACGACTAAAGACATTCTTACCTACGCCCAAACTGCAAACAAGAAATCCAGCCAATCAAATAAGGGCAATGCCACGACCCTGACCTCCAATCTTCCGCATTCTTCCTGTTTGCAGTTTGGAAGTGCCAAAAGATAGTCCCATTCTGTTTCTATATGACTAGCTAGCCGCCATACTGACGATAGCCTCCCTTCATTTTCAATTCACAATGCAAGATATTCGGCAGTGTCCGATAACGTCGCGGGGCGTCTCAAACTAGAGAATTATGGTGGGATTTCAAGCTGCTACTAAAACAACAACAACAACAACAACAACAACAACAACAAAAAAAACCACACACAAAAAAGCATGCATTCAACCAACGAACCAACAAAACTGACAAACATTAGTTGCCGAAAAAAATTTGCGTGTGATTCCACCCACATACTCTGACATAAATCATTTGACAACAACAACAAAAGCAAAACAAAGCAAACAAAAACAAAAACAAAACAAACATCCCCTAAAAAAAATAACAAAAACAAAACAACAACAAACAAACACACATACAAACAAACAAACGAAAACAACCAACCGCAACCAACCTGAAACAACAACAAGAAAACAAAATACAATATGCGATGGGCACAGTGATAATCTACATAATTATACCGTGGACATTATCATAGGGACCAAACCAAGCAAAAATCTCCACTGTTTTCAACTTTTCTGATTTGAAAGGTAGAAGACATTTGTTGACACCGGCATTATCTTCCGAAAAATCTTAGGGACCAGGCACAAGTGCACTCAAAGTTAAACAAACATGTATTTTTTATGCCGATTGCGCAGGGAGACAACTTGTAGTGGAGTTCAAATAAATTGCACAACGGTAGGGGGTAGAGGTTGAAGAAGACTGGGTGATTTGCAGCAAGCAGCACATGTCAGTATAATCTACTCCGGCACAGTGTGTCAGGTCACGTTAAAGCGACCTACTCCAGACAGAAAACGGTTAATAAAAAAACGTTAACTCATTCGCGGCCAGCCGCATCCGGATGCGGCTGGCTGCGAATGAGTTAAACGTTTAGGGCTTAATATCTTTTGTCCACCACGAAGGTGATTACAAAGACGCGGCACCGAGTAGGGTCTGAACAAATGTTGACCCCAGCCAGATTCAGTCGAACCCGGGACCTTTCGGACGTGAGTCGAAAGTCACTCTAAAACCGAGCCACCCAGGTCCCCAAAACGGTTAACTCTTTCTACCTCAGACACACCACAACAAGATAAGGATCGACCATGATAGTTCAAGGGTGATGCCAGAATAGCTTGGCGCCTATGGGCGCCAAGCTATTCTGGCATCACCCTTGAACTATCATGGTCTATCTGTGTCCTGCACAGCAATGCAGTCTTCTGATGACAACGGCAAAATTTGGGGATTTCGGTGTTGGGGTAGAATGAGTTAATGGATCGCAATGTCTCCTCATATAAATGTGCTCAGTGTGTCTTACGATAATGCTGGACAAACAAAGCGCTAAATTAGATTATCAGTGAAGTCTGATTGTCGTAAAGAGAAAGATTTGTTCTGTTCTTTTTAACCCATATCATCAGTACTGAGGCTAAAAGCTTCAAATTTGTACACTGCTATATGCAAGCTACATTATTGTACGGTACTACTACTACTACTACTACTACTACTACTACTACTACTACTACTACTAAATAGTTCTTGTATAGCGCTGTTCTCCAGGAAAACACTGGACTCACTGCGCATGCACAGCAGCACACCCTCTCTCTCCGACACACGCACAATTATACACTACTTTAAACCACCCCACCCCTTCCCAACACCTTACATCCACATCCATCTAAAATCAAAATAAAAGGCAGCCAGTCAACAGTTAGCTAAAGGTGAGCTAAATGTTAAATGCCTGACAGAAAATATAAGTCTTTAAGTGAGCTTTGAACTGTAATAATGTGGGGAGATGCCGCATTTCAGTTGGCAGTGAGTTCCACACACTTGGAGCTCAAAAGATGAAAGAACGCTCCCCGACAGTTTTCATGTTAAGCTTCGGGATTTTAAAAAGTTTTTCACTGGAGGAACGGAGGTGCGTGATGGCTGATAAACAGCTTGGCAGAAAGGTACGGCGGGAGAGATCCGTCAAAATGCCGATAGGCGAAAATTGCAATTCAGTTTTGTACTGGCAGCGGAATTTTACGGGCAGCTTACAGATAAGGATATAGACCAATGGCTTTAGTCACTTATTTCACACACTGGTGTATTCCGAATGATAAGAGTTAAAGTTTGTGCGCAGAAGAGTACCTTCCGTTAGGCCGGCACAAAATAAAGTGAAAAACCCACATGGATTGTGAAAAGAAGAGTAACACAGTCTTACTGAGTTGAGGCACTAAACGGACAACATTCATATCCCGCTATGGAGCAGACCACTTTAACTCATGCAGTTGGCCCCTGAACCATGTAATTATTATTTTGTTATGGATTGAACTTACATTTTCAACAGGCCAGAGCACCCGATGTTTTTATGTGTATCATCACTAGTTTTGTTTTTGTTAGACACAAACAAAAATGTACTATATAAGTATGTATAAGTTGATTTCGCTTATAATACCACGCAAATAATGTAATAGTACTTGGAGTCAGTACTTTGCTAATTTAATTTAATTTAATTTTAATTTTTTAATTTGGTGCTTTCCTTCTCCTTCAGTTGACCTTCTTTTGCTACAAAGAGGTCACTGACCATGAAGAAGAGCACAAGCAATATGAAAGTGTTTCAGTGGAATTGCAGATCTATTTCAACAAATTTCCTATCCTTCGAGAATCACATCTCACAGTCAGAGTATAGCATATTAGCGTTACAATCTCTGAATGTAGAAGGTACAAAAACTCCCAAACCTTCGAGGATATCATTATCCTCCTCTATACAATTATGACGCTATCTCGAATAAAGTCCAAACTGCGTTATACATTAGAGATGACCTAGAATATTCGTCACTAAATACGTACTCTATAACCAAAGATCTACATGATATCTATATCACTGGGGCCATGGTAAAAATTAATAATCAAAATACTTTAAATGTGATATCCGTACACCTACCTAGAGGGCCAAAAGATGACAACACTGACTGGCTAAAAGATATTGATTCTCAGCAAACAACTTCCTGTCAATGGATGGTCCTAGGAGACTTCAATGCTCATGCACCGTTCTGGGAGTCTGGATGTACGACAGTTACAAGCAATCGTCTAGTAGAAAATATTTCAAACTCTAAGTTAATCATTTTAAATGATGGTAGAATCACTAGAATCCCCGATGTATATACCCATAAAGCATCTGCTCTTGATATATCACTAGTAAGCCCAACCCTGGCAACAAATTGCACTTGGATCACTGAGGAAGATTGTTTGGGAAGTGATCATCTTCCAATCATTATACAATTAAACGTTAAAGATAAAGATGAATATTGCAATATTGAGGACAGAATTCCAAAGTTTCAGTATGTCAATGCTAATTGGGAACTGTATGATACAATCTTGATGTCCCATAACATAGCAAGTATAGAACATGAAAGTATAGATACATTTTACGGAAATATTACAAAAGCTGTTCTTTCTGCTGCGGAGAAGTCAATACCAAAATGCAAAGGAAAATCAAAAGGTAAATATTCAGGTAATGTTTGGTGGAATAAGGAATGTGAACTAGCAGTAAATATTAAGAAAGAACACTTTAAAAAATGGATAAGAAACAAATCTGAAGAGAACTTTAGGGAAATGAAGAAAACTAAAATACACTGTAACAGAATTGTGGCGAGAGCCAAAAAGATTTACTGGGCTGAGTTCTGTAAAAATGAGGTGTCTGAATCAAAAGATACATATAAGGTTTGGAAAAAAATATCAGAATTACAAAATGGATACAAATTACAAGTGTATCCAATCGCAGTAGAAGGCAACACATTTCCTAGTGCAGTAGATAAAGCGGAGGCCTTTGTTAATATGTTTGCCGAAAGTAGTCTCACATCAAGTCTTAGTTTACCAAATATAAACCTCAGAAAACAAGAAGAAGTCAAAGCAGATTATCAAGATCCAGTTTCTAATCATTCTCAGTATATTAATGCTCCAATTCAATATAATGAATTCCTAGACGTTTTACAATCGTTTGCAAATACCTCTAGTGCAGTGGGTATAGATGGAATTTCTTACAAACTACTTTATCATTTACCTGAGTCGTGGAAAAAACTACTACATAAATTTTACCAAAAATGTTGGTTTAATGGATCTCTTTCTACTATCTGGAAGCAGTCAGTAGTAGTTCCAGTACTCAAATCGGGTAAAACACGTACATTGATTAGTAGTTATAGACCTATTGCACTAACATCACAAGCTTGCAAAGTAATGGAAAAGATTATTTTAAATCGGCTATTTCATTACTGTGAAAAACAGGATATAATTCCAGTTCATCAAGCTGGTTTTCGGAAAGGTAGATGTACGACTGACCATTTAGTTAAACTCACAAATAACATTAAAAACAAATTTCAAGACGAAAAAGTATATTAGCAACCTTTTTTGACGTAAAAAAGGCTTATGATAGTGTTTGGCATGCTAGATTATTATACAAAATAAAACAGATTGGCATAACCGGGTTTATGTATGAATACATTAAAAGCTTTTTGTCTGAAAGATTTGTCTGCACCAAAGTTGGTAAATGTTATTCAACCTTAAAGAAAATAGATATGGGTATTCCGCAGGGATCAATAATTTCACCCTTTTTATTCACTGTGTTAATTTATGACCTCCCACAATCTCTCTCACAGGACACAACTGTGGTACAATATGCAGATGATATCGCTATATGGATAAACACTAATCTCAGAAAACATACCCCAAAAAGAATCGTAGATTACGTTCAAAAATTTTATCAGATTGAATTGGACAAATTATCAAACTATATGAAAGAAAATGGTCTAGAATTATCTGGGGAAAAAACTTGTTTAATGCTTTTCAATAATGGGGAAAGTGCTAAAACATTGCCTAAATTATCCCTAAATGGGACGCCTTTAATCTACCAACATTGTGTAAAGTTTTTAGGTGTACATTTTACATCTAAATTATCTTGGAGAATTCATATTGAAGCCATATTAAATAAGGCAAGAAAAAGACTTAACTTGTTAAAAATTATAAACTCACAACCATGGAGTCAGGACATTAAAACTGTTTTACACCTTGGTAGATCTTTAGTTCGATCAACACTTATCTATGGTCAGGAAGTCTACTTTACTGCCTCAGCTACACTTCTACAGAAGCTGCAAAGCATTGACAGTAAAGCAGTTAAATTAGCCCTTGGAGTGCCAGTTCATACTAATACTGTAAAAACCTACAAAGAAGCAGGTATTCTGTCTTTATCTGACCAACGTAAATTAGCAACTGCAAAATACATTGTCCGAAGCCTGTCCGTCAAAAATTCAGTGCGAGAAGACATTTTTAGACGCAGATTTGGATTTCCCGAAGAGAGCGCAAACAATCCCGTATCTTTTACCTATACGTAATTATGTCAAAGATGCTATAGAACACTGCAATATAGATATCAAGTCTATTCCCGTTTTACCAGTAACTCCTACTATACCTCCGTGGGAACATATTAATGCTACTTTCAATATAGATTACACAGATTTGAAAAAAGATGAGGATGTGAACGTTTTAGCAAATTTAGTGAAAGAAAAATTACAGACAACATATTTTAAACATTTGAAAATTTTCACAGATGGGTCTGTCATAGATTCTTCAGATTGTGGTGCAGGCTTTGTTATTCCAGATCTCAAAGTGAAGAAATCTTTTTATCTTGGTAAAGGATTTTCTATATTTACGTCTGAACTGTATGCGATTCTCATGGCACTAAATTATATTCAATTTCTACCTTATGATATATTTAACATTTTGATTTGTGTCGATTCTAAATCTGTCCTATATAGTCTAAAAAGCTGGGATTGTAACACTAGAAACGACTTAATATATGAAATAAAACATATTATGAGCTGTATTATGTCCAGAGGAATAGGGATCGATTTTCTTTGGATACCCTCAAACTGCGGAATTAATTGGAATGAAATTTGTGACAGACTAGCAAAAAAGGGAGCTATAAATAGAGAAAACTCAGCAGTTTGTAATAATATGCAATTATCTCTACATGAAATGTACTCTGTGCTAAACAGCTTTTTTCACAACGATGATATGAAATATAGTTCTCATGTTCCACCTTGTTCAAGAAAAACGGCTTCATTGATATACAAGTTACGACTAAATTCTTGGAAAACAAAATTCGCAAAAGACATCAAATGCGAGTGCTTAAGCCCCATCTCTGTTAAACATATACTCTGTAAGTGTCCTATTACAATGAATCTGTTGAAAAAAAATAACATAACAGTTGATCACTTAGCAGAAAATTTGTATGACATCTTACATAGTAATATTGCCATTCCAATAGTTAATATGTGGAAAGACGTTAAATAAATTCCTGATCCTGATTTGCTAATTTATTCAGTAACAATTTCATATAAGTTTTGAGTAAATCAAGCAATTGTAGCAACAGCAGTACGTTAGAATGTTCACCCACCCCTCATTTGAAAAGTCACACAAGACTGGTCCAGTCAGTTGCGAGTGTACCACCGTTTGCAGCCAAGAATTCAATGCAGCGTTGACGCATGGAGTTCATCAGGGTTCGGAGAACATGTGTGGGATTGCTTCCCACTCTTGATCGAAAGAACATTGTATTTTATTAGCGTACTTGCGACGATAAACAATGACACAAAATTTGACCATTAGTATATAACAGAAGTGGTGGGGGTGGGCATGGGGGGGGGGGGGGCGGGGGGGGGGGGGGAGTCCGCACTCTCAAACTCACATCACAGTACAGAGGAAAATTTACAATGCCTTGATTTTTTTTGTTGGGGGTGGTGGGGGGAGGGGGGGGGGGGGGGGGGGGAGGTCGAGACCCCTGGAAACTAATTCCCCAGATACGCCCTGATGACTTCGAGTCAGTCCGTCTACATGAAAAGGGAAGAAACCGATTTAGGAACAGGATTCTGATAGCTTAGCAAAGTTGTGTCCCTGTATTCTAATGTTGAACTAATCGTGAACTATACTAGTATAGAAGCACATTCACATACAGAATAGTGTTTTTCCATCAGTATGTCTCTATCAGTAACCTTCTGCCGTTACTTTACTACTTCCACTGACTAGTCTAATACTACTACCAGGGGCGGATCCAGAGGATATCTCGACGGGGAAGGGGGGCCCTCCCCCCCCCCCCCCCGTTTTCCAAACTGTATCATACAAAAGAAATCCAGACCAAAACAGTGATTATCAGGCAAGCATAAAATCATAACAAAAAAAAAAGAAACATGCTTAAAAAGAACAATTACAAATAAGTTGTGTTGAAATTATTTTTTCTTGGTTTTTTTTTTCGGTGGGGGGGGGGGGGGGGGGGGGGGGGCGGGGGCAGATTTTCTTTAAAATTGTACTATAGTGTTCTCTCGACGCGTGTTTCTTTCTTCTTTTTTTTATCCTTGGTTGGGGTTTTCTCGGACATACTTAGAGTTTTCAGAGGTTACGATTTTTATTTGCTAAAACATTTCTTCTTTTGTCTCGGGACATAGCACCGCTTTTCGGCACTTTTTTAAAAGGAAGGGCTGATCATATCTACATGCACTTGTCCTCCTTCCCGACCCCACCTAACAAAACAAGATTAATCGGGCACTTTTGTTTCTTATATAGTGTTAATTTTCTTATTGAAAAGAATGTTCTACCTGGAGTTTCTGCAGGAGCAGTCACTGACTTTGTGTTTGACAACAACATCGCACAGAAAGAGGTAATGCTTTTCATGAGCCCTTGTGTCAGAAGGGGCACATGAAACTCTATGCCTGGCTGAGGGACTGAGATTGGACCCCAGTTCAGCAATGACTGGACCATGCACTTTCCCCACCGCTGGGGTTGACCAGCAGTCAGCGGCTTATTGCCAGATGGCGCTAGTGTCTCAGTCTCATGCAATGAGGATCATTGTATCGCACAGCGCCGCCAGAGATGACATTTGACTATAGGTCCATGAACACACTACGCCCACCCACCGGTCCCGTGATTGAGATACTGAAATACACCGTACAAAAAAAGAAGAACCATCGAATAGTAAAACACAACTTCCACAAATAACCATAACAAAAAAATTGTTTGGATCAGGGCTGAAGGGGGGCCTAGGCCCCCCCCTGCATCCGCTACTGTACTACTTCTACAGGCTCAGCACTACTACCGTACTATTCAGTACTACAGGCTCAGTACTTCTACCGTACTACTACAACTACTACTACTAAATCAAGCACTTCATGCCACAAGCAATCAACAGTCTACTTTGCTTCTAACAAGTTCCGATATAACACAAGTTACATAACCCTACTTCCCTCCCCCCTCCGTTCATTATCAGTTGAGCGTCTACATGGTATTTTATATAACTGCTTTTACACCACTGGTAGGCTCTACTGATTCAGTGATGACCGGGTCAGTAATTTCAGCTGGGAGTCCATACTTTGAATCTTCTAGTCAACTCATGATTTAAGCTGACCATACCTGTGAGCCGGGAGGAGCAGGTAAGCTTATGTACACACTGTTATGAGAACTCTGTCGGGTGCTACTGAGAGCGGCATTGCAAACTCACAGAACACTTGTAACGCTAGCTGCACTATCGGGGATATCATTGCAAATTTGCCTCCCCTGAAAACTTTTTTGCCTGCGGAGGCTGAGAACGAAAGTCAGATGACTTTCAAAATGGCGGCTTCCATAGACGCTGTCAACAAATTCTTGGCCTCACCTGGGCAGTTAAAAAGTTTACTGGCCGTCATCAAGGGCTTCCGAAATGGAGCCGTGTAAGTTGATTCGTAGACAGTTTTTTGTGTCTGATTCGACTGGCGTACTTTTGTTTTAAACGTAGAATCGACGCGGTCAAGAAGCTGAATGTTTACACCACAACGATTCACATTGTTATATATGTTCGTTGGCTTTGACTTTAACTTACCAGCTCAGCCAATTTGCACTTTTCGGTTTATGTTTCATTTGTTCACTAACTGCCCAGAAGTGCATATACACGCAAAACAACAGCGTGGGTGTGGAGCTGTAACATCGATTGATAAAAACTGACGAGGTCCAAAGTCCAACTTGTAAATTGCCTGTGCCACACAGGTTGTCTCCCTCGATTCGCGGCAGCAAATCAGGGGTGACGGGGTGACAACCAGTGTTATTTGAATATGTCCATCGCACTTTACAGAAAAAAAATCATTTAATTACAATTGCATATCCAGGGGCTTATGACAATCTAGGCATCTTGCTGGAACTCTGGTAGCGATTGACTCCATTTGCATTGTCATATTGAGTTGGAGTTTATACACACTCAGCTAAATGTGTGTAAACTTCACTGCAAAAGGGACTCACAGAATACTAATATACACAGCACAGACAAAGATGTGCCTAACACAATTGCACTGTGATTCAGATTAAGATTCAGACAACTTTATTATCCATAAAAATAAATTGTTGTGTGGTGGTTAGTCGAAGTAACTCAATAAATTACATAATAAATACTAACTCTCTCTACTATAATATAAACACATGCGTGAGCACACACACACAAACATGGCACAAGCACGCTCAGGCAGAGCAATCTGACGAGGGCCACAGACAGCCTGCATACATGTTGTAGTCGGGGGGTGTATGGTGTCTTTCTCACGCACTCACACCCTGGGGTTCGCTTCCGTGAGGGTCGAGAAGAGGCTTACTTCAAGAACATCTTTTTATTCACGGCATTAAATCAAGGCTGTAAGCCAAGGTCCTTAAATCAATGTCCTTAATTCAATGCCTTTAAGTCAATGATGCTACCCTGCAACAAACATTACAGGTCATAAGTATATATCATATACAATATAGCGTGAACGTATGTTCTAGCTATTACTATTATCGAACTACCATAAATATACATATGCCGCTATAGCTTGAACATACATTCTAGCTATTGTCAAGCAACCGAAATTACAAAAGAATGTACAGTACAAATCGGCTCTAAACAACGAATTATAAAAACAGACAGTCAAGTAAAAATAACATAAAATGCAATAACAACATTTTTCAGTTAATGCAATATTCTATTACCTTAACAAATAACCAAACATTTAGCTATTCAACATACCTTAGCAAAGTGTCAAAGGTGGATAACATCAAGGTAGACTGAATTTCATATGACCCGATGCAGTCAAGTAACAAAACTGCTGTGTTTGACTGCCCAAAAATGTCACAGCAGCTATAGGTGAATACAGTTCAGTCAAAGCTCATGCACATGACTGAAAACTCATGACAAAACATACCGCCCAAGATGCACTGGATTCTTGGAGCACTTATAGCTAAATGCTGTCCAAACACAGAGTCAGGCAGCAATATTTATACATTTAGGCTAGAGCTAGGCACAATATACCTCTATGCTTCCACTGACTAAACTGTTCTAACTTACAGTGAAACCTGTCTGGTATGCAGTGCAGTCTATCCACAACCACCTTATAAAACAAGACAACGGAATGAAGTAGATCAAGTTAAAAGAGAAAAGATCTAAGAAGACAATACTAACTAGGAATTAACCTATTTGGCTTTATCCATTAATTAACATTTATTTACCTTACAAATCATAATCAGTGGAAAATATAGACTAAACACTTCCATTCCTCTATTTAACCGCATGATCAAAGATCACTCTACCACATACAGTCAATGCAGCGAGTTCAGGAGAGATATGGATGCAGGGACAAAAGTAGGCTGGAATCGCTTTGTGTGGCACCACGGCACGCACAGTCTTCTGCTTGAGGGAAGTAATTCAAAAGTTGCGCCAGAGCATGACAGGGATCATTTCTGATTTTAATAGCTTTGTCTATGACCCTCATCTTCCTCAGCTCGGATAGCACATTCGGTTTCCTGCCTACAATTTTGCTGCACTCACTGACAATCCTATTCAGCTTGGCATTTTCCCTGACCCCCAACGACCCATACCATGAAATAAAAGAGATAGTAAAAATTGATTCAATAAAAGCCCTGTAACATCTCTCTAGAGATGCATGAACTGACCATGTGGGAACGTAACTGGTAGTGGTACAGAATGTGCATCCGCTGACAAAACTTGGTATACACTGCCTGAAAGTGCCTCTGAAAGTTAAGCTGATTGTCCACTAGTGTACCCAGGTACTTGTACTCCTCCATCACTCTCTCCACAGTCTGTTCTTGAATGAGAAGCGGGGGTAAAATTGTTTGGTCCCTCTTAAAATCAATCACAATCTCTTTGTTTTTCCTACATGAATGTCAAGAAAGTTGTCACAACACCACCTGGCAAAACTGTTGACTTCTTCCTGAAAAAACCTGTACGTGTCCGAAAGATCTAAAACTTCAGTATCATCTGAGAACTTAAGAATCTTTGTTTTTTCACCCTTTGCTTGACAGTCATTAGTATAAAGAGTGAAGATAAAAAGCGATATCACAGTCCCTGGGGTGTTCCTGTGTTTACAGTTCTAATAGCTGACAGACAGACAGAAGAAGAAGAGGGCGCAGACAAAGTAGGTGCAGATGGGCACACAAAGTAAACAAAATATCGTAAACATGCAATGAATTTCACTTGCAAATGATTTGTTGCCAGGGGAGCATAGCAGATTTGTATTATTGTAGTTTGCACCTCATGGTAACCAAACTTGAGTATGTACAGAGCAAAGCTTTGCACAGCTTTTTTTCTCCATTGAACATGTATTGCATTTTGGGCTTCTCTCAAATGAGTGCATAATTATAGCTGCACATGTAGGCAGTGGCGGATCCAGAGAAGGGGAGGGGGGGCCCAGGCCCCCCCCCCATCAGCCCTAAAAAATTTTTTTTTGATCATTATATGTGGAAGTTGTGTTTTACTATTCAATGGTTCTTCTTTTCTTGTACGGTATATTTTACAATTATCTCACGGGGTCGGTGGGTGAGACCAATGTGTGTTCGTCGTTCGTTACTCCATTTTTATGTCCCACTGGCACAAAGTGATCAGGGACTAATGTGTGTTCATGGGCCTATAGTCAAATATCCTCACTTAGCACTCCTTACCTGCACCTGTCACAGTACTTCACCCAGACATAGAGTGCCATGTGCCCCACACTAACAAGGGCTCATGTAAATCAGTGCCTTTTGCTGTGCGATACAATCCTCATTGCGTCCTCAGATTGAGGCAGCCATCTGGCAATTAGCCGCTGACTGCTGGTCAACCCCAGCAGTGGAAAAGTGTCCAATCATTGCTGAAGTGGTGCCTCAGTCCCTCAGCCAGGCATAGAGTTTCATGTTCCCCTTCAGTCACAGGGGCTCATGAAAAGCATTACCTCTTTCTGTGCGATACAAATGGTATTGCATCCTCATGTGGCAGTCATCTAGGTTTAAGTGTGTCTACGCCTGTGTACACGCCAACTGTGATCAGAAAGCAAGAAATCGCCAGTGTCTCCCCTGGGGTGAGCAGCCGACTTGCCCGGGTGTCACAGGTAATTGCTAATCCCCTAATCCTGTCACACATCACTCTCTCAACACAGTGGGTCTCCAGTCTCACACAGATTGCGTAGCTTTGTCTTTCGTGGACATGCACAAGTGCCCATCAGAGTAGCAATATGGTCATTGATGCGTGTTACCAGAGGGGAGGTGTGAAATGTCTTGATTTTGATCAACCTTGAACTAACCCTTAAGTAATCGTCAGTCAGTGTAAGAGGTATACATCATGAGTGATAATGACTATTTCTGTGATCTGATCCTGTGTTCCTCATATGGAGGAGGTTTGTGGGTGTATAGAGCAGTATCACAATTTTCACAAATTGCTGTGTTGTTCCTCAGACGGAGGAGTACTTGGTAGTATAGTGTTGTTGTCAAACACAAGGTGATTGCTCCCGCAGAAACACCAGGTAGAACATTTTTTTTAATAAGAAAATTAATACCAAATAAGGATCATAAGTGCCTGATTAATCTTGTTTTGTTAGGGAGGTGGGGTGGAGGTAGAGAGGAGGTTAAGTGCATGCTTTTAAACTTTTAAAAAAGTGCCAAAAGCAGTGCTGTGTCCCGAGATGAAAGAAGAAACGTTTTAACAAATAAAAATCGTAACCTCTGCAAACTCTAAATATGTATCAGAAACCACACCCCAACCATCCCCCCCCCCCCCCCCCCCCCCCCCCCCCCCCCCCCCCGCTCCAAAAAACAAAAAAAACAAACAAAAAAAAAGACAAACAAAAAAACCCACAAAAAATATGTGTAGAGAGAACGGTTACAACACTATAGTACAATTTTAAAGAAAATCACAAAAAGAAAAGCACCAAGAAAGAATAATTTCAACACAACTTATTTGTAATTGTTCTTTTTAAGCGCATTTCTTTTTTTTGTTATGAATTTATGCTCGCCTGATAGTCACTGTTTTGGTCTGGATTTTTTTTAATATGACACAGTTTGGAAAACTTCGGGGGGGAGGGGGGAGGGCTGTCAGGCCCCCGCGTTGATGCACCCCTTGATCCACCCCCAGTAGGGTAATGTAAAGTCAATAAACACTTAAGGGATTTTTGCTGTCCCCTATTGTAAATACATGCACAGTCCAACTGGTATAACCCCTTGAGCCTTTACATAAAACTGGAGGCTGAGTGCTTATGATAGCTGAAGGATAGTGCTCGAGTAGCTGGGCACCTCTAAGTATGAGCTATTTTGGCACTACCCTTGAGCTATCATTAACAAAATGTATTCTGGTCTATATAGTTGTCAGATAATTGTGTGAATTTTGACCTTAGGGCTTAAGGAGATGAGTCAAACGTGAAAAGAGGTTACATGTGGTTGTCTTTTTGTTTTACAGATCTGATCAAGGTGAAAAATTACAATGAATTGGTGATCACTTTAGATAGATAACTGTCTTTTACTAAAAACTGATGTATTCATATGTACTGTTACGGTGTTATTTTTAATTGTCTGCAGATATGGGGCAAAGGTGCGGTTTCCCCATGCACTGGTTATGACATTCCTCTTCAAAAGTGGAAGGTATGTGGAATCTGGGCTTGTCTTTTTGTTTCACTCTTTTTATCCTGATACACTATTGCTTGAAATAAATTTGACTATGCTAGTTCGAGGGTGGTGCCAGAATAGCTTGGCGCCTCAGGCGCCAAGCTCTTCTGGCACCACCATTGAACTAAAATGGTTGATCTTTCTCCTCATCTATTATGTAGCCTTCAATGGACAATAAGCAAATTAAAAAAATTCAGCCTCAGTATGTAATGTGTTAAATAAATAGGCTTACTACCTAGACTAACGGTACATGTATGTGAGCGCAACAGTAGGATTTTTTACTTGGAGGACAAAAATTCTTCCCCATAGAGCATTTGTTATTTGTGGTAGAGCATTCATTTTCACTGATGCACTGCCATTTGTAATTCCTGACAAGACATTTATCACTTTATGTTGGCAGCTGGCATAAACAGACTTCATACCCACAGTACATGTAATCATTAAATCATCACCTTTGTAAAAACTGTTCCTCTTCAACTATCATTTTGGATGATGTTCCAGTTTACCGAGTTTGTTTCATCATTTCAGTCTGCAGAGCAAGGTAGAAGCCATTCTGGAAGCAACATTCACTCACTCCAAGAATCTGGCACTGTTCGTGCTGCTGTACAAGAGTCTCACATCACTCATGGCATCATTACAGTCCAAACCAGAACAGTTCCACTCTTTCCTGGCTGCCCTCGTCGGTGGCTACCTTGTCTTTGGAAAGTACAACAAAGTTAATGAACAGGTGAAGTAAATCAATTATTTCCAGCAGTTATTTTTAATAAGATTAAAAATCAGGTTGAGAAAACCCAAAATAAATTATGTAAAGTATAATCAAATAAAACTGAATTGCAGCTTGATAAAAATTGAATTAAAGCTTGATATGTGTGTTGCTTATCAGCGCAAGTGCAGTCCATCAGCAAGACATAATTGTACATTCTCATTAGCCACTGCAACAGGCAGTGATCAGCTGCATTCATATTATAGCTCAGGTTAAGGGGAATCATTTCTTAACCCTTTTCATCCTGATTAACTATTGCTTGAAATTAATTTGACCTTGATAGTTCAAGGGTAGTGCCTGAATAGCTTGGAGCCTGAGGTGCCAAGCTATTCTGGCATTACCCTTGAACTAAAATGGTTGGTCTGTCTCCTAATCTGTAATGTAGCTTTCACAGGACAATAAGCAAATTAAAAAAAAATTCAGCCTCAGGATGTAATTGTAATGGGTTGAGTGAGAGAAAGACTACATTGCTAGTAAATTCCACACACACTTAGACCTTTGTGATGATCACTTCCATGATCGCATGTACTGCCTTTCTGTAGTGCCCCCTTATATTGTCTATAAGTAACTGTTAATAACAGACTGAGATTTACTGATGCATTGACAGTTTAATCACAGGCCACGTTTATTTGAAACTGTTAGAGTTAATAGTTTTATAGAGGAAAATTTAAGAATAATTCCAAGGTACTCTGTCACATAAAGTTAGACATAAACATACATGTACACCTTTTTTCTATGTCCACTTGTCTAATTTATTCTCACCGGTTTCTTGGCCACCTCATTCCCTTTGCGATAGACATCGATTCTCATGAGCCCATTCGACTGCAGGGGCTCATGAGAATCGGTGCCTCTTGCTGACAGATTGGCTGCAGCTTATCCTCAAACTAAAGGTGCTAATGGTTGTCTGGGTTAACCCTTATCATTCGCAATACACCAGTGTGTGAAATAAGTTTGACTAAAATAGTTCAAGGGTAGTGCCAGAATAGCTATTTCGGCACTACCCGTGAACTAAAGCCATTGGTTCATATCCTTATCTGTAAGTACTATAATATAGCTTGCATATGGCAGTGTACAAATTAATTTGAAGCTTGTAGCCTCAGTATGATATGGTATAAATATTGTCAAATTGAAAGCATTCATTTTAGCAGGGAAATGGATAAAGCCACATCCCTGAATAGCATACCTGGGTTTGTGTGTGTGTGTGTGTGTGTGTGTGTGTGTGTGTGTGTGTGTGTGTGTGTGTGTGTGTGTGTGTGTGTGAGAGACAGACAGACAGACAGACAGACAGAGTTGCACAGTGAATACTTGTAATCTACCAGCAAAAGCATTCACTGTCTTGAGCTGAATTTTCTCTGTAAATGTGTCTGTATTGTTTTTGAAGTTTGTTTTGATTTTCTGCACAGATCAACCTGTATTTATTATCAAGAATCATCTACGCCCTTGTGAAGTTGGGTGTGAAACGAGGGTACGTACCTAATCCCAAAGGACCAGTTTTCCCTTGGTTCGCGGCAGCAGTGTGGGGCATTGTGTTGTGGCTGTTCGAATATGAAGGAGACACACTTCAGCCATCACTCAAGTCATCCATGACGTATCTCTACCATGACAGCAACGTGTGGTCATCATTGAAGAACTTTATATGGCACAACAAGTAGTCATTTTTTCGTGACATGCATTTGTTCAGCTTCATTTTCAGTTTTTTATTTCATATTTAACTTATGAAGCTCAGGCATGCTGCAATTGGATACTGACACTGATAAACCATGATAATTCAAGGATGGTGACAGTAGCTTGTGGCCTCCAGGCACAATGGTATTCTAACACCAGCTTTGTGCTATCATGGTTGATCTATCTCCAGAACTGTGATGCTGTCCATGCAGATTTCGACCTCAGAACACAATGTCTTTTTTTTTCTTTTCTTGTTTTTGTGGTTTATCTTTAACTCATTCAGCCCGAGGGCCGTATTTCCCAAATTTTGGAGGCGTCATCTAATGACTATGCACCAGTTGCAGGAGATGGATCGACCATGATAATTCAAGGGCAGTGCCAGATTAGCTTGGCGCCGACAGGCACTACCCTTGAATTATCATGGTCGACCCATCTCCTGCTGCAGTGCGTCAGGGCTGAATGGGTTATATTTATTGCTGTACTTTATTCAACCATTTTATTTTCACGAAAATGCAGTGCAGCATTTAACCCCAGTGTCGCATTTCCCAAATTTAGAGGTCATTTGACAACTATTTACCAGTTCCCGGAGTTGGAGTGAATGTGATAATTCAAGGGTAGCGCAAGACTAGCTAATCTGGCACCTCTCTTGAATTACAGGGTTCATCCACGACTTTGGTATCAGTTTCAGCCCACTTAATCAAATTTCAAATACAAAACGATTTTGAATTTCCAAAACTTCAGTAGCTCGCTTGAGCTTGCCCTTAGCACCACGTGAATGTACTGTGTTTATGTACAGTGTGTGAGTGAATGCGCGTGATTCACGTGAGCGTGCTTGTTGGGTTCAGTTTGCGGCGGCGCTTTGAGCCGATTTTCAATTGGGATAAAGCGCCTATTTAATGCGCTTATTATTATTATTATTATCCACCTCCTGCTGTAATTCGTTGGGGCTAAAGGGTTGCATGGCAATGCCAGATTGTTGTGACTTGTGTCGTTAGTCTGATTATGAGGGTGCAGTGACTTGTGTCGTTAGTCTGATTGTGAGGGTGCACAACTTTTTTTTTTCACAGTAGAACATGGTTGTTCTAGAAACGTTGTGCATGTATGTGCATGTGTTTGTGTGTATGTGATTGTTTGTGTGCATGCCTGTGATCATATCTGATTTCATATAAGTTATAAAATTATGTATTTGTAAAAATTTAATTAGGTATATTTGTGCATGTATGCCTTGTGTATTTCGTAATGATATCAATTGCCATGTAATATATTCATCACATAACTCATTCAGCCCGGCACACGTATTACCCAAATTTTGGAGGCGTCATCTAACGACTATGCACCTGTTGCAGGAGATGGATCGACCATGATAATTCAAGGGCAGTGTCAGATTAGCTTGGCGCCGAGAGGCGCCAAGATAATCTGGCATTGCCCTTGAATTATCATAGTGGACCCAACTCCTGCTGTAGTGCATCAGGGCTGAGTGGGTTAAAACACAGCCTATGATGACATGACTTAACTCTTCGGCTGTTGGTTGGACTTTTTGTTGAGGTGATGCCTGCGGGAATTACTTCAAGAAAAAAGCGCAATCAAAAGCCACAGGGTTGATGAACTACACTGATGAATGCCGAAAAAGAACATGACTGAATGTATATTGAAAATATCTTATAAGTACATTGTACAAAGTAATGGCTTATTTTGTACAATGCTAGTGAAATAAATATTTACTTTGTTTTATAGGCTTTTGATTGATCTTGACAGAATGCATGAGTCGGTGATGTTGCGTTGCTTGGCAGAACATTCCTAGGATTACTCGTCAGTGTGAGGATTGTGCGTATAGTTGCTTTTAATTACCCCACCACTTTCGTGGCCACACTCTAACCTCAGATGGTGTTAGTGTTTGTGCGTGTGTGTCTTTGTAACCCCATCGCTTTTAGTGATCGTGAGGTGAATGTCTGAAACCACTGCACACTGACCAACATTTCTGCAAAGGACGCAATGTAACTGGGACTAATATAGATTAAAAAAAACAAAGGACTAGCAAGAGACATAAACCCTCATGAGCCCCCGCTATCGCGGGGGCTCAAGAGGGTTTATGTCTCTTGCAGATGGTTAGCATCTGCCTTGCCCTGGCAGTTTTGGGGTTAATCACACTGAAGACAGGTTTTCTCTTTGCTGAAGAAGTGGAGAAGCCAGGGAAAGTTGAAATGCATGCTTTAGTCTGTGATTCTGAACCTTACAGTGCCCATCTGTATGGTTCAAACTCACAGATCAGCACACATATGGCAAAATAGCATTTATATACTTTAATGCATGTGAGGACAAGTGTTGTTATTTTAAAACACATTAATTTAGCTGCGACGCCACACAGCAGGACATGGGATCGGCCATGGTAAGTCAAGGTTAGTGCCAGAGTAGCTTGTCGCCATCAGGTGCCAAGCTAATCTGGCACTACCTTTGAATTATCATAGTCGATCCATCTCCTGCAATTTGTACATAGTGGTTCGGTGACAAATCTAAAATTGGGGTTCAGGGGGTTAAATATGACACACCCCACATCAATAGCTGCGAAAGCGCCAGCGACACTATTTGACACTTCTGCAGCTATAGATGCATGATGCCTGGTATGAGTTAAATGGGGGAGGGGGGGGGGGGGTTTCCAACTTTTGTTTGGGACCTTCAACCTGGCACAAAGGCCTCCCGACGCCAGACCTTGCTTCCCAGTGGCCAAAAAATCAAAAGCCTGTTTTCCCCCTCCAGAATAGGAACTTTGCTTTAGCACTTAATTTTTAAAAAAAATTTTTATTATTTTTTTAAATGTATTTATTTTATTTATTTTTTTTTTTTTTTGGGGAGGGGGTGTTCCGGAACCCTGCCCCTTCCCCCCCCCCCCCCCGCCACTTGTTCCTTTTTTTTTTTTCTTTTTTTTTTTGGGGGGGAGGGGGGGGGGGGGGGGGGGCGCGGAGGGTTGGAGAAAGAGGAAGCAGCAAAACATTCTTTAAGTGTGGCATTTTTTTTTTCAGTTTCATGCACTACCTATGGTCTAGTGAGCTGAGCGCAATATGTGGCGTTAATTTCAGTCAAATAGCACGGGGAAACCCCGTAGCATTCTGGCTAGTTCTCGAGTGGGTGGCAGTACTGATGATGCAATTGGTCACGTGAAGCTAAGTTTCGCAGACCCGATTGGGTCTGCACAGGAGATTACGGTCTCGATTCCGGGGAGACAACTAGTACGCATTACCATGCACACGCTACACACCACGACTACAGATCATCATTACTGCCACCGCCAATGCATTATTGTCATTACCACTATGACAATACCTCGTTCACCTGCGGTCGGGCGTATCAGTGATTCACACCAGCGTACACGCAACACTCGGGGCCAGTTGCATGAGTGAGCTTAGTCCTGCGCCATCCACGAAGCAAGGTGCATGGGCCAGTTGCACGAGAGTTTGTTCCTGCACCAGCCACTAAGCCAGGTGCTCCTCTATAGGCAGAGCACCTTGCTGAGCGGCTGGCGCAGGACTTATCTCACTCATGCAGCTGCCCCCAGTGAGCGAAAGGTCCTCGGGTCGTTGCCGTCGGGCGCAGCAATTGGCCCGTGGGCTTATTGCGGCCCACGTCGGCCCGAGTACCTTTTTCTTCTAGGGGACAAAGTCAGTCTTTGCCCAGTTTCTCGCCAGCCTCACAGCAAGCTATTTACCCAGTTTCACCGACTCGTTTATTGCATTATTCAGTGTGTGTTCCGCCACAGGCATCTAGAGAGAAGTACAGTTTCACGATGTGTATATATATACAATTACAGTATCAACCCTATTTCTTGTACTCGCACGCGTACGGGTCAACCACATTATGATATCGCGATACTGGCTGAAATTTATAAAACCCGACGGCGTCACATGAGTTGGCGCTTGCTCAGGCAAAAAAAAAAAAAAAAAAAAAAAAAAAAAAGAAAAAAAAAAAGAGACGGCTTGCTCTATATAGCATACACGTTGAAAGGTTCTGGTAGTCAGTGTGGCACAGTTGCAGTGCGCATGAACTGATTAGTGTTCAGGTCGTGCTCCACAGGCAGTAGCTGTCTTGTACCCTATAAACCGCCCATTAGGTGCGTCCATTATCACTTATCTTCGTTGCCCTGGATGTTAAACCCCAAATTATAACCTAACGTAACCTAACCCAGTTGGCGCTCACTCTAATATGGTGCTAAACTTACAATCAAAGACAGATAGGGAAAAAACACCCAGTGAGAAAATAGCGTGCTCTGGCCGACTCCAGCCCTCGGGCTGGAGTCGGCCCAGAGCACTAGCTTTTTGCTCATTGGCCATACGGGATCTACATGGAAGCCACATGCATGACCGCTGTATAATAACTATATCCGATTTCGCGATATTCGGGTGCGCGTATTATTAAGCCTGGCCTCTAGTTCTGTGACGGTGCAACAGAAGAAGCTAATGATGTAAAACCTGAGACAGTAAGTAGGGAAAAGCACTGTCAGGGGAGAGAATTGTGCATTATCGACCTTCGCGATTCGGGGGGCTTCCATATTTATTGCTTGCAGTCACGTTCCTATCTTTTTTGCGCTTTGACCAAACTAGATTTGCGATCATTGGTCGATAATGCACGATTCTCTCCCCTGACAGTGCTTTTCCCTACTTACTTGGTAGTTTTTGTTGTTGTTGTAATAACAGAAAATAGAGATACAAATCGTGACAAACATAATCCTCTTCTGTGGCTTGCGGATGAGCAATTGCATGAAACAGAAGAAGTGAATAATTTCATTTGATACAGTATCGATACGCATAGTCGTGAAAAAAAAAAATGCATTTCTCAGCCGTATCTCCACCGCAGCCTGTGCTGTGTTGTGGTGCACATTACTCTTTTTCCGCGTTCCACAAAAACGTCCGCACTGTCATTGCACGTGGTTTAATTGACTTGGAGTCCGCCCAAGACTCTCCTTGGCAGTGTTCTGTTAACTCATTCAGCCCGACGCACATATTTCCCAAATTTTGGAGGCGTCATCTAACGGCTATGCACCTGTTGCAGGAGATGGATCGACCATGATAATTCAAGGGTAGTGCCAGATTAGCTTGGCGCCGACAGGCGCCAAGCTAATCTGGCACTACCCTTGAATTATCATGGTCGATCCTCTCCTGCTGTAGTCAGTGCGTCAGGGCTGAACGGGTTAAGAGCGACGTAGGTCTACACAAACCGACGTTAAAGTGTAGCCCGCGACTAACCCCTTTACTGCCGAGAAAACTTAGTGAACGTGATCCCAAATGCAAGAGGCATAGATCCTCATGAGCCCCCGCCACTGCGGGGCGGCGCGTGATGATCTATGCCTCTTGCTGAGACCCATTTGCTTGCGGATGGTTGTGGCTTTTGGTCGTTGAATGGACACAGTTTTATAAACAATTCATGCGTCCCGGTGACAGAGAAGGGCTTGATTCGAGCGCAAACTTTTACCGTACAAGGGTAGTGCCTGATTGGCCTGGCGCCTTATTAGGCGCCAAGCCAACCAGGCCCCACCCTTGAGCTGTTCTCATCGGCTGGTAAATCATCGACAGTCTGTGGAGTGATGCTGACTCTGTCGACGAATTCTCGTGTTCCGGCTCTCGGGCCTTCTTTGGTCCTCATTGCCAGTGCCAAATAAGGGAGATGGATCGACTATTATCGCGCAAGGGTAGTGATTGACTAGCCTGGCTCATCTACGATCATCTGCAGTCAATCTTGTGTTGTTTTGTTTTCAGATTGAAATCAGAATCATGCATGACGCTTCATCGGCGGTGTGTCTGATCGTTTTGAAAAGAAAGGTGTAATTGACAAGAAAAGCAAAAACACTCTACTGACTGTGCCTATGGGGTGCTGTTTGATGGAAAAATATATCGACCCAAAAACAGAATCACTCAAGACATGCAGTTGTTTGATAGAAAAATATACACGCTGAATACAGTCGAAAATAGAGTCTCCCCAAACGTGCATTCTATTCTGAGAAAAACGTGGGCCGCGCAATGACGAATGCATTGGGCGCATGCCGATCTGACAATTCACTAGTCAATACGCCCATGCAAAAGACATGGATCTTTATGAGCCCCTGCAGGCCGCAAGGGGCTCATGAAGATCTGTGCCTTGCCAGTAAACTCTCAGCCACATCTATGGTTATTTCTCATCAAGCCGAAAAGACAAATGGTTTACAATTCAGTCAGTGTATAATTTGACCTTTAACGTACAATTCCATCTGCATGAGACATATAAACAAAATAGATCACCGTGAGCCCTTGCAAACCTGCAGAGACTCATGAGGATCTATGCCTTATGCAGACGAGCTCTGCTTCACACAAGTCTTGCATCTGTGTGCCCCGGATAAAGGAGGTCATTTTAGTTCAGTCTGCCTGGCATTCTAACTTTCTGCACTGATGTGTGATCTGCGAGGCAGGTGTCGAGACAGGATCTTGCCGGCGCGTTAGAACTAATTCTAAGCCGGATCGGTGATGCTGTTTGTCTTTTAAAACAAGTTCATATCAAGTGTGTAAAACACGTTGCAGCAGGACGTGGACCATGATAGTGCAAGGGTGGTGCCAGACTATTTTGGCGTCTATTATTATGTTGATCAAGAGGAGCTGGATCGACCTATACAGTTCAAGGATGGTGCAAGACTGAATAGCTTGGCGCCTATCCAGGCTACTCTGTCACCATCTTAAACTATCATGGCCGCGGGTTCATCTCGTGAGCTGGCGCACTTCTGAATACATTTCCTAAACTTGGCAATTTAATTAGACTTTAGAGCTAAGTGATTAATCACCAATGGCGACCGAGTGAAGATGGTGACGTAAGCTCAGCTTGCATAAAAAAATGGACAGCTGTAACGAGTCGCAAGGACGCACTACCACCATCTGCTGTCGGTGCTATGATGGAATCATTCCCTCCTTCCCTTTTCACCAATAACCCCCCCCCCCACCCCACCCACCCACCCCTTTCCCCCTACTCCCCAGACGGAGATACTGCGTGTGCAAATAAAATCACTTAGCAAACCTAAAATATAAACGAAACTTATTAATTAACGTAAAAGTATCCAAAACACAAAGGTAGCTGGCAAGCGTGTGAAATACGAAGAAAATCCCAACAAAATGAGAAACACGCTTAGAACGGACAATTACAACACATTTTTTATCAAATTGTGTTTTTGTAATTATCCTTTCTTTCTTCGTTGGGATGTCTGTGTCATTACCCCATTCAGCCCCGACGCCCTACTGCAGGAGGTGGATCGACCATGATAATTCAAGGGTAGTGCCAGATTAGCTTGGCGCCTGTCGGCGCCAAGCTAATCTGGCACTGCCCTTGAGTTATCATGGTCGGTCCATCTCCTGCAACTGGTGCATAGTCGTTAGATGACGCCTTCAAAATTTGGGAAATACGTCAGCGGGGCCGAATGAGTTAAGTAAACTGAGTTTGGTCAGCTACCTAATTGCGGGGCCTATATTTGGAAATGCGGCAGATAATTTTTATTTTCAAGATAACTGGAGCTTACACCTCTTCACTACCGATAAAAAGACCGAACATCACCTAACTGCAAGAGTTATGGATGCTCATGAGCTCCCCGCAGTTTGCGGCGGGGGCTCATGAGGATCTATGCCTCTTGCTGACCATGTCCACTGTGTATCCATGTTCCATTGACGGCTGGGGATCTGTGACTTTGAATTTACGTTTTCAAAAACTACACAAACGGCTGCGTCCACTGTCGGGCAGTAGAGGGATTTACTCATTCAACTCCGACACGCCACGGCAAGTCATGGATCGGGCGTGCTAGTTCAAGGGTTGTGCCAGAATAGCTTGGCGCCCATAGGCGCCAAGCTATTCTGGCACAACCCTTGAACTAGCACGCTCGATCTGTTTCCAGAAAAGTGTGAGTACAGTCTTCAGGGGGCAACTTCAAACGCTGCGGATTTCGGGTCTTGTTGCGGAATGAGTTAAAAGAACCGCCCCACGGCCAGGTTTGGCAACGTCTTTCAGTCTTGTAAATACATGTGTGACTGAAAAGCTGTTATGAGTATGTGTCTATGTTACGTAACATACGGGGGCCTAGGTCAAGTCGACACGGTGGCACTACTGCTAGAGGTGCCGAGGTATTTATATATTATACCTGTCGATCCGCCACGGCTGTCCAAACCATGCAGTGAAGCCCTCTCCCTGCTGCGCAGCACCCATGGGAAAACATAGCAAGCAAACCTTGAAAACAATGAACGGTAGCGTAGGAGCGGAAGTCAGAGTCCGAAATAGCTCAGGCGGTTAAACGTCGGAGCAGGAGAGCGAAGGGAATCGCCGGGTCGTGGGTTCAAATCCCGTCCCGGCCCCGGCAGCTGGACTCACAATCCAGGGGGGAAAACGGATTTGTTCAATAGCATGTCCGTTGAAAGGTCCTGGTAAATCAAAGTGGCACAGTTGGAGTGCGCCTGAGTTGATCAGTGTTCAGGTCGTACTCCATAGGCAATAGATTTCCCTGTCCCCCATAACCCGCCCGTCAGGGCCGTCCATGATCACCTCGGTGCTGTGGACGTTAAACCCGAACTAACGGTAACCAACCTAGGAGCGGAACTCAGGAGGAGAGGGGTGGAGGGAGATGCAGGGACCCTCCCCCCTCCCCCAAAAAGAAATTGTAAAGAGGAGGGGTAGAGGGGTGGAAACATTTTTTTTTGTAGCATAAACTATTTTGGGAAAAAAGAAATCCTTACATTTATTTTTAGGCTGGGCAAATCCCTGCTTGCTTTTTCTGAGGTTGAATTGTCGCCAACCACCCCCAGTCCCCCCCCCCCCCAACCCCCTTCATCTTCCGAGCTGTAGGGCTGGGAATTAACAAGCACGGTGCCGCATGTCCCCCCCTCCCCCTGAAAGACCATAGACCCAAGGTTACGTAAGGCCACTAAATCTCTACACAATGCCAGTGACCACATAATAGCCCCATGCCTCTAACGTGCCAGAGCATCTGTGTTGAAACGGGTTGTTCCTGGCCTTGCCGCCTGGTCTCTGGGGGTTGATAGAGTGCCTGTCAGCTAGGGCCCTAAAATAGTTCCCTATCAGACAGACCTGGTATGATGGTGTCAGTCTGCGAGAGAAAAAATGGTGCGCTGGTCTGTTATTTTGGACTTACGGCTCTGGAGCCGTAGGTCCAAAATCACAGATCAGTCCACGTTTTAATCGTCTGGAGACACGTTGCCCGATCGATTGAAAACTGACATGATAATTTTAGCTTGTCGATTGTCGTCCGTGAACGGACAGCGCTTGACCGTGATCAGTTTCCGTGTGAACTTGCAAATGGGAACTGTCACGACACCGCGAGGACACATAACCCATTAAAAACCCAGAGGATGAATTTTTCATATTTGTTGGTTGTCATGAAAGCTACATTACAGTTCAGGAGATAGATTGACCATGATATTTCAAGGGTGGTACCAGGACAGCTTGGCGCCTACAGGCGCCAAGTTGTTCTGGTACCAGCCTTGAACTATCATGGTCAAATTAATCTCGTGTTAGGCTGCATCAGGATTTACATGGCTAACTGATCCAGCTCTTAATACCTGCATCGCTGAAAAAAATAATATTATTGTTACCAGTACCACCATCTTTTTTTCAGTCTTCATATACTCTTCTTCGGCTATCAAGCATGAAAATCAGCGAACCTTTAAAATTAAGACTCCTTTATCCTGCACAAGTTCCAAGGCAGAACTTTGTGTATGCTGTCTGTGATTTTGGACTACGGCTTTAGGTCGTGAGGTCCATAATATCAAACAAGCACACAAATATTCAAAGCATTCAGGCAAGGCAGAGTTGATCGTAGACCAAAATCAAGAACACGTCATTTTGATCTGTTCAGTTGCTGTGTGGCGGCTCTTAGAAGTTCAGAAACAACTTTTTATCTCAAAGACCCCAAACAACGCTCGGTCTGACATAGGTCTTGACAAGTAACCTAAAACAACAGGTGTTTCTGTGTTGAGCACGCACGCACGCACGCACGCACGCACCGGCGCACACACGTAAGCACTGCACGCAGATAACTTACCCTTGCCGGCACTGTGGCATCATAACAAGCAACACTAAACTGCAAGAGGCATACATCCTCATGAGGATCTATTCCTCTTGCTTGTCTCATTCTCGTCACATCAGTGTGTCTCCGGAAGAAATAGTGAATTTGGCGGTGGTTTCCTATAAACATTGTTTCTAGCGTCTGACTGCTTACAGCTGAAGGATACCCACGGAGTAAAATTATTGAGTATAATAACTAGAACACTGAGTGTACACATTATTGTATACTCCGTGGACTCATTTTTAGCTGTTACCCTTTGCGTGTCGGTAGCGGTTTTTGTCGCGATGATTCATACAGGAGTCCTCGCGACAAAAGCCGCTGCTGTTACGATTGTGGTTGTGTTGTTCTGTGTGAGAATGCATGTGTTAATCGTAGGAAACGATCCAATATTTATTTGAGCTATCTTGGTTACGAATCACGTACCTTTTCAGTAAGATTCTCTATCGTTCGCGCAGATAGCGGAATTGGCTTTGTTATGATACGCTAAGATTAGTCCGGAAGTTTCTAGAAAAGTCGTACAGAGAAGAGCGGTCGATTTTTGTAATGCGTAGATTCGCTGAGAATAGATTAGAACGTACGAGCGAAGTAGCGCTCTATCGAGTGACCTTATATGTGACGTGAAAGTGTAAGCAACATTTTGCCCAACACAAGTAGTAGAGACGTTCTATTCTTAGTCATAGTTGTGTTCTGTGCGCGTGAAATTAGCAGCCAGTCAATATGTTTTTATGAAAGGTCGTGAACGGCCTGCTATACTCTTGTGTGACATCATTACACACTAGCATATGGGGCTGAAATTAGCAGTCGAATTTTTGTAGACTATTGTAATTATTCTAGAAAGTTCTTTTTTATATTAATATTTATGAGTTTCAGTAACGTGTTCCGTTTTGATTGGTTGCGTTGTGTGAATTCATTAGATTTTTCTGGAAAGTCGTTTTACTATAAAAGATGGTGCTAGGAAGCACGTATGTACATTGTCATACATTGTCAGTTGTAGGGACCCACAGTTTATCGTAGGTACGTGGCCCGTATAGGGTGTACATTGTGAGAGACGCAGCGTAACGGTGGTGTACGTTGTATGAGAAACGCGTTTGTTTCCAGTGTTGACATTGTTTTTGAAGAGACATTGTGTCAGTGGTGGTGCATTTGGAAATGCATAGTGTGGAGATCGCATCGCTGAAATAAAGTATTGTTGGAACTGTTACTCCAGTATTGTCTACAACCTTAAGCCACGTGTGACGGGTTGCAGCTGAATGAAGTTTCTTAAAAAAAGAACCCTACGTGCGTGCGTCTGGTGTGATATCATACTACGACTACGACTCAACACGTAACAGCTGCCGACACGCAAATGGTCATTAACGATTGCTTAAAAAAAAAAAAAAGCCACCAAACTAAACAAATAGGCTGAGCCGCTAGGTACGACAGAAGCCCGCCGCATACTATGTAAAAGACGGTGATAGCGTTTCCCTGGAGAACGCCATGATCGCCTATTACAGGGTATACGGTGAGCTTTAAAACCATGCCAGCCGTGCATGTCTGCAATTGGTAATGAACTCATAGAGACACTATCTTCAAGGTACGACAGAAACAGATTTCATGGTTGGTGAAAACCTTTTTGTTTTTGGAGGAGGCAATAAAGTTGATGGGGAGGGTGGGACTTAACGGGAGGGCGAATGTGTGTGTATGTGAGTGTGTGTGTGTATGTATGTATGTATGTGTGTGTGTGTGTGTGTGTGTGTGTGTGTGTGTGTGTGTGTGTGTGTGTGTGTGTGTGTGTGTGTGTGTGCAGGGGAGTTAAGGGGGGAGAGAGAGGGGGGGGGGAGGCAAGATAGTGAGCTGGAGGAGGCGGGGGAAGTTAAGCGGAGCAGACGATAATAAAACAATGTAAACGTTACGTGACTCGGGACAGATCATCGTGACACAATAATTATAGCCTAACTGATCAAATCAACTTTCAATCAAACTTCGTAATGGCAAGTTTTATATCCTTCCAGACGTACGGCATACGGATACGCTGCTATAGCCATAGCCGCGTATCCGCATGCCGTTCGTCTGGAATGAGTTAATTTTCGTGATTCTTGAGGTATCCAAGAAAGAAAGAAACACGCATTGAAAGGAGCGAGCACAAGCTTATTTTAGAAAACTTCGAGTTTGTGCTTGTCCTTTCAAACCGTGTTTCTCTCTTTGTGGGTTATTTTTCTGCATAATGCAGCAGGCAGTTCCTGATAAAACGCAAAGCCTCTGCGGATGAAGCTTGCACGGTAATTAGCATTGACAGAGATGAATTCCACATGTACAACTGCCTCTCTCACTAAGCCTGTAGACTAAACAACATGCGCAATATCTGCTCACTCTTTCCTTTCAAGCAGCAATTGGGGGGAATGAATCGACCGATGGAGCTCAAGGGTAGTGCACGATTAGCTTGGCGCCTCACAAGCTAATCACTGAGGCTCTATCCTTGAACAATTAGAGGCGGATCTGGTGACAGCGATGAGCTGGAATCTCGTATTGAATTTGAAGCGTATGGCCCTAGCCTTGACAGTATGCTTGCGAGTGAAGTGCAGTGACACTATTTTATCCAACTCAGTGAATTTAGCACGAAACGTAACCAGTCTGTAGGCCGCTGGTTTCCTGAGCACAGCTGTTTTTTGTTTTCTTTTTTTTCTTTTTTTTTTTCTGTCGCTTTTTTGTGTTGCTGGGGTACGATATGAAAAACCTACCAGTTTCAAAGACTACATCTTGGCCGACCAGAGACGTTAGGTACATGCACAATTAAGTTCACAATTATTGGTCATTAGCCGTATGACCCCTGGGACCAGCGTAAACAAAACCCTGACGACTTTCATCTGTAGTCTACGAGTCCGAAATAGCTCAGGCAGTAAAGCGTCGGAGCAGGAGAGAGAAGGGAATCGCCGGGTCGTGGGTTCGAATCCCCGTCCCGGCCCCGGTAGCTGTACTCGCAATCCAGGGGGAAAAGACGGGCTTGTTCAATAGCATGTCCGTTGAAAAGTCCTGGTTAATCAAAGTGGCACAGTTGGAGTGCGCCTGAGTTGATCAGTGTTCAGGTCGTACTCCATAGGTAATAGATTTCCATGTCCCCCATAACTCGCCCGTCGGGGCCGTCCATTATCACTTCGTGCCGTGGACGTTAAACCCCGAACTAACCAACCAACCAATCTGTAGTCTGATGGCGTTTTTTTCTTCTTCTAATCCCTCCACTGCTTCTGACGATACCGCTCGGCGGAAAAGACGCGTAACTACGTCACTAGCTAACTACGTAACTACGTCATGATCTAACTACGTAACTACGTCACTAGCTAACTACGTAACTACGTCATGATCTAACTACGTAACTACGTCACTAGCTAACTACGTAACTACGTCATGATCTAACTACGTAACTACGTCACTAGCTAACTACGTAACTACGTCATGATCTAACTACGTAACTACGTCACTAGCTAACTACGTAACTACGTCATGATCTAACTACGTAACTACGTCACTAGCTAACTACGTAACTACGTCATGATCAAACTACGTAACTACGTCACTAGCTAACTACGAAGCTACGTCATGATCTAACTACGTAACTACGCGTCTTTTCCGCTGAGCGGTATCGTCAGTAGCAGTCAAGGGGTTAATAAAAAAAAAAAACACTTTGGGTCACCCCCCCTTCCCTCGTGACCTTACTGAACAGCAGCTGAGACCCCTATCCCCCCACCCCCGTTTACAGAGTCTACAAAGTTCTGGATCCGCCGCTGATTATCCTATGGTCTATGAACGACGGCAATAAAGAAAGTGTGTGCAGAAACAAAACGGCCGGATAGACGCTACATGTTTTCCATTTCCTGTTTTATTTTTATCATTCCCATTGGCGCAAAGATACTCAGTTGCAAATGTTTCACTTTTCAACATTGAAAGCACTGATAAACCGCAAAATGCAGCACATGTGCCACTAATGCATTTTGCGGAAGTGTAGCTTGGTTGGTTAGTTCGGGGTTCAGAACGTCCACGGCACCGGAGTGATAATGGACGGCCCTAACGGGCGGGTCATGGGGGACAGGGACAGCTATTGCCTATTGAGTACGACCTGAACACTGATCAATTCGGCCGCACTGTAACTGTACCACTTTGATTTACCAGGACTTTTAACAGACATGCTATATGCACAAACCCGTCATTTTGCCTGGACAAGCGAAAGTGTAGGAAAATACAGAACCTACAAATGCACCACATGGGACATTATGGTGAAGTCTGTGGTGTAAGCATGATGCCGGCACTGAAAAATGCACCACAATCCACCAATATGTACCACGTGGTGCATTTTACGGATCTGTCTTGTGCTTCACTTCCGCTAAATGCACTAGTTTTATATGTGGTGCATTTTGCGGCGCTACAACGCACAAAATACCTACAAATTATGAATTTATAACTAGTCTGGTTTTGATTTCTCTCTACCGACAAACTATTTTGTAAGCTTTTTCTTAGATGTATTTTTTTTAATCAAAACCCCTTCAACTCACTGACGTCAAAGCCTGTACGTGTGAGCATGATAAAGGAAACATCACACACAACCTCGACAACTTGAACAAAACTAGCACACGACGATGGGGCGCATCTCTGATAATTTGTATCAACTAACAACCCATTGAGCAAGAGGCGTTCGGGCTGACGTCGGCCTTAGTTGGCCCGCGCATAGTTGTGCTCGGGCCAGCTAAGGCCGATTTCGGCCTGAACACCTTTTGCTTTCCACTGGGAATGTTTTTTCGCTTTTTGGGGGCGGGAAAGAGTGTCGGTTTTTGTGTTTTTATTTCTACGTCACACGACCAATTATGTAGGCGCAAGCCTTAGCAACGACCTCGTTATGAAAAGCATTATTCACTGAGCATTATTGCCTCAGGCGCCAAGCTATTCTGGCACCACCCTTGAACTAAAATGGTTAGTCTATCTCTAATCTGTAATATAGACTTCATAGGACAATAACTAATAAGCAAATTTAGAAAAATCAGCTTTAGGATGTAATGTGTCATCTTTTCATGTTCAGCGCCAGCCACAAGAGAAGGATTAAGCGTGACAGTACCAGGGCAGTGCCTGAATAAAGATCGACACTGTTGATCTATACTCATTGTGAGAAACGAGTTTCTCGCCCACAGCTTGTGTATGTGTGTTGCATTCTGCACTGAAACGACTCAGGAATGTCAGGATCATTTATCTGTGTGGGAGTGAAAGAGCTATAACATCTTATTCTTATTTTTCCTTCGGTTCAGCAGGCGGTTTTGAAGAATGCCGCCCTGTGGAAAGGCAAAAGACAGTACGTGCATTTTTGTGAAAAGCGAGATTTTCATTGTAACGCACTGGAAATCTCGCTTTTCACAAAAATGCACTTACTGTCTTTCGGCTTCACAGGGCAGAATGGGTCTCGGCATTTACAAGTTCTGATGTCTGGCCAAAGTTGTTTAGGTGCAGTTTCCATGGCAATAGACGTAAAAATTAATGAGGAAGAAAGCAAAGTG
Organism: Semisulcospira habei; assembly: GCA_036245525.1. Lineage (NCBI taxonomy): Eukaryota > Metazoa > Mollusca > Gastropoda > Semisulcospiridae > Semisulcospira > Semisulcospira habei. The sequence goes on from BTPG01000006.1 coordinate 30,080,451, forward strand.
GACTGGGGTGGAGGGGATGCGGGTGGAGGTGGGGAGGGGGTGGGGGATGAGAGGGTGGGGTAAGAAGTGTTAATGATATTTCTCTGATAGATCGACAGCCGATTTCTTGATGTTAAAACAATCATCAATATCTTGTCTGAGCGCAGATCGGACGAAAATAAACTCGGCTTTCATACGGCATACCATCAGTGGCATTCACGGTTTGACCGAAACGAAACAATAACCATTTACTGTTAGCAGTCAGAGCCGAACAACAATTCTTAGTCCGATATGGCATCTTTACAACCATTACCATAACAAATAATTTCAAGTTTTGCCTCATTCACTAAACCTGACGCCATTACAAGAACCAGAGATCTAGAGAGACAGGATCCTCTCTCTGGATATCTCTGCAAGAACCCAGTAAAAGAAATTCCGCGTAAACACTTAAACAGTCACAGATCTTGACAGAAACCCTACTATTTCCTCTGCCATTCGTGGAGAATAGAGTAAGATGAGGCTGAAACTGTCTATTAAGAAGCATAGATTTTCATGAGCCCCTGCGACTGCAGGGTCGCATGAGAATCTATGCTTCTTGTGCCTTATCTTCTAGCCGTTTATCTTCGATCACCTACAAATCCACAGTCCAGTGGCTGAGATGAAATTCCTCTCTGCAGCGGTTTCTTGCGTATGAACATGAGTAGAAGCGTAGCAGACACACACATCAAGGGGCATTGATTCTCACGTGCCCCTGCGGCTGCAGATTCTCATGAGAATGAAAGGGACTGACTTATTGACTGCAAACTGCACCCCACGGATTTTTTATAGCAGCTCTTGTTTTGTCTCCGGGGGGCTTGGAGGATGCAGCAGATACCAGAACATATCTACTACCAACATGTTGGCACACTGGTTGTGAAGCAAGTTTTCTGTGATATGTTTTAACACACAAGTTGTGTGGATTGCTTATGATGTTATTAACTACCTGAAATGAAATTTGATTGGTTGGTTGTACATTGCTTAACGTCCTGACAGCAACAAGACTTTCTCAGGACGTGTAAATGAAATTTGACTCGAACAATTCATTAGAGAACCAGAACTTCCGGTGCACATCATTTTCTTAATAGTCTTATTTGATTTAATGTGAATTACTGTCAAACCATTTTTTATGCTCCAGTGACTGATGCAGAGATAAAGAACACACCCATATCCATTTGATCAGGTAAATATGGCCGCTAACCTAAAAATAAGAAACTTTTTGATTTCGTGTTTGTAGGTCATGTTGATTATTTAGATGCCTTTGACAAACGAAAAGTAGGTCAAGACCAAACAGGCCTGATTTTCATGCCCACGGACCTTAGTGACACTGCATATTGGTTGGCTTTCAGCTGTGTCCTCTGCAGATGCTCCCCATTTCACTTTCAACATCCTGTGATGGTAGTGTCACTGATGACGTCAAAACTCATAGATGTGCGATTTTTAAGACTAAACATTCTATTTGCACACGACATAACACACTCTTCATAACATTTTCTAATAAATGACGTCAAAATAACCCAGTTTAAAGCATATTTACGAAGAAAAGCACTATGGTGAAAAATTCGCGTTTCTTTTGTTGATCAGTATAATATATGAAAATATATGTCAGCTGTTGGGCGTTTTGCCTGTGTTTTCTTTTTAATTTTTATTCTTATTTTTTTCCGTGGAGACCGATTCCACGGGATATAAACAAGCACACGATGCATTCTACGTAACACCGAGGTAATTCGAGCAACAAACATAGATTCTCATCAGCCTCGCACTTTGCGAGGAGGATAGTATAATTTATGCCCCTTGGAGACGTTGGGAGTCTTTATCTGTTTTCATGGTACAGGGCGGACGCCAAACGGGATCTACATGTATATGCCTTTAACTTGACACACTACAAATATCCAACACAAATTTCTTCTGTAAAGAGGCAGTCTGCCTCTTAATTTTGTGTCAGATTGAAGAATATCAGTTAAAGGAATATACATGTAGATCCCGTTTGCCGGAGTGGTACCATTCCTCATGTGCCTCTTTAGGTCAGACCTTGCAGAGAATCCAGCTCACACAAGTTAACCCTTTGGCTGTCGCCGGGTAGCGGTTTTGTCGCGATGATTCCTGCAGGAATCATCGCGATCAAGACCGCTACCGACAACCATGTACACCTAACACTCACTGTAGCAGCTGTGGTGAATAGGGGTTGGCAAAGATGCGGTCCGAGGGGTGGACTGATCCAGCTACTGTACATCACAGCCTTGACTACTCCTACGTCCCGTGCTGGATGTTCATAAATATGCTGACGAGCAAAAGAAATGCGGCATTTTCGGAACCATCGGAAACACTAAAGTGTTTCCGATGGTTCCGAAAATGCCGCATTTCTTTTTCTCGTCAGTATATAACGCTGTTTAAAAAACAACAACAACAACAACAACAACAACAACAACAACAACAAAACAAAACAAAACAAAACAAAACACCCAACGATAAAAAAGGCCCCCGTACTCTAATGCACGGACTCCGACGGCTCGGGCTCTGCCTCCCTTATCAAAACCCTTCGTGAGGTACCGTGCAGGAGGCTGTGAGGATGTGCGGCGTGGTATCAATACGTGGTGGCAGCGTCCCCTGGTAGTACTTATCTACCTGTGATAAGCGAGCGCGATTCCAGACAGCTGGCGCCTGTGAAAGTAGCCGTAAAATAAAGTAGAACTAGAACATTACGATTTGATATAGCTGAACGGGAATTTAGTATGGATAGGCTTGATAACGCAGAGACTGAGTATCCGTTCTTACATTTCTTCAGTATATTTGTTAGTATACAAACTAATAAAAAAAGAAAAAGAAAAGATCAAGGCTTGTCGATTAATTTAAGCGGAAAAAAATGTAAAACGAGAACCGTTCCTATTTTAAAGAGAAGGTTAAATAGTACAACCATAACTAAGTAGTCTTGATAACGAAAACGATAACGGTATGTATCGAAACTTTCTCTGAACCAAGTGGAGAAAATGGACCAGATTTAGGCTCGTAAACGATTAATTTAAGTGAAAACAATGTTAAACGAGAACCGTACGATTTCAAAGAGAAGTTTAAATAGTACAGCTATGAGTTAATAACCAAAACGTACTTGTATTGAAACTGTCTATGAACCAAGTCGAGGAAACTGACGGACCAGATCAGGCTCGTAAACGCAGACGCCGGTAAAACAGTAGACATTACGCTAGTCTGGCACTACCCTTGAGCGACCCAACTTCCGCTTTTTGTGTCTTTAACTCATCAGAGCATGGATGTGTTGCGTCCGGATACGTGGCTTCATGGGGGCCGCGTATCTGAATTCGGCACGTCTCGAATGTGCTAATGAGTCCCGCTTTTGCCACGCAGCCACAGGAGCTGTATACCGCACATGTGGCCGCAGGTTGCCTCATTCAGTTCAAGGTTGGTGCCAGAATAGCTTGGCGCCCATAGGCGCCAAGCTATTCTGGCACCAACCTTAAACTGTCCCGGTCGATCTGTCTCCATAGTTGTAATGCAGCCGTAAGAGGGACACTCCAGAACTGGAGACCTCGAACATAGGGCACACTGGCCGAACATAGGGCACACTGGCTGAACATAGGGCACACTGGCCGAACATAGGGCACACTGGCTGAACATAGGGCACACTGGCCGAACATAGGGCACACTGGCTGAACATAGGGCACACTGGCCGAACATAGGGCACACTGGCCGAACATAGGGCACACTGGCTGAACATAGGGCACACTGGCTGAACATAGGGCACACTGGAAAAGGGGTAGGACTGAGGGGTGGGATGAATAAATGAAATAAAAAGCGTGAATGCTGAAAACTCTGCCAACACCACCACACACATTCCAACTTAGAAGCAGAACGTGTACAACATGGGCGCACCTGTTATTCCAGCCAAACATGTGGTCCTCAGAGTGCTGCATGAACAACAAAAACATGCTGCTCGTGGCACAAACATCGAGGCAGCATGGGGCTGCAAAATCGATTACACGACCTGATAGATAAATGCATGCTGTGGGTGTTTGTGGAGGAGAGGGGGCGGGAGTGAAGAGCGAGACAGAGAGAGAGAGAGAGAGAGAGAGAGAGAGAGAGAGAGAGAGAGAGAGAGAGAGAGAGAGAGAGAGAGAGAGAGAGAGAGAGAGAGAGAGAGAGAGAGAGAGAGAGAGAGAATGCACAGAATTTGTTCAGTGAAAATGCATCTTCGTTCTGCTGCGTTTGATTTAGTTTTTTTCTGTTTTATATGTTTATATACACACCACACGGACGAAACATACATCTGGACGTCATGCACGCGCATATACATATATATATATATATATATATATATATATATATATATATATATATATATATATATATATATATATATATATATATATATATACACACCCACAAGCACAAGTTTAATAACGGGAGGCACCCCCCCTCCTCACACACACACACACACACCCGGCACACCCACAAGCACACGTTTAATAACGGGAGGCACCCCCACACACACACCCGGCACACACACAAGCACACGTTCAGTAACGGAGAGTTTAGTTTGATAACGCCAAAAGTTTTAATATTTGTTTTAAACTGAAGCAAAACATTTAAATACTTGAACTACTACGAACATATACTAGCACATATAGCTCTGTACTAAGAACAACACCCGTTCTCTGTACTTCTTAACTCGAACAAAATCAACAAATCGTAAATAACCTATATACAAAACAGGTGAACATTTACCGTTGAAAACAAAACATGATTTTATGAACCAAACATCTGTACAAAACAAAGGAAAACAACAAAGAAAACAGAACACAACACAACAGAGGTTTCTCGGAAATCATAAGTACGTCAAAGTTGCACGTGTTTCGACGAAAACAGCAGATTAAATGCCCGGACAAACGTGCGTATGTTTGTCCGGGCTTTTACTCCACTGTTTGCGGCCAACGACGCGCAGTTTTAAACTGCCTCAGATTTCAGGAAATCATCTATTATTTTCTATAAACAATTCAAGTATATGGCTAAAATGCACTATATAGCAATCAATACAGTTTCTGTGGTCTTCAGTCTCCAGAAATGTCACTCGTTCTTGCGTATTACGTCAAATGTTACTGAATGAATTACTTTATTTCGTCTTCTTATGCCTGTATTAGAAGTCCCTTGTACACATGATCATGCTGTCATTTGTATCATCAAAGTTCACAGCAATGATTGCAATCTTTGCAAACATTCACAATGTAACATAAAGTCGGTACTCAAAAAACTCAAAATATCGTGACGCAACACACACAAATTGGAGCGGCGTTTCTTTAGATGAGAAGAAGACAACAGAAACTGTGTACAGTACAGCAACTATCAGAGTATACATTTGAAACGCCCCAAAATGTAATATATACTTATGTCGAATGTATTGGTGGGTACATCACAGACATATTTGATAATGGTCGCATACAAACAGAACGCAGGGCAACAAACCCAATCAGTAAACATTTCCTGGGCCTGTGTCGGCTATAGTTGGCCCGCGCATGACTGAGGCAGGCCAACTGCAGCCGAGGTCGATCCTAGTACCTTTCGCTAGCTGGGAATTTTACAACAGGACATCCTCGTGTAATCCACGTCAGAACGACTGAATCAATGATAAAGCAAATATTTTCTGTTCACATTGCGCTAATCCATTGAGATGTTCGATTGATACAACAGAGCTGAGTGTATTCTCTTCTAATTCGTCTAAGAAGCTCTCTCCTTAGCATGTTCGCGCTAGGCTTTTGAAAACAAGTACTTTCTTTATTATGCCCCCCCCCCCATCCCCCCTCCTCCCCCCACACACACAAAGAGAATCGTACGATTAAAAAACAAAACAAAACAAACAAACAACCGACCACCGACGAAATCGGTACTGGCGAAACACAATCGGTTTCAATCAGGGTGGGGAGGGGTGGGGTGGGGGTGGGAGTGGCAGATGGGGATGGTGATGAAGTTGGAGACGGCGCACACAAAAACCACAATATCATTCTGTAAATTTCAGATTCAAATTTAGATTTGCGGTATCCCTACCCCAACAACAATTCCAATGTTATCGTCTACCGCCTGCCACTTTCCTTTCCGGTATTTGCTTTAAAAACGAGAATTACCGGTTACCACAAACACTGATTAGTTGCAGACACCCTAATAAATAAAACACGTCCATAAATATTGATTCAGCGTGGGGTCTGGATTGAAGACAAGCTGAACTACACGAGCGGACAATCTCAAGATTGTATCCAACACACTAGTATTATTGTGTAATATAAAAACAAAACAAACAAATAACAGCCAAAAGCTGAACAAGGTTATTCAACATCAGGTCTAATCATGGCAGCTCTGTATAGTACTTAATTCTAGTTCATAGTTGGGAGGTGAAGCGTAACAATTAATGACAAATAATGAACAAGACCAGTGATAATTTCGCATTCAACAGTTCAACAATTGCAAAAAGAAAGAAAACATAACAGCAAGTCTCAAATTAAACCCTTCTTCCTTCACTCCCAGTCGGCGCAGATAGTGTTTCTGCAATAGTTTTTTATTTTTTATTTTTTAAAATGTTTTAAATCGTTTTAAATCGACACCAGCCGTCCAAAAAACATTGACACACACGTGGTGTGAGCAATAGGCATAGATCATCATGAGCCCCCGCAACTTCGGGGGCTCATGAGGATCTATGTCTCTTGCAGTTGGATCGTATTCATATGATATCTCGGCTATGCTTAATAGCATACAATGCTTCATAATATCATCTTCTCTCGTTTTCTATCTCTCGACTTTGTATAATACCGTAGACAGAAATAAGATAAGACAGAATAAGATATACAATGTCTGGCCAGCGACATAATGTGTGCTGGTCTTTGATTTTGGATCTTACGGTTCTACGCTGTCCAAATTATAGTCCATCAAACTCTTCTAATTGTTTCAAACATTTCTACAATTCGTTTCAAATTTTCAGCTTATACAAGAATGTGTAAACAAGATACGATTTTCTGTTTGTTTATTATTCAGTTGAAGTTATCTATACACCAGAAGAAAAATATAATCGTTGTACACTGCTTTCCCGACTGCAAGAAAAAATTGGACGTGCTTTCGCTTCACGTGAACGACAACGAAAATCTAGCATTGAATTTATGTAACCAGCTCGACAAACAAGCAAAATAAACCGAGGACAGCATCTTCAAGCTAGAACACTCGGCAGTTGTAATGCGTAGCAGAACAGTGTCAAAGAGTATACTGAAAAACAAATAAATAAACAAAATATACACGGTTTTTACAGTAACAATTTTGTCAAATGTCCCCAAAATGGAAAACTCTCCCCAAGATCGCAGCGCTGAAACCTCCTTACAACATCCTCCGCCGCACTTGACAGAACAGCCGGTAAGAGTTACGACTACTACCTAGTTCTACGGAGTTGGTGATTCTCCATAAGTACAAAATCACAGAGGCCAGCATGCAAATGGTGGCACAGCTATAGTGTAAAAAGAGGCATTGTCAAAAATTCACGTTAAATCTGTGCTGGTGTAATTTGGGACCTTACTACTCTAAGCCTAAGGAAAAAAAAAAAAAAACACCAACATCAAATGGTTGAATAGCGAATACGCAAAAAGTGGGAAAAAGAGCCGTAAGGTTCAGATTTACACTGCTCTGTGAAGGCTACAAACTGTAAAAAACATTTTTGTTAAAAGACGCATTTTCTTGTGACACAGTGCAGAATAGGCCAGCCTGGCCTATGTCAACAGTCAAGCATCCACATAAAACAGTGGAAAAGCTAACAAGAAAAAGTGAGTTCAGTTCTGTCAAAAGTCCACATGAAATAGTGGTATACAGCTATGACGGGGTCGTCTCAACCCTCCCTCAAACACGCACTAGATGCTTTCTCACAACTCGTGACGCTGTATCAGGAAGCTGCTGACGAGCGAAGGTTAGATTAAGGTCACGGCCCAAAAGAATCTAATGCAGGCTCCTAATAACTGGCACTGTCTAAGGTGGGCAGATGCCATGCGTCATACTGTGCCGTTGCAAGCTTTGAAGCACTCCAAATGACGTCAAATCTAAACGTAACGCAGACGTCAAATTATGACGTAAAAGGGGCAGGCAGCTGTGACGATTCATAATTTGACGTCACACAGATAACATTGTTCGTGACGTCAACTTATGACGTATGGCAAACGCCTGCGTCTAAGACAGTGCCAGTTAGCCACGTGTGCGTGCAGCGCGGGTACCGTTAACTCACTATAGGCACGCCGCATACGAATAGGCGGCTTTCCGCTGCGTATCCGCATGCGACAATCTCCAATGAGTTGAAACAGTACCGGGTCAGCATGCATAAGGTGGTATGTTTCAGCTTAACAGCTGATAAAATGCAGCTCATACAAAGTTGCTCATGACCACAGTCTCATTTACGGTGGACACTAATGGTGATAACAGGGCGATTGCGGTTATCGGAGATAGTGACTGACGAATCCTTGCTGACGACGACCCTCTGGACATCCTGACTCTGGGTCACCTGGTAGAGCTTGCGCTGCACGGCCGGCTTGAGGGGCGCCTCGATGGTCAGCTGCCGGTCATCCCCAAGGTAGGCCTGGATGGAGGATGGATCCACGCTCTCCGGCAGGTCGTACTCCTTGTTGAATTCTTTGTGCAGCGTCCTGCCGGCGGACCGCTCCTCGTGCTCGGCATGGACGATCAGCTTGCGCTCGGTGGTCTTGACGACGATCTCGTCCGGGCTGAACTCTCCGATGTCCACAGAGAGACGCATGCGGCGGGTACCATCAGGGTCCGTGATGATGGGGTTCTTGACGGGCGTCCCCACCCCCAGACTCCGAGACGGGGAAGAGTTAGAGGCGCTGTTCTTGACGGGGAGGAAGGTCTCACGGGAGATGAGGCTGGGCTGCGGGACAGGGCCCTCCACTGTCAGCACGCCATCCTTGCTGAGGACGCAGTTCAGTTTGTCCTGGTCCACCCCTCCCGGGATGTCTACCTGGCGGCTGTACTCGCGACTGACGGACGTCTGCGCAGTCTTCTCCTCGTGACGTGCGTTGACCACCAGCTTGTTGTCCTGAACCTTGACCTGAATCTCTTCGGGTTTGAACTCGCTGACTTCGAACCTGACCCTGAACACCTGTCGCCCGTTACTGTCCGTCTCGTACAGAGTTTTGAGGGAGTCAATGTTGACGAAGGTGTTGGGGGACTGTTTCTCTGCGGGCTTGAGCACAAAGAACTCCTGCCGCATGCGGTCAAACTCGTCCTGCCACAGTTTCCTCCGCTCGTCCATGCGCTCCTCCACGTTACAGAACTGCTTGATCTGGCGGTCCTGGAAACTCAGACTGTCCTTCTGGACGGGAATGTGTATTTCTGAACGATACGTCGCCATTTTTAAACACACTAGAGTGGAAGATCTAGCTGAAAATTAGTAAAGAACGACACAGTTACGCCCTCAATAAATTAAATATACTGCGCAGTATTCACGATTCAGGGAAGCAAGGACCGTCGTACAACACGAAACATCTAGCGTTCAGAGTCGTCCGAGCTAAGAATATCCCCGGGAGGGATAAGAGACTAAAAGATGAATACTGTACTTCTCAAGAGGTACACACAATTTCAGAAGTATCGTAACCGCTGTCAGTTTTCTCCGTCCGGAATCAGATCGAGGCAGCAACCTTGACACACAAAGGGAGTCCTCGATTTGCGACGCGCAGTAGAAGAATAATCCGATCTCCGTGCAGTTCTCGCTGGATAAAGACTAGGCAGACGAAAGAGTGAGAGAGCTTACAGCAACAACAGCCTCCCGGTCCAACACTTAAGTCCTTATGTTCTTCTCCGTTGAAAATTACAGATGTATAATCCAATGCTTCAAGTCCCTGTTCAGTACGTTGATATGCCTCTTTTCCTCTCCCGAACAGACTAGTTTGACGAAACAACAGCCTTTAAGCCCTACGCTAAATTCCTGAAAATCTCCTCAATTTGAGAAACACGAGACGCAGATTGTTACAGTGTTCGTCGCTCTTGACTTGCTGAATAAGCCTCTGTTATCTTTACCTGTGGAACACTATTCTGCTGTAAAATCCTCGGTACGTGTGAGAGAGATGAGTCTGGAGCTTGATAGCTGGCGGTGTGGATCAGTCAGCCACCCAGCCTGCAATCACACAAAGACAGAAAGGGACGTGAGACAAACAACGGAAAAATGTGAAGCAATTATTGCACTGTGGGGGAAACGTTCACGATGGTTCGACATCACTCCAATATCTGTACTCTGAAGACAAAAGACTAGTAATAGTCGTTTTTGTGAGAAGCAAGCCAAGCTACATCGTCATAAAATTGTGTAAGCTGGTCTGCTATACCCTATTAACCCTTTTAGCCCCAAAGGTCCTTTTCTAAATTTTTGGAGGTGTTGCCTAACGACTATGTACCAGTTGCAGGAGATGGCTTGACCATGATAATTCAAGGGTAGTGCCAGATTAGCTTGGCGCCTGAAGGCGCCAAGCTAATCTGGCACTACCCTTGAATTATCATGCTCAAACCATCTCCTGCTGTTGGGATCCGGGGTTAAGGCAAAGACAGCAAGTCCATTTCTGTGAAAAGCGAGATTTTCATTGTATTACAATGGAAATATGTCATTTTACACAACGGACTTTGGCTTCGCAAGGAAGATATGATTTAGTCATGTGATACGTACACTGAACTCATTTTAGCCTTTAACAAATTACATCAGGTAAAGAACAGAAAGTGACAGCTTAAGGCCATTGTCAGAATAGCTAAGCGACTCTAAAATATTCATCCCCAACATATACAGTACAAGACTGAGAAAAATGACAGACCATAATATTCACGGGTAGTACCAGAATAGCTTATAGTCTGGCACTACTCTTGAACCGTCATGACCAATTTGTCACTGGAACTGGTGTGCAATCTTAGGGGGATAACTCCAAAATTCAGAAATGTCTACATCTGGGTTCGATATGTAAAAGCAAAGAATGAAAATACATCCGGCTGATCCCTAAGCTATGCAGACACAGTTGCATGTGGCCACCTCTTTCACAAGAAAAAGATCTTTAAAGACGAGCTCTAAGACTCTTGAAGGACAAAACGTGTCACCTGTCATTAAAGACCATCGTAGGCCACGTACTTTGACAAGTGATCTCTCAAAAGAGTGGTATATTAAAACAGTCCCGCTGTACTGTGTGTCCAGCATACATTCACGGCATGAATATTTTAACTGAAGCATCACGCAATATGCACAGACGAATATTGTTGAAAACAGAAATATGCGAAAGCACACGAATGAGAACTTTAACGATATTTGCAGGGAATGCCATGCGGACGACGAAGATTGATCAGATATGCAAATGTCGTATTTGAAGCACAGCCATAGACTAGCAGAATGAAAACAAGTGCGGTTTTGGATGGATCGATACGCGCCGTGACCTCGACACAGTCCACGCCATCACTCATACTGCCAATGCGCATGTCAAAGCAAAGAACGTCATTCTGTTGAAGACTTATTTGCTATTATATCTTACGAAGCAAGAAACAAAAAAGGAAGGACAAAGAGAGTTAACAGTTTTTGGGTCGCAGGAGGCGACTTGCAACAAAGAAAGAAAGCTAGAAAGGTAGACAGATGGACAGACAGACAGATACTATTCAATGATTAACTCATTCGAGACGTGCCGCCTACGGATACGCGGCGGTTCGCTGCGTATCCGTAGGCAACACGTCTCGAATGAGTTAATGATACAGCATGCGCGCAGGTCTCTTTTATAACTAACAACTAAACAATGTATGATGGAATACACGTACGTAATCTTATAAATCAACAGACACAAAACAAAGGTATGCGCCTTAGTGTCTGATTTCTCAAGGGTAGTGTCTAATTATCTTGGCGATTGTTACGGCGCTTGGCGACTGTTACGGCGCCAAGCTAATCAGGCACTCGCCTTGAGCTATTGTAGTCGCGTCATTACAACAGTTGACGATGGAAGTGAAAGAGATCAAGATCGACCATAGTGTGCCTGATGTCTGTATGCTTCCGTCCCGACTAGACTTGTCAATAGAGCAATAAATGTGACTAGTGTAGCAGTAAAATTTCCATTTTATATGTATCTCTATTTTATGTTTCTTTCTATTTTGTCACCAAGATTGTGATTTGCAAAAAAGCAGCGTCATATAGTCCAAAAAAAAAAAAAAAAAAGCGCCGTAGAAAAGTCTACCACTGGGGTTTTGATCCTCTGTCTGTCTGTCTTTATGTTCGACAAATACAACTATAATTTGTTTGGATACGTGGGTGGATAGATGGGACTAATAATATTTGGTATGGTGGGTGGAGCAACGAAAAGCGTTAGTACAAATCGAAACCTTCCTGCAGGTAACCTCACTCTTAACTTGGGTGCAAGCCACAGACAGACCCAAAGCAGCCCAGCCAGTGCTGTCAGCGTATAAGATACACGATATTATTTATAGGATTCAAGAATTATCTTGTATATTCCAGGTTCCAGAATTATCTTGTATATTCCAGATTTAATCAATCGTGTAAGTAGGTAGCGTTGTTTCTAAACTGGCCACTTGACTTTTTTTAAAAAAATGGACATACAGACAGAAATACACTCGGCTACGTAATCTCTCTTAGGCGAAATGTGCAACTGAAGAGGTGGCGTAAAACACTGACCCCGTTGACCCGCTCCATGTAAAGTACGCAGACAATGGACCAGCAAGTGGCATATATTTTCATTAGCCCCGCAAGCTATGGGCCCTGCGGGGACCCATGAAGATTTATGCCACTTGCAGACGAAAAACGTTTGAATGCAGACCTAACGATCCAGTCCGCTGCCACATCAGTTCATCACTCGCGATACACAGCCATAGGCCAACAAGAGGCACATCTGTTTAAGAACCACTTTCAGCACTGAGAACCAAAAGTTATACAGCTAATCAAGCACAGCCCTAACGACCCATTTTGTCTGAGAGTGAGACATTCTGTCCCGGCACCGAACCATAAATTTTTTTTTCGGAAGGGAAGTAGTCGCCCCCATAACGCCTCCACTACACGACATCAGACACACTATCCCCTTTACTGCGGCCCACAAACACTTCAAGTGGTCGTTACTTCTTCTTCGCTAGTCTTCTCAGTTCCGCAACAGAAGTGCGGGTTATTGTACAAAAAATAGCACACAGTATTTTTTTTTATCGCCCGAACGTCAATGCCGTAAGGTCCATAATCACAAACCAGCACACGATTTCTTATTATCAGGCCACCTCCCACTCAGTCCGCCACATGTTCTGATTCTATTAGGGAAGCAGAAGGATAGCCCGAGAGTAGAACATATATCTATGGGCTAAGATACTGCTGGGAAAGATGCAGAGGGACTTTGGCATGATACAGCATGATGTAGTTGCCACATGGTCTTGCCGCTTCACATCGGTGAAGATAAGAACTACAAGATCTTGCTGGCATTCTGGACCGTTACAGGATGGATGTATTGGTCTCAAGAGAGTCTGGTTTAAGACGCGGCGGATGTGACGTATGCACACAAAATGACTGCTGTATGTTGGCCCATATGTATAAAGCTACTTCACCTTGCTGAAGGAAAAAGGCAGCATCACTGAGCGCTGGAGAGAACACTTCTCAAATCTGCTGAACCTGCCTTCCACTGTCGATCCCGCGGGCCTGGACATGATTTCCCAGAAGCCGACACTGGATGACCTTGACCTCCCGCCTACCCTGAATGAGGTCAAGAAAGCGATCAACCAGACTGACTAGCTCCGGCAAGGCTGCAGGCATAGACGGCATCCCCGCAAAGCTCTTCAAAGCAGCTGGACCTAAGACCCTTGATGCCTTCCTCAACATTCTGACATGCATCTGGGCAGAGGAGAACATGCCGCATACGCATGGATGATTCTCGCATGCCACGCCAACTCCTGTATGGTGCACTCTCAAAAGGCCACAGGAAGCAAGGACGGCCAAAGAAACGCTTCAAAGACTGCATAAAAGACAGCCTCAAGTACTGCGTCTTCCCGGTAAAGGAACTTGAAGCACAAGCACAAGACAGATCTGGCTGGCGTGCCGCCACCAGGAAAACATGCACGCTCTTTGAACACAATCGGCGCGAACGGATCACCAGTGCCAGAGCTCGCAGAAAGACAGCGTCGACTCTCCCCACAGCTACGTTCCAGTGCCCCCATTGCCCTCGCAGGTGTGGCTCCAGGATTGGCTTGGCCAGCCACACCCGCACCCACAAATAGAAGTCATGCACAATGACGACATCATCGGTTTTCGATGGTCTACCCATTATAAAGCTACTATATTCAGCTGGGCATTCTTAACACGTTTCTTCAAACTCAGTGAGATAAATTTGTTCCCATGTTATATCGCTTCCATTGCTTCCCGTTTTAGATCTCTTCCATCCTAGTCCTAAACATAATAGTTGTACGTGAGACAAACAAAAGTGACTTCCGCTTCGAAAAAAAATGTAGTGCAGAACGTGGTATTTTATTGTGCATTACGTCAACTTTCGTCCAGCGGGATGCACACACATTATTTACCTCTTATACACCAAGCATTACAACTGAGGAAAACGGAACAACTATGTTAGCTCAAAAATAGAGCCTGATTAGTTTTGCGCCTGCAGGCATCAAGCTATTCAAGCTCTACCCTAAGCCATCTCCGTCAACTTAACTGTATTTTCGCGATAATCAACGCGTTCCGGCTGATAGCCCTACAGGAAGGGCGACCCTTTTTCCACACAGGTGCTAACTCCCTCGTGTTTCCTTGAACTTCTTATTGCTTGGAACGATTCCAAAATCTTGCGTTGCTTATTGCCACGCCAAGTGGCAGAACTTTTACGGAAATGAAACTGCGGGATATAGGATGAGCCCGTGCGCTTTGGCAGATAAGATCTAGACATACCATTACAAAGTTGTACTTTTGATGGGCCGCTGCTTTTCAACATGTTGAGTTTATGGGCGTGCCAGAAATAATGTGCGCAGTATTCCAGGTCTTTCAGTCTGCTCCAAAGATAGAGATACTGACATGCGAGCTCTTGCCGCTGAAGGGGTTTCGGCTCAGGACAATTGCCGCATGCGGCGAGCGGCCTGTGAACATTACAGATCCTCACAGTTATACAGAGACATTAACAAAATGAGTCACTTGGACAGTCCCATCGAGCAAAAAGCTCCGCTCAGTCTTGGGCCGACATCGGATTTGGATGATGTACACCACAGAGCGCGGGCCAACTATTTCCTACGTCTGTCCGAGGACCTTCGGCTTACTGGGGGCCGGTGTAATATCCGGCGATACTGTAAATTAACTCCTTCACTGCCGAGAAAAACTGAACACCACCTACCTGCAAGAGGTATAGATGCTCATCAGCCACCGCCGGTTGCGGGGTCTCATGAGGATCTATGCCTCTTGTGAAAACCACTTGTACTGAAGCAACATTCAGATGTGTATGTTTGTCTGCGATTTTGAATCTTACGGTAACAGCTTACAGCTGTGAAATGTGAATACATTTATTAGAACCGTAAAAGACCAAACTCACAGACCAGCACAAGCAAATACAAAGACATATATATATACACGTCATCATCATCACCAATAGAGCACACTGAAGAAGATACTTGCCCCGGCAGCCTGACTTGAAACAGCAAAGTCGCAAAAACACTACTGAAGGCCCAGTTTATAGTCAGCACTAATTTGCTAGAGTGCCACTCCACCTGGTATAGTGGTGCTATCAACTAATGACTCTAGTCTCAGATAGGGGAGAGGTCTAGCAATCGGGCCGGCTGCCTGGGTTGGACCAGCACACGTATTATCGCCTCTTGTCTGCTGTTTTTCTCATTCGTTGCCGTGGGATGGGTGGGGTGGGGTGGGGGGAGGGGGGTGGGGTGGGGGGTGGGGAGTACTGCACTTGTAAATGTTTGTTCCCATAACAGTGACGGGCTAGTATGACATCAGCTAAGGTCAACGCTTTTCGCTTTGAAAAAAAGTGCAAAACATTTCAGCTTTTTAGAGAAACCATTTCCCAATCTATGTGCGTTATCTATTAAACATGAAACACAGTCTTACCGGCATTTTTCCAGCATAAAGGTATGACGAAAAACTACCTCGAATGAAAAACCACATACGAAAGAACGACGAAAACCACCTACACTCGAAGCACAAGTCAGACAGCGAGACAGACAGCAAACGCATTCCCAGCAAGTCAAGTCGCTCCGCCCTACTTTTTCTCCACCTACCAACACCACCTGTCTGCAAGAAGCATAGATCTTTATGAGCCTCAGCAGGGGGCTCATGAAGATCTATGCCTCTTGCAGCTTTAATGTGCATCTATGTTACTCACAGTA
Source organism: Semisulcospira habei (assembly GCA_036245525.1). Taxonomy (NCBI): domain Eukaryota; kingdom Metazoa; phylum Mollusca; class Gastropoda; family Semisulcospiridae; genus Semisulcospira; species Semisulcospira habei. The sequence goes on from BTPG01000006.1 coordinate 30,096,822, forward strand.
GGGAAGTATTATGGTGTTTAAGATATCTGTGCTCTGATGCACCGAGAAACAATGCCATCCCAAGAACTCACGAGTGCCATCATATTAGTGCGCATTACGTATTTTTCGGCACAATGCGTAATTTCCAGGGAAATCGGTCGACCATGATAGTTCAAGGGCACTGCCTAAATCAGCTTGGTGCCTAGAAAGGCGCCAAGCTGATCAGGCACTGCCCTTGAACTATCATGGTCTGCGCATCTCACGCGTCAAAATTGCCGATATGAGCACTGCATCAGTGAGAGCTTGACTATGGAACTTTAAGGGTTGCCACGGTACGTGGTTACTGCGTTGTTTCGGTTGAAGGTGGTTGTTTATAACGGTGCAGTGTAGCGACAGTCTAGTGGAAGTGGGTAAGGAGCCGGCCCAACTTTTTTTTTTTCAATAAGTTTATTTTGGAGGTGTTTACCGCGGAGTTGCACAAGTTTGGCTCCTAAAAAACCCCAGTTCAGTTAGGTTCTGAATTGGAAACACAACCGCAAACGCACAACACGTTCCCCCTTTTTCCACAGCTAGTGCGCTAAGGCGAGGGGCATCATCAAACTGCCTGTAAATTCCAGACGAACTCACCTGTCCCCTGCCACTGGAGGTTGGTGGGGGTGGTGGTTGGAGAGGGGGGTAGTTGGAAGGGAGTTTTTATTCTTCTACTCTCAAAGCAGCCGGAATTTTACATCATGATAATTTTGCTTTGCAAGTCTGTATTTTTCAGAATTAGCGCCGGTACCTCAGCCTCAACTAGGTCAGAACTTACATCATCCCACGTACTGAAGTGCCCTTGGATCTGCGATGGAGATTTACGCCTCAACAAAGCGTATAAATCTTACAGTTCTAATCAGACCAGTGGCGGAGCTACTTTCTTTTCTTTTTTTAAATTTTAATTTCCATTGAAAACCCGGTATTTAACAGACACACTTTGGTTAACTGATTCAATCCCGACACACCACAGCAAGATATGGCCGATTGACCATGATAGTTCAAGGGTGGTGCCAGAATAGCTTGGCGCCTATAGGCGCCAAGCTATTCTGGCACCACCCTTGAGCTATCATGGTCGATCTGTCTCCTGAATTGTCAGTAATGCAGTCCTCAGAGAACAACTTCAAAATGTGGGTATTTTGTACCCGGGACATAATGGGTTAACGCGAATGATGAGAGATATAACACCAGTCATTCTGTGACAAACGAGAGACATATTTATATCGTTTACAAACCTATGACCTCATGGCGGAGAACCCCAGTACTGGGAAGCACAGCAAATGCAAGAGGCATAGGCGGCTCATGGGCCCCCGGGCTCATGAGGATCTATGTCTCTTGCTGCCTCGAGTTATCTCTATGCTGTTATGCATCTGAGGAAGGGATCTGTGCGTGGTTACCCACCGTGATGGACTGCAAATTCTTAGTGCAAATGTTCACGCTGAACCGCAAAAAAAAAAAAAAAAAAAAAAAAAAAAGCAATCTATCCCACAAGGGAGAATAATAAAAAAGAAAGAGCAGTACAGCCTGTTCAGAGCGACGATCGATAAAAGCCAGAGCACATTCTATCACACCTCAAGCGGCGTGGATCTAGCCTAGCCGACCACGCATCAAACAGCCCAGTGAGCTAAAGAACCTCAGGAGGGCGCAGGCTTCAGGATGACATCGCACCGAAGATATTCTGCTTCATAAGAGGAAGGCCCCTCCCCCAAAAACAACAACAAAAAAAAAAAAAAAAAAAAAAAGGAAAAAAAAAGTCCCTTGTGACCATGCAAATATTCCACCGGGCTAAATATCTTCGGGCCTTCGTCGGCTTCAGTTGGCCGGCGCACGTCCGTGCGCTGGCCAACTGCAGCAGACGTCGGCCCGAAGACTTTCTGCTTACCAGGTGGCAGGCAACCAAAAAGAATCGTCCGCTGCAACCTCAGTGCGTGACTTGAGGTGGCTTTCATCCAAAAGGTAACGATTTCAATGAAAATATTATCGACATCCGAACACATGCCCAGTCAAAATGGTGGTTCCCTTTTTTTTTTTTTTTTTAAACCTTTCGCTGCCAGTGATGAATTTCGCGTCTGAAACGATTGCACACTGACCGAAAATCGTGCGAAGAACACAGATGTAGATGGGACAACATTTATCATAAAGAACTTGGGACTAACAAGAGACTTAAATCCTCATGAGCCCCCGCGACAGCGGGGGCTCTTGAGGATTAAGTCTCTTGCAGCTGGGTAGCGTTCACTGACCTGGCCCCGGCTTGTAAGGGGTTTAAGAATCGTCTGCTATTTAAGCGAAACATTTAAACGACAGATCGACTGCGCGGTCGCTGCATCCAGGAGACGTACCGCCCGTATAACAGATCAATGGTAGCGCTTCGATTACTGAGTTTGGCGCCTCTCGGGGCTATGACCTGGAAACTGAATGGCGCCGGAAATCCCAGAAGAAAGCCAGAAAGCAATACGTCCTCGACGGCTGTGCACTAGAGCCCTAGGGACCTTTTGCTGACCGAAGGATGAATCCAGCGCGTGTTGTTTTCACATTAATAATTGATTTTAGGTATTGTTGTTCGAGATGTTTACTTCAAAGTACAGTCGAAATTTTCCACTAATGTGTCCACGGTTCTTCGGCTAATCCAAGCCAATTCAGCCCTACTCTTAGTAACAGAGCTGGCATGGTGGATCTGTGCAATTGAAGTAGTTCTTAGTAGAGAATTACATGCACAGTATACTTCGGATAAACAAATCGCCAGGGACTCAATGTTTCCTGTTATATCCGAAGTTTGTTAAAAGCGAAGTAATTTACAGAGAAAGACTGTTGTCGGGACCTGCCGATCATATCCGACCGTTCAGGTTATAAGCAAAGTAGACTCGAACACTGACCTTCTGCAATGCGGCTCTGGAGGTGCCAAGAAAATCCTGCTTTGGAATTGGACTACGCCGCGCACAAGGGCCTAGGGCCAATGTCGGCCTTTGTTGGCCCGCGCACAACTGTGCGCGGGCCAACAAAGGCCGACATCGGCACGAAGACATTTTGCTCAGAGGCACATACCTGCTAAAGTTGAAGTCATTCCTGAAGGTCGGTCCACCTAACCACAAGCACGTCAGTGCGACCAGCAAGTTCGCTGTTTCTGATTGTAGTTCTAGCAGCCGACTAAGACTGACACAGCCCGCGGCGGCTTTCTCACGGCATCGTCAATCCCCATGAATCAATACTGGTGCGGATGGGGTCAGCAATACGCACAAATTCTCTAGTCATGAGTCTGCGGGGGCTCATGAGAATCAGTGCCTCTTGCAGGTAACACGGGCCGAGTTAGCCGGGGGTTTCTACTATATTGCAGTTTCTAGTCGACGCCATTTGCGGTTTGTAGTCAATATGCAGAATGCAACAACGCACGTGCGGCAACTGTTGGCAAACATTGGCTAATCCCCGGCTGCCACCTAATCGTGTTGTTATCTCAGAGATTAACACGCACAATGCTAATGTTCATTCCGGCGATGTATCTCAGTATGTTCTTGGGATGTTTCTGTCACTGGAGTGTATGCGCCGGGTTGTCCATTAGGCCGGCATTAGTTCCTACTCGCACCCTAGGGGCCAGTTGCATGAGTGAGCTTAGTCATGCGCCAGCCACTAAGCAAGGCGCGCCGCTATAGCGGCGCGCCTTGCTTAGTGGCTGGCGCAGGACTAAGCTCGCTCATGCAACTGACCCCTAGGGACGGCGGCTTCCAAGTCGCAAATAGGATATGTGGTGTGAAGCGACTATGAGCCCTCCTTCCCTAGAACCTCGCATGCGAGACTAGAAAACAGCCAAGTCTTCGGCGATCAGAAAAAAAAAAAAAAAACCCACCTGTCATCTGGTTGCCAAACACCGATCTGGACCTGAACCCCCATGAAACAACCCCCAGAGCTGGTCTCGACGGTTTTTGATTCTCCAATGCCTCTAGTTGGTGTTCTGTTGCATAATGCACAAGCACATGGGTATTTTCATGTCTGTAGCCGCACCTAATTTGTGCACTGATCTGTCATGCTGCACCATACGGATACCAGCAGTAAAATCGAAGACCAGAACAAAGTTTGCCTCCAGGTGTAGCGACAGTTAACCAAATACTCCGACAGATACTTTTGCAATAAGAAAATGTATGTACTTAACCTGAATATCAATTCGCTTATACCTGCACCTTACACATTTAGTCTATAGGACGTTTCGAGAGTATGCTTCTTGAGTATAATAAGTGATTGGTTCAAGAGAACGCCGCTTTCGCTAAAATTGCATAAAACTGATTAACGTTTTTATGCCCGTATGATATGCTTGTAGCCCCAAAATACTAGTAAATAAAATATGTTAAACAAGGAACAAAATCACCGCTGACCTACTCACACTATCCTACAGCTTCAGCCTAACAAGCACCCTCCCATCCCCCCTTACCCTCCTCTCGCCCCTTACCAACCCCCCCCCCCCCCCCAGCCCATTCTCTCTCATTCTTCTCCGGATGATTAATATCACACATCTTCCGGACCGCATCCAATCATCTACGCTCTCTCAACCTCGCCGACCACACAAAAAAAGACATGATAGCGCTTTCAATCCTCGTTTGCCGAAATTCATGATTTCCCGTGTCGAATCGATTGCCTGTCATCACTCTTTCGCTACCAGCGACGGATGCGTCAAGTATCCGAAAAAAAAAGATCACCACTGATAGCTCAAGGCGCCAGGCTCATCAGGCACTACCCTTAACTCATTTATCCCCACGGCCGTATTTCCCAAATTTTGGAGGCGTCATCTAATGACTATGCACCAGTTGCAGGAGATGGATCGACCATGATAATTCAAGGGCAGTGCCAGATTAGCTTGGCGCCGACAAGCGCCAAGCTAATCTGGCACTACTCTTGAATTATCATGGTCGACCCATCTCCTGCTGTAGTGCGTCAGGGCTGAATGGGTAAAATGTATTGAATGTTCCGTCGAATACTGCTGCATACTGCAAAAGAATTGTCCTTCATAATGAATGCACGGATGCTGAACAACAGATAACGTAAAAGAGACGCGAGGTACGAGTTTGTTCGGTAAACACTGAAGCAGCTTCTGCCTGGACATTTCATGAACATTATGACCAGTGAACAAGGCCTAGACGTCTAGACCATAATTATTATTATGTTGATGAACTGGGCCGTATGGATGCCGATCTTTCTTCGTATTGATTTTTCACCATGTAAAATCATCCTCATTATCGTTGCATTTTAAGGCATCGTTGCTGATCAAATCGCAAATTAGTCTAAAATCAATCGCCCTTTTTGTAACTTAATCGAGCTAAGCTACTTGCACATTGTTGGCGATGGTACATGGTACCTTGCAATGAAAAAGCTATAATTCTCGAAAAAAAAAAACCCAGACTGGTCAATGGTTTACTCCAAGCACTAAAAATGCGAAAACGATCCAGTGAGAAAATCGAATATGCATCGGCTGGTCTAACCACATTTGGATCGGATTATTGATGTCTTCCCGGAAATCCTGGCAGAGGAAATGTTTGCGCAGTATATATTACCCGTTCCACCTTTATCCGTCACCAAATCATTCCCCGTTTATTACGTAAGAGAACAAAACGTCCACAGGAAATTGTTGCGTTGAAAGAGCCTCCCATACCTAATTATTTAAAAAGTTTTGCATTGAAAAAGTAAGCACAAGAAGTTTTCTATCGATATAGAGAAATAAACCCGATTTATCGACAGCCGATCTGAAAGGATAAACCAGAAGTAACTTTGATACAGCAAGAACTCATTGTGATGATTCCTGCAGGAACAAAAACCGCTACCGAGGCGCCAAGCTAATCTGGTGCTATCCTGGAACTGTCATGGTCTATCCATATCCGAGAAGGAGTGCAAGGACATCTCCCCAAGTTGAGTAACGGGGGCCCAAGTTTGAAAAAATAAACTGAGAAAATCATTTTTTTTTTTTGTTTAAAACAAAAACGAACAAACAAACAAAAAACAAACAAAAAAAAAAAAAAAAAAAAAAAAAAAAAGAAAAGAAAACAACAACAACAACAACACGCTATCATGGTCTATCAATCTCCCGAATGCAAGGAGTGGCCTCAATCGACCATTAGTTCAATTCGATAAACTCAGTTTATAAGGCAATGCAGTGGGCGGGGGAACAATAAGAACATTAAGGGAGTGGATCTTCAAATACATGAAATCAATCTTTCTCTGAAATAAAACGCTGTATTATGGCTGTGAGGACTAACATGATCTGTGCCTATGCTGCCTTCGATTTCACATCCTTCCTCGGGTGAAGGACATCACTTGGCGTGCAATCTAGGCCGGTCGCAGTGCCAACTGACGGTTTCCTGCGCTCAAAGGCCAGTCAGACTCACAAACTGTTTATTTCCGCGGCTGCGGCTCAATCCAGATATTACGCAAAGCCAAAAACAATCGGACTTCTGAACCTTCCCCTTTATCATCCCCACAGGCCTAGACCCTCGAGACAACCTTTGTCCGGGGAACAGATTTGTAGGTAAATGGGGCCTACATCAACAAGCAACATACATTGGCTGTCTACCCACGAACCGAGCCGGGGAGACAACAGGTGTGATCGCAACAATGAGTCTCATGATCCTTAGCCGCTTAGGCCAGATCTACCATAGCTGTGTTATGTTGTTTTATATATATGTCGTAACTCTGTGCTTTTATGAACTTTTTGCGAGTCAGAAGGAATTAAACCTTTATGTGATTGATTTATTGGCCAGTAAGGTTTATTGAAGGTTCAATCTAAACACAGCGCTAAGCGAAAAGCAATTTTATCTTTTTCCCGGCATTTCTCAACCTCACATGCATTTGTCCCGATGTTTTTTTCTTCGTTTGAATAGAGATTGAAACACATAGTTTCGCTAGAAAACAAGAGATAAAGAATCTATGAAGCCTTGAGGCTGCAGGTGGCTCATGAAGATCTATGCCTCTTGTTACTGGGTGGTTCTGAGGAAAGGTTACCATCATCTTCTATTCTCTAAACCATCGCAGACCCAACGGCTCTTTTCTAAATCAATGACTCAGAAGCAAATGCGGGCAGCAAGAGGCACAGATCCTCATAAGCCCTCGCAACCTGCGGGGGCTCATGAAGATCTATGCCTCTTGCAGAAGCTGGAAACTGTGACATTCAGCCACATAAAAGTTGGCACCTCTCATTATCTGCAGTTCTGAGGAGGAACGGCCTTTGACTTAATTGGAGTACGGCCAAGAGCAATATGCGTTGTCCCCGACAGAGGAAAGCTTTATGGTACTAGCAGAAAACAAACTTGCTTAACCCTTTCACTGCCGGTGTTTCTGAGTTCTCTGTTGATTCAAATACAAACACCCCAGCGTCCGAAGAACACGGATAAAAAGTCGCGTCAGCAAGAGGCAGAGATCCTCATGAGCCCCCGCAACTGCGGGGGCTCATGAGTGTCTATACCTATTGCCGTTGGTTTTTGTTCCGTTTTCACACCAGTGAAGGGGTGAAGAGTACAATCGTTCCAGAACAACCACCATTCTCCTTCACCGACACCTGCTGGATAGAAAGATTATGCGAGTCAGTACTGCAAAGACAAGGGCATAAAGTAAGTCTTTGTAAGGACGTTAAGCGACGTTTCTTAACTCATTCTACCCTAACACCGAAATCCCCACATGCTGCCGTTGCCCTCTGAAGACTGCATTGGAGTGCAGGACACAGATCGACCATGATAGTTCAAGGGTGATGCCAGAATAGCTTGGCGCCCATAGGCGCCAAGCTATTCTGGCATCACCCTTGAACTATCATGGTCGATCCTTATCTTCCTGCGGTGTGTCTGGGGTAGAATGAGTTAAACAACAAAGACAATGGGTATGCGTTGTGTTATAGCCTTCCTTGGTACACTAAATGACAGGATAGAAAATATTATTTTATCATGATAGACACAACAAGCCCAATGCTTCGGTTTAAAAACAAAATATGTTGGTAACTACTCTGAAATTTCACAAGTCTAGCAGCAGGAATAGAGATTGGACTTATATAGCACATAGAAACGGCTCCCGGAGCCAACAGAAATAAATTACTGAAAAATTCTACCGACTGCCAAAGGGGAAACTTCTCAAATCATATTGAAATTAACCCCTTTCTGCCAGTGGACTCAAATCATGTCAAGGAAACCACGAGAAATGCATTGCCAAATAGCCCCATCTGTCGCAGGAACATGAATATATAATTATACAGGGTAGCATGAGGCAAAGAACATGATCACCCCCCCCCCCCCCTGCAAATGCGGGGATTCATGATGGTCTTTGCCTAACACAGTTGTGTGGTGTTCATAATTATCTGCCCGGCAGCGTATGGGTTAAAATGTCCCAGTCCCAACGCCAATTAAAATTCAAGCTCAGTCACAACAAGAGACTGACTTTAGCGTCACAATCGTTAGAACACAATTTTCTCGATACCTTCTTTTCGTACCTTTTCATGCTAGAGTTTATGTTTCAGCCAATCAGGCAAAAGGTTCGGCAAGTCCACAAACAGTTCCGAGATCATGTCCAGCAATCAGTTTCTGAGCCTCTTTTCTAAGAAGTTCGCCGAATTAACTCTTAAACTCCAAGAACTAAATGGACTTCTATTCTGTAGAATGGAAGTCATTTAGCTCTGGGAGTTTAAGAGTTAAGAAATAGTCACCAGTAAAAATCATGAAGACAAGAATTTGCTCAGGGGGGCTAATAAAGATTAAGTTCACAAAATGCAAGCTGACAGGGAATGGAAATCGCAAACTCCAGAAATCGCTAAACTACTCCGAGGGCCAATCAAAATCACAGATACAATAACTTTGCGGTGGCGGCCACTAAGATTTAGTCACAAAATGTAAACTGACAGCCAGGGGGAATCACGACCTCTCTATCTGCGATACCCAAATATACAAATAGCTGTATTACGTGCGCGTGCGGTCCTGAATTGGTTTGCACCCGATCACGCGGTGACTCCTTAACGTATTCGAGACGTGCCGCATCCGGATACGCGGCATAAGCCGCGTATCCGGAGGCGGCACTTCTCGAATGAGTTAAGCAAGCCATCTACAAGAAACATGGATGCTCGTGATCCCCTTACAGCCGCAGGTGCTCATGTGCATCTGTGCCTCTTTCTGACAATATCGACTGCATTCACATTGTACATAATACACTGCCATGATAACAAAAGCCAGTATGTCCATGTTTGAGAAAAGCAAGATTTCCATTGTTACTGGCTTTTGCCAAATTGCCACGACAGCACTGCTTAATTGTTCATCGAAAGATCATGCAGTGAGGAAAGAAAAAATCCGTCTGTAAGAGGCAATGATTCTCATGAGCCCTTGCAGTCGCAGGGGCTCATGAGGATTCATGCCTCGTTGTTGGTATACGTGACAGCTCCGTGCACGACGCATCTATAAGTTTTCCTCAAAGAAAGAAAGCTATTGCATTTAAAACGTGTGACTTAGACATGCACAGCTTGAGTGCACGGCGTTACAGTCAAGCTTTCAGACCCAGTAAGCATGATGTACATCGGCCTTAGGGAAGAAAAGACAGAAGGCCCTTCGAGTGTGCTGCCACATCTAAGAAAACAGACAATGTGTTTGAAGAAACAAGTGCTGTTCAATACATGTGGACGCACTGCACTGGAGCATTTCTGTACTGTTCTGCTGAAAAGACGTAAGCGCAAGGCAGACAACACCTGAGAAAACAGGGCATCTAGTTTAATGTACGAAAAGCTGTTGAGCAATGCACAAACCACAGAGATCCACGGGAGATGCACTATCAACCACCACTTCTGAACAGTGGAACATAGTTGTAAAATGGCCAGCAAAGGTTGTGGAGTATTAACGTGAGGATGTAATGTGCCTTTTACAGATACACGGCGTTTCAGTTTTGAGTCCTGATGATTATTATTCTTATATTATTATTATTATTATTTTATTATTATTATTATTATTATACACATTTGCCAGCTGCCATAAAAAGTGGCAATGGGTGTTTACGAGTTTGAGTGTTTATGTGTTTGTCCAGCGTTGAGCGATTCTCTTGATATGTTTACTGAATCTTGTCTCGGTGGCAGCGGGAACATCCTGACAAGGACAACTCCTTCGTCTATACTGTAAGGGGGACAACTCCTTCCATCCTGGCAAGCGGGACAACTCCTTTGTCGGTACCGACGAAGGAGTTGTCCCGCTTGCCAGGATAGTAGGGCCTAGCTTTTACTATTAGCGTATCCAACTGCGGGCAGACGGTTAGCAATTACAGATGTAATAGGTACAGACGTTTTGCACAACCGTGCGCTGTCAGCTAGTTGGCATTCTCGCACCTGACTGGACGGCAAGGTGGCCAGGAAAAATAATCATGGACAATTGGCAATAAGACACCCGACAGAGGAATAACATTACGAGAGCTAACTCAGTTTGTGAGAATGACTGGTACTTATCACTCCGCTTTGAGAACGGCATGGAGTTATGAGAGAAAGAAGCAGACGTAGCGGAATGCATTGTATTGTCAGCCAGAAGAAATTAGACAACGTTTTAGCTTTCACGTTCAGCCATTGTCAAATCTATTTAGATCCATTTAGAAACATAAGCCGATGCATCACCTGAAGCAATTCCTCGACTCTATAACCACCTGACGCAAAATGTGGTATTAGGATCCTGTGCCAGGAAAAAACCTTCTCACTCACTAATCTTTGCATGGAAGATTAATTTTTTGTTGGAATCATGAAGTCCCGACTGTTCAAACTGTTTGACACAGGTCCGAACAGCAGATATTTTTAATTCCAAACACCTAAACCTCAATTGTCCGAATTGGACGAAATACGTTCACAGCAGGAACTTCAAATTATATTTTCTTATATATGAGTGATTCTTTATTTGTTGACTTGTTTTTTGGCAGAGATAGTTTTCAAACGGGTCCTTTGACTTAGTCTCAGCATGGTCCCAGTCCATGCAAATGACTTCTGAAGATCTTTTGACGGCGTCTGCAGAATGTGTAAAAGCGGTAATGGATCGGCCATGATAATTTTAAGGTAGTGTCAGAATAGCTTGGCGTCTGCCATGGCGCGAAGCTAATCTGGCACTAGCCTTTAACAATCATGGACCATCTATCTCCCGTGGTAAAGGTAAATGTGTAAACAGATAAGCAACAGTAGAAAGTGGTAGGTGTTTCTTGGCTCAGATTCATTTTAGTAAATCATTAGCGGATGGTATATGATTCTTTACCAGGCAAACTACTAACTTGGCATAAGCTTGCTCAGTCAGAATGCTTCATCTGCAAGAGGCATATATTCTCATGAGCCTCGTAAGGACCTACGGCTCTTGCTGGTAAGGATAGCCCATTTACCTCTATCTCCACGGACGAAGTAAGTCACTTGGATATCAGCATGTGACTGGAAAAACAGCTTAGTCAGTCGTTACGGATAGGAACAGGTCTGAAAGCCGGCGAGAGTTTTTTCCTGATCAGTGATGAGTTTTTGTTTTTTTAATGAACAAAGTACTTGCCCATTAGGACTAAAGGGTCATTTGTAAATGGACCATTTGTACGGACCCTAATTGGAATGCACGTTGTCCAAAAAACGTGCCATTAGTTAAGGGCTACTTTATATTTAGACTGGAGGGAATCCCTTCCGCTTTGACTAGTTCGCGCATGCGCAGTTGAAGGCCTCCCATTTAGTTTTGAGGCGCGCGTGCGTGCGGCGCCGAGATAAGGAGCCGCGCAGCGCGTCGTCTCTGTTAATATCGCCGGCTGGCAGCACAGAGCTGAGCGCAATCTGTTACGGCTGTGCAACTATAGTCTCGCTATTCTCATCACTGCTTTACTCGAGCACGCTATGTGTGTACTTAAGCGTTGACCGTGTACCACATGGGATACATCAGTTTTACTGAATGGCGCCGGTCATTTACGGCATGTTGTTTAAGCTGTACGTATGTTGTATTTAAGACATACACTTAAAAGGTAAGAAAATAAACTTTCTGTAGACACTAGACATGCTTAGGAAAATAAAGATGAGCAATGCATGCAACGGACTAGAAGACAGGCAACCGGCTAAAATGTATCAGTATCAAGACAGTTTAGTAAGGTCACCTCGCCCTAAGCTAGCGCGGCACTCCCTAACTAATTAATGTGTGGGTTTGTGGGCAGCCGTGACGAATATTATGGACTAACTGTCTTTTCTCTTCCTCGGGCAGTCATCCAACGAGAACTGAATAGCCACTCAAGCACGAAATTCCCGTGCAGCTTACCGGCTTTTCACCACCACCGCACACTAAGCGCCCATTAGGATTGTTAATGTTGGGGTACAGCGGCATTAAATTTAATGAATCATTAGGCTGCTAAAATGGGTCATGCATTCTGTTAAATGGAAGATTTGTGACCATTAACCAAAATGGCTCATTACCATGGATAATGGCGTGACGTGCATGCGGGCCCAGGTTATAGGATAATTCCGCGTTTGGAAAGCCTTGCCGTGAAACTGCTTAGTCAGCTAATCTTCTTTTTGCATAATAGACATGTTTATAATTTTGCTTTTTTTGCCCTAAGATTTCCCACTTAGCTAGTTTTCTTTCATATATATATATATATATATATATATATATATATATATATATATATATATATATATATATATATATATATATATATATATATATATATATATATATATATATATATATATATTATGGATACATATTTCTATTTCGAAAGATGTACAAGTTTTGCTCCCGGAACGATTGATTCGAAAGCTAAGCTTCTTAGTTTTATCTCTCCGGTTGTTACTGGAGTCTTTGTACTATGTGAGTGCGAGCGCCCGAGTATATTTGTGTGTGATTGTTTGTGTGTTTGTGTGTGTGTGTGTTTGTGCGTGTGTGTGTGCCTGCGTGCGTGCACCACCGTGTGTGTGTGTGAATCATTGCGAACGGTACTCGCTTCTACCTGTGGGCGTCCTAACACAGACAAAAAAACATTCTCCACAAAAAGCCTGACATAAATAACAGACAAACCAACAAGCACGTCGTGTTCTTAAGATGACTCAATCATATTTTTCCTGACGCAAGAGGCATTGATTTTCATGAGCCCCTGTGGCTGCAGGGGTTCATGAGAATCTATGCCTCTAGTTAGCAAAGATTGCTAAGATTTATATCCTCAACCGCTCTATGCCTCGGGCCACAGGATTAGGAATCCTACGCGAGTATAAGCTATTTCCCACAGACAAGCCCCATCAAGGACTAGTGTAGGATTCATGGACCGGTGGCTAAACATAACACATATGTTGCACACACCTTCATGTACCTATATCATAAACACAAACACAACCACAGACTGAACATCCAAAGAGCTCCTACCTATGAGGTCTACAGATTAAAAATGTGTTGGCCTGTGATGTCATACTAGAGGGAGGTACTGGAATTCACAAAAGCTTGATCTAGGCTGAGATCCTGCAAGCTGCATGCGAAAGGAACGTGTTGGCAGCAAAACAAAAACGCTCAAGATCACCAACATACCATTATCATTCATTCGACCCTGCCCACAATCCCTCCTGAAGTCTTAGTATAAGCTGGTCTGTGATTTTTTTTATTTCTTGTTTTTTTTTTTTTTGTTACAAAGAGGCCGGTTGCGAGTTCAGTCTCGAGCAGCGCGAGAACGCACGCTAGATTACGCGACTTTGAGCCAAGACTAGACTTGGCGAGCCACGAAATGTGGGCAACTCGACTAGCTCTGACGCTTAGCCGATACTGTATTGCTGTGAATCACAAGTAATATGCGGCAAAATTTATGATGACGTTGACAAAGGACTGAGGACAATTGCTTCCTGGCCATACAGTTGATACAATACAACCTTTGTTTATTTTTGTTGAAATAATGCTGAGGAAAACGATTTCTCACCGTATATTAAAACTGCACAATAGCGATACCAACTGTAGGCGCATCTTGTTAATGCAAACTCTGCTATTTTTTTCTGGCGATTTCACGAAGTAATTTGTTTATGTACAGGCAGTTTTCCTGCTCGCACTGCCGATCGTCCATAGTGACGCGCTGTGCTTGCCCACTGCGCTTTATCGCCTCTCGCGCTAAAGAGCACGTTAGTTTGGGGGAACTGGCGACCTCGGTATTAGAACTTTGAGGAAAAACAATTTGGAACATTCAGGTTCTGAAGCCGTAATGTCTAAAATGTCCTGGGTTCCGGAGCCGTATTGCCCAAAATGCCCCAGGTTCTGAAGCCATAATGTCCAACTGACATTGTCCTTGGTTCAGGGGCCGTAATGTCCAAAATGGTGTGGTTTCTGGAGCCGTTATGTCCATAATGTCCTAGGTTCTGAAGCCGTAACTATGTCCAAAATGTCATCGGTTCGGCTGGAGCCGTAATGTTCAAAATCAGAGACCACCTCCAGGCACAGCCCCGCTTTTTGCCGCCCTGCTGAGAAGGGAGCGTACGCACTGAACTGAAGTGTACGCAGCTTGTCCATTCTCAGCAGTGGGAAAAGTGGGGCTGTGCAGAAAGGTGAGACCGACGTCTTTCGTGTGTGCCAGTCTGTGAATTTGGACCTTACGGCTGTCAGACATAAGGTATAAAATCACATACCGGCTCTCATTTCTCTTGCGCAGAGTACTTATGTCAATGGTGCGTAGTCTTACGTAAACTGTTGGTGTATATTTCGTTCTCCGAGCTGGAACCGTCTGATGAACCGAGATCTAAGGGAACGGCCCGCACACGTGGAAATTACATATAGGTAACCCCGCAGGGGAGCATAACGATATCATTCATGTCTTTCCGCATTGATTTACTTGTGTGAAGGATTGTTTTCCCCCACACTTTCCTGTCTGAGACCGTGTATCACCGCCTATGTGTCAGTTCTTTAACATTCCAAGAACGAAGAAAACGAAGTAACGCAAGAGGCCTTGTATTTCTAGATTACAGGCGGTGTGTGTGTGTGTGTGTGTGTGTGTGTGTGTGTGTGTGTGTGTGTGTGTGTGTGTGTGTGTGTGTGTACATTGCTTAACGTCCCGACAGCAACAAGGCTTTCTCAGGACGTGCTTGCACTGCTTGTGAAAAAAACAAACAAAACAAACAACAACAACAAAACAAACAAACAACAGAATATTGAATGTATGTCGCCAGCCGGTCCAATACGTTAAATAAACCTACGACACGGGGCCCACATAAAGCCAAGACCATTTAGCAACACACATCCAATATCAAGAGCTACAGGCAGCGCAGACAGTAGGGAGAGTTTAAAAAAGGAAAATACAGGTGAATGGACCAAGGGTAGACAGAAACACATGCCCCAGAATAGAGAAGAAAACCCACCCTGTAGGGCTGACCAGGGTGACCATGGGAACTAAATAGTAGTCAACCCCACCCAAGTCCCCCAGGGCAGACCCGGGTGGGAGAGAGAGAGAGAGAGAGAGAGAGAGAGAGAGAGAGAGAGAGAGAGAGAGAGAGAGAGAGAGAGAGAGAGAGAGAGAGAGAGAGAGAGAGAGAGAGAGAGAGAGAGAGAGAGAGAGAGAGATGATGATGA
The DNA here is from genome assembly GCA_036245525.1 of Semisulcospira habei. Taxonomy (NCBI): domain Eukaryota; kingdom Metazoa; phylum Mollusca; class Gastropoda; family Semisulcospiridae; genus Semisulcospira; species Semisulcospira habei. The sequence continues at coordinate 30,112,340 of BTPG01000006.1, forward strand.
TGATGATGAAATGTTTTATTGAGAGAGAGAGAGAGAGAGAGAGAGAGAGAGAGAGAGAGAGAGAGAGAGAGAGAGAGAGAGAGAGAGAGAGAGAGAGAGAGAGAGAGAAATGAGTCTAAAGGTTGTTAGCCCATACACCAAGTAGAACAAGGAGGGAGAAGAAAGGGCTATATCAAAGACACTGTACATGCGTAAGCCGGGTATCAAGTGTCATTGGGGTTACCTTGTTGTGATGAGAGGATTGCGTGTGTAGTGACTACACACGCAATCCTCGTCATCACAACAAGGTCAGTGATCCTGGAAGTGTTTAGCCCACAAACTCAAAAGACGACAACAACGACAACACCAACAAGAAACAAATAAACTGCACACAACGGATACTAAATTAACAGTATGATTGCGACTGACTTGGAAACTAAACTTGACACTAATTTATCTACTGCTTTAATTTACTTCAATGCCCCCATCCGCACTTCATTTCACCCGCAAGAGGCATAGAGTTTCATAACTTGATAAGCCCCTGTGAACCGCTTGCGAACCGAGATCGGCTCCGGAGATTTTTATTTTTCACTCAGACGAGTGTCATTTACGGTTTTCCCCAAGTGTACAAACAAGGCATTATCACCCTCTGGATCGCGCTGCTTGCTCTACAAACATTTACTTACAAAAATGTGAGATGACGCTGCAACATTGACATGAGCCAACGCCCGCAGCATCCCTACCCTAAACGCACACGAAAGTCCCCCTTCTGACTACTTTTGGGCCGACTTCGGCGTTAGTTGGCCTGCGCACGACTGTGCGCGGACACAACTACTGCCGAACTTGGCCCCGAACTTGGCCCGTGGAACTTTTTCTCACTGGATCTGGTGTACAAAAGGCGTCAGGGGACATAGATGTTGATGATCTCGCGAAGTCGGTGGCTCATGAATATATATATATATATATATATATATATATATATATATATATATATATATATATATATATATATATATATATATATATATATATATATATATATATATATATACCTCTGGCAACTAAAACAAACCATACAAGACGCTTACATGGTTGGATCCAACCTCAGCTTTTACTAACAATCGTAGTCTACGTGTGCTGATCTCTGCAGTGATTCTCGACCTTTCGGTTCATTCGAAATCATACCCCCTCATGGCAGGACTGTGCACAGATGCAAATAAGACCAGCGAGAGAAATATATTCTCGTATGTTCCCTGCATCTGCAGACGGCCATGAGGTTCTATGAAGTTTAGTATTGAAAACTGAAAGATTTTGTCATTCTGTCACTGAACACACCTCTAGCTATTGTAATATGATCAGTCCTTCACCTAGTGATCATAATATAATTATATGTTAGTTAGTAACTTAGTTATAGGGGTTTAACACCAAGAAGGCAACCAACGCCATCTCTTGGCGGGGGTTCTTTCTCCGGGTACTCCGGTTCTTCCACCCCCCCAACCCCACACTTTGGTACCGGTTTCAGGCCACTTTACAAATTTCAAATACAAGCGATCAAAAATCTCTGTAACTTCCGTAGCTGGACTGGCCCTTCGTCTGTCTTGTACTGTGTTTGTCTTAAATGGCGTAAATCCGTGTCTGTTACGTGAGTGTGCGTGTTGGGTTTCAGTTCGCGGCGCTTTGAGTCGATTTGCCCAAAAATTGAGAAAAAGCGCCTATATAATAACGGTATTATTATTATATTATTATCATTATTATTATGTATAGAAAGAAGCATAGATCTCCATGAGCAATATCCCCGCCCTACAATAGTGGGGGCTTCATGAGGATTTAAGCTCCGCATAGATAGTGTTTGCCAGAGGAATGATACGTAATCCAGTTAACTCCAGGCATTGCCGACAGCGGTGTCAGCAGATAAAACAAAGGCTTAGTGTCATTCCCCTTTTTTCTTATCAACACAGTGAGCTGCCTCCTCCTTGAAATCATACTCCTACATCTTAACCCTTGACTGCTACAGGCGATACCGCTCGGTGCTATTCTGGCATCACCCTTGAACTATCATGGTCGATCTGTGTCCTGCACTGCAATGCAGTCTTCAGACGTCAATGGCAAAATTTAAGGATTTCGGTGTTGGGGTAGAATGAGTTAATTACACCATACGCATTAGCTAGCGCAGGGTTTGCGCTCTCTCATGCAACCCAGGCCTGGAAACTTGCACGTGAGACTCGCTCTCTCGTCGCCTCCTCCAGTTATCAGCACCAGGCGGTGGGCGTAACTTACAACACAGCCGCTACATCCATCAATGCCTCTCGGTACAATGAGCAACACGCAGACACCAGTAAAAAGCCTCTAATTTGGAAGTACGTAAACATTTGAAAATACACAAAGTGTGATGTGAATTACAACAGACAACGAGAGCACAACGTTCAGATAACAAACATAAAACAAAAACAATCAAACTAAAGCAAAAACAAACAAGCACTCTCTTTATAAACACGTACAAAAACGAAACTCCAAGGAGAATTTAACATACACAAATTACCACATCCATAGACGACGTCATTGAAAACCTAAGTACAGAACTTAGACACTAAACACTCACACGAAAAAGGTGCAAAGACTAAGAGCTCATTCAACCAGACTGCACAAAAAAAGATTACAAAGAAAAAAGTTCAAATAAGACTTTCCGGCATCCCTCAGAAAACGCGTATACACACTCCACAACACTTGAAAAACTATAAAATATTTCAGCAGAAAGCTCCTCTTAACTTAATAACAAAGATATGTTAAACAACATCCATCTAGCCCCTTCATTGTCATGGGTAAGTTAACGTTTACAAATTCTATCTGTCCACGGTGCACGGGCACAAGACTAGTGTATAAATTATATACTGATGAGCAAAAGAAACGAGACATTTCTTGAATCATCGGAAACACTAAAGTGTTTCCAATGACTCCAAAAATGTCGCATTTCTTTTGCTCGTCAGCATATGTAAACTATACGTGTCAGGTACGCTATGAATAAGTGGAGCTGTCACAGCTTATCTGAGGCACGAAAAAAATGCCATTTTACGCAAGTACCAACTGATATTATGAAAAGTTCCACACCCAGCCATGACATCTGCCATGGTAAGCCGTAGGGTCCAAAAACATAGACCAGCACACTGAGCCAGAAAAAAATCTACCAGGTAACATTCCGAGATTAGAAACGAAGGTAATAACATGGGGAACAGGAGGTCACATTTCTGGCAGATTTTTTTTGCCTCATGGATGACAGTTTTAGTAAATAAGCTATCTTTTGAAAAGCCTCTACGGAAACTATCCAAGCAGCTCGTGTAGCTTTGGGAAAGAACAGTGAAGCTGAGAAAATTGAATGACATGTCATATTGTTCGAATAACTGCCACCACTGGAGTCTAGCAGATATAGGGTTCCGGCGTCGGACTTCTCTTCTCTAGTAAGTGTCACCGTTAATTCGGGCGGACCGTCGGGGATACTCCGGCTCCTCCTCCCCCAAGACTTTGGTATCAATTTCAGCCCAATTCCAAATACAAAACGATTTGAATTTCCAAAAACTTCAGTAGCTCGCTTGAGCTTGCCTTTAGCACCACGTGAATGTTCTGTGTTTATGTACACTGTATGAGTGAATGCGCGTGATTCACGTGAGCGTGCTTGTTGGGTTCAGTTCGCGGCGGCGCTTTGAGCCGATATTCAATTGGGTAAAGCGCATATTTAATGCGCTGATTTATTTATTTATTATAAAGTCAATGGCAAGGCAAGCATCACACATGGCCTACACTTTTGAATATTAGACGTGGTAAGATTAAATCTAAGAAGCTGTCGTGTAAGCTTACTTAATGCAGTAACGAAGATCAACGAACACACACACGCACGCACACACCCACATGCACGCCGCAAGCAAGCAAACACGCACACACTCTCATATATCCAACTAAACATACGTACTACCACCACTACCATCATTATTTCCTTACCTAGTACAACCAACTACCATCACTGACACACACTGAACAACATCCCCCATCCACAATGAAATATCCACTTTCCTTCTTACTCTTTTGAATCATCAGATCAAAACTATACTAATGGTCAAAACGTACGGGCCACCCCACCTTTTGGTGTCATTGTTTATCGTCGCAAGTACGCTAAATAATAAAATACAATGTTCTTTCGATCCAAATGGGTTAAAAGTTGACCTTAAACAGTCCACTATACAGGGAACAATAGACAACAATTCATCAATTTCCACTTACGTGTCAAATGCACGTGAAACATCGTCAGTTTGTGTGAAAAGCTGTGCGATATTGGCAAGCGTACCAAAGGCAGGCAGGTGGAAAAACTCGGTAAAGTCGTGACGCACGTGCTAAAGGGGTCAGTCGTGAACACTGAGCACTTCTGTTTCGCTACAAATACCGGTACAGTAGGGGCATAATTGTCACTTTCCTAACCATGCCACTACAACGAAGCCTAACGCCAGTAGATCAAAGCCGGGCGCTATGATGGCTGCAGGATGGAATTTCCGGACGAGAAGTTGGGAGACGTTTTGGGGTGTCCCATTCAGTGATCCAGAGGCTGCTGGCACGATTCCAAGAAACTGGAAGGGCAGAACGACGACCCTGCTCAGGGACGCCCGCGCTGCACCAGCAGAAGGGAGGACAGATACCTCTGTGTGGCGGCTCTGCGCGACCGAACTGTCACGTCAACCACTCTGCGACGTCAACTGCAAGCTGCAAAAGTTAACGTCAGCAGACGCACAGTCTGCCGACGTCTGCGCGAAATTGGCCTGGCTTCATCCAGAGCAGCAGTGAGAATACCCCTCACTCCAGCTCATCGCAGAGCCCGGGTTGCCTGGTGTCGTCAACATGTGAGGTGGAACAAACTCCAGTGGACTCAGGTTCTGTTTACTGATGAGTCACGGTTCACTGTGTCCTTCAACGACGGCAGGGTGAGGGTCAAGAGGTGGATCGCTACGGAGGAGCTCAGTCATGGTCTGGGCAGGCCAGCAGGTTTGGTAGGACCCCCTTCCACGCCATCCGAGGCAACCTGACTGGACTGCGCTATCGGGACGAGATTGTGCAGCCCCTCATCCAGCCAGCTCTCCAAGCCATAGGCGACAATGCTGTTCTGCAGGACGACAACGCTCGACCTCATCGCGTCCGTGTGATGGATGAGTACCTTGAGCAACGGGGCATCATGAGGATGGAGTGGCCAGCTCGTTCACCTGATCTGGCTCCCATCGAGCACCTCTGGGACGTGCTGGGGCTGTAGTCAGCAACCACCCCCACCCCCCACCTCAAGGCATCCCCCAGCTGACAGTTCCTGCATCAAGAGTGGGAAGCGATCCCACAACATGTTCTCCGAACCCTGGTGAACTCCATGCGTCAACGCTGCATTGAATGCTTGGCTGCAAACGGTGGATACACTCGCTACTGACTGCACCAGTCATGAGGGGTGGGTGAACATTCTAACGTACTGCTGTTACAATTGCTTGATTTACTCAAAACTTAAATGAAATTGTTACTGAATAAATTTTGCAAAGTACTGACTCCAAGTATTGTTACATTATTTGTGTGGTGTTGTCGGCGCGTCTGCGATAAAAAGTGGCCATTACATTTTGACCATTAGTAAACTTAGCAGAACCTAACATCTGTTAAACCAAAGCCCACACTGGTTTCCTCCCTCGATCCGCTACGCATACGTAGCGGATCGAGGTAGGTAACCACTGTGACCAAAACCTTCACCACGCTACGCAGCGTGTTTTCATCAAGCATCAACACTGTAGGATTTATTACAACTTGCTGAGAGCATCATTGCCAAACAGCGGCAGATACCAACAGGTGATAGGTGGGAAAAAGTATTCGTTGGCTGAACCGCCTAAAACCTTCGCCATCTCAGAACTAAAATGGCTGATCCATGTCTAAGATGCTTATGTCTGCCGGTATTCCAGATTTTATTAAACCTTTCAACCGTCTGTAGATACAGGTAACAAATGGGACCAGATGCTCAAGTCTGTGACCTACAACTTCTCTACAATGTCGGATAAATGTATGAACACTAAGCAAACGTATCTTACAAGGAATCATCCGTCTTGTAGAATTACTACTTTTACTGAGAAAAAACATATATCTTCATGGACATGAGCAGATATTTTTATTCTCTGTAAAAGTAGTAATCATAAATAGCGGGAATTTTTCATGGATGGATTAATAATGCAGTGGAACGATGCAAGCGAAAAGCATAGGTTTTAAGGATATGAACTCGTAATGTTGAGGCAAATAATAATACCTGTGTTTTGCTCTGTAAACGGTTCAAACCGCAAGGTCCAAAATCACATAACTGGCACATAATTTTCCGCCCTGTGAAGACAAAAGACAGTAAGTCTATTTTTGTGAAAAGCAAGATTTTCATTGTATTACACGGCGTTATGCCTTTTACGCTTGCGTCATTTTGTCTGTGAATTAAACCATATTTCCAGAACAAGACAAAGAACATATTCGTGGCGTATATGTCATTCAGGACTAGATGAAAAGAATCTGAATGAGTAAATAGAATAGTGTGCACCGACGACCTTCGCTGACCAAACTGGTTGTCTCCTTCTATTCGCTACCGCTAATCAGCGGTACCGAATCGAGGGAGACAACCCGTTTGCTTAACAACAGATCTTGCGCCCAGACCCGGGGTGCAAAGGCTCATGTGGATCTGTGCCCCTTGCCCCTCTGTAAGCGTACCTTTACGTACTATAGATCTGTAATCTTTTGGACCGAACCTGGACGCCTGTCTGTCATAATGGGATCGGCGCTAACGAAGAGGAATGACCTCTCGTTGTGGTTCTCGTTCTCAGAACAGACTAAAACTCCCGATCGCTCCAGATACTATGTGGCTAACTTGGAATGGACTGCCAGTAAAACCACTGAATTTTCCTTCCCTGAAACCTCACACCCACCTTAATTAAACAGATAATTGTCGGTAATGAGCTTCTAGCATCTGAAATGGCTATCTATGACCTTTCGCAAAAGCGTTGAACATGCATTTGCTTCTAGTCTACAGCCACGGGTGGCCGGGTTTTCCTCTGTCTTAAGTAGTGAAGTGTTGTACATGCACTGGAGCCCATTTCAGCAGAAGGCGAACATTATCGCGTGCCCCTTCAGTAGCAGGTGCTCATGAGAATCTATGCCTCTAACAAACGTAATTGCCTTCTTCACTCTTTCAATAAAACGCACACTGCGCATGCAAACATTATGCATATTAAACATCTCGTATTCATAACCATTCGGAAAAGGCAAAGCAAGGATAAGGCGGGTGGAACATGTAAGTGTATTCGTATAATCTCCATCTTATCAGGCTACCTCGCAAAAGGAGGGAGTACAGATTATACGAATAATACGAATAGGTACTACGAAACCAAATCTGTTCACGTGGTCTGGTCTGTGATCACAAACCAGCACGCGATTGTTGGACAGGTTAAGCAGTAATGGGCCGTTGGACCGACTAGCTGAAACTACCGAAGGTCAAACGCCTGATGACTTTTACACACGCGTACATCTTTGAAGTTGAAGGAAGGTTATGTCAATATTAGTACATATCTGCTGTGAAAGAGTGCCAGTAAATAGTTGCTGAAATCTTTTCTAGCATCAGTCCTTGAGGGTGAAAAGTAAAAATGCAATACATCGAGGAATCGGCTTTTGATTTACGCGCTCCAGAACAACGCGATCTCGAGGTAATAAGGCTGAAAAGATGCTGCATCCCGAAAACAACATGGACGCATTTGTCTGAATTTGCCTCATATATGGCGAACTGGTTGGTAAATTCGCCACACGAGTTCTCAATGCTTCAACTAAGGCTTTTCTACGCATCTTTTCACATTCCATGCGAGTCATAGGCACACAACGCGGGGGTCGTCGCTGATCACTCACACATCACGAAATTCTCCTACCAAGCCAAGGAGACGACCAGTTAGAAATGTATTTCATTTCATTCAAACACAAATTAAGTTAACCATTTTGTGCAGCAATATTGTAAGACATAAAAACACTTACAAAGGAGATATTGCAAACACCAAAGGACCAGTTAAAGAGACTGAACGCAGAGTTTTCAACACTGTTTCTATGCAAATATCCATGCTGAGACTGCGCGAATGTTTGGCGTACACTTTTTGCCGGTTTATAATATTTTCGACTAACATTTCCAGAGTGACACCCAGCTTTTCAACTTCCCTTTTCTTCCTTATCCCCACGTTTGCACCACTGATTTCTTACATGGAGAAGGTCGCTTTTAAAGCGATCTGCTCCTTGGCAGGCTTTGATTGTTAACATCTGCCGATTCGACGTGTTATCAATGTTGCCTCAACAAAGACTTTTCTACCCTTTTTTCACAATCCATGTGAATAGGCACGCGTAGCAGATTTTCCACTGCCTTCTGAGCCGGCGTAACGGATGGAGCATTTCTGCGTATAAAAGAGAACAAGATGGGATGAACCATAACCCACAAAGTCCCTTCTATACGAGAGTTGTCTTCGCTGTCAAGACCTTTTGTCTTTGACTTGATTCTGATGTTAAAAAATCTTCTTTAGAAAAAGCCTCGCAGATGTGCCAATGCGTCATAGTGAAGTCTATAAGGGGCGCGCGCAGTGGATCTATGCCTCTTGGAGATGTTTGGAGCGCGCGCGCACGCGCGCACTAACACATCGACGCGCTTTCAGAAGAGCATGCAAGTGACCCTTGTACTTAGTATATCATCTAGCTAGGTAAAGTCAACCTGCTTTCACACAAATTATAGCAAGACTGAAATTTACCGTGAAGTTCTAGCTTTGTCACCATTTTCTCACAAGCATATGAAGTGAAAGTGAAACTCACACGTAAAATATAAAATTACGTAAAACCTAAAACTTACGTCATGACAAATGACGTTTGACAAATCAATGACGCGTATGTCCTGCGCTCCTCATAGAACTCACGGACGATCTGCGAGAATTTTTCAATAGGAAGAAATTCAACATCAGAATCAGGTCAAAGACACAAGGTAGTAGAGATCCTTGACAACGAGGACAGCTGTCATATAGAAGGGACTTTGTGGGTTATGGTTCATTTCATCTTGTTTACTGTTTTATTTTTTCTGCAAAGAATTAATTTTTACTGAAGAAGTTGAAAGGGTACAAAGCTGGCTAACGAACTCATCCAATGTCTTTCTCCAAACTAGCTATATCGGGCCACCTGAAAGCTCTTCTGAAAGCGCGACGATGTGTGTGCATGTTAGTCCGTGCATGCGCGCGCGCTCCAAACATCTCCAAGAGACATAGATTTCTCATGCGCTCCCGGTGCATGTGATTGATTGTACATGTAACGCCGACGCACAGCTTCTCAGGCTGCCTGCTGTGTGAAACAGACTTGATGTCGCCGGCAATACGTTAATAACCACATGGCTAATAAGCTAGACTTAGCACACACCAATCAGGCTACAGCAGTGCGACAGTAGGAGTTTAAAAGCAATACGTGATGGCAAGGTACAGAACACATGCCAGATAGAGAGAAAACCCTGTGGGTGACCGGGACCTGGACAAAAATACCTACCCCCCAAGTCCCAGCAGACCGGGGGTCCGGTGCATGAGATCAGCCTTGAGATGCGCGCATGTGGTGTGTGTGTGTGTGTGTGTGTGTGTGTGAGAGAGAGAGAGAGAGAGAGAGAGAGAGAGAGAGAGAGAGAGAGAGAGAGAGAGAGAGAGAGAGAGAGCGAGAGAGAGCGGCGCGCGCTAGTTAGAATTACGTCATATTTAGAGTATTATGTCAATGTCTGCGCGGTACGTCACCGCCACTGTCTGACTTTTTCTAGAAGTCATTTAAATTTAAAAAAAACAAACAAACTGTTTCAATTCTTTTCTGAAAAGAATTAATTGTTACTAAAGAAGTTGAAAGGATACAAAGCTAGCTAAAGAACTCATTTAATGTCTTTCTCCAAACTAGCTATATCCAACATTTCAAGTAAATATGACAAACATTACGGACTCTAATCTGGGTCAACCGACTTCCTATAAACGGTTGTTCATGTCTTAAATGAGACATTTAATTGCAATATGCTCAAAGACTCTCTTAACCACCCCTTTAAGAAAGTATTTCGCTAAGTTTCAAGCTTGTGTGTACAGAAATATGGGAGATTATCTTGTTTACATACATACGCTCTCTCTCTCTCTCTCTCTCTCTCACACACACACACACACACACACACACACACACACACACACACACACACACACACACACACACACACATAAATACATACGCACATACGGCGCTTCGCGCCAAATGTACGTTCAGCAGCGAGGTTAGCGTAACTAGAAATGACGTAATTTTTATCTTGTTACTACTTCAATTGTGTAGGTCTGCCTGCCTTTGACATCATGGACATGCTATTAAATTCGCCCCAACGCGACCCATCCTAAAATGTCCCTTCTATAAATAGAAGGGACTTAAAAAGAGCGGGAAAGTCTTTATTTTCGACATTAAATCTTTATATTTCAACTAATCTTTTCAGTTTTGTCCAGCTTTACTAAGAACATTCATAAAACAGATCTTGCGAACTATTAAATCTTTACTGCCTGAAGCAGGTCGCCTTTTTCACACGGCACACGCGACCACACATCAACACTTAACGATACTATTACTTTTAAAAGGGTGCTAGATCGAGTTTCAAACGGGGTGCACATTAATTGCATCACTTCCAGAGCAAAACTACTCGTGTTCGGGCAACATACATGTGCCAAACACAATACCCACCCCCTAGCCGTCAGACATGAACCAGGCGTGACAAATCAAGGGTACTGCCTGATCAGCGTAGCGTTTTAGGAGTTATCACAGTCGATCCATCTACCGCTTGGAACTGGGCGTGCAAGAGTTTATAGGGCGTGGACCACTTGTGCACGTGCCTATATAATCGCACGAGGACGTTACACAAATAACACACGAGCGGCACATGAAAGCGGCGCGAAGACCCCAGCCCCCCCCCCTCCCCCTTCCATAAAACACTAGAAGATGTTGCTTTAACCAAAGCACCATGGCCAGTTTAAACGCCTTGATCAGTCGCTTGCAGATGTGCGAATCTCCTGGGGGACTAATCTGAAAGACCTTTTAGTAAGAAGCTGAAAGGTGCGACTTAAATGATATCACCTTGGCGAGCAATAAGCTCGTACGTATGAAAAAGGAAGACTTTTGTTAAGACAGAAATCCCCTCTTACTTTTAGAAATCCTCACGTTTCCTGCACTCATTATGCATTAAAACACATGTCTGTGGGTGTTTGTTATTCCCAAAATCTTGAACCTCTTTCATCTGTGATGTTGAAATAAAAGAAAAAAAAAAAAAAGAAAAAAAAAAGAAAAAAAGAGCAGGGCTGCTGCTGTTGATGCGGTGTCGATATCTGATCTGCGTGCCTGTTTAAAAAGGTCTCCATTTTGTGTGCGAAATTTCTTTTTTCAATCAATTTCATTTGGGTGCAAACGACAAGAACAGTTATATAACCGTACGCGGACAAAAAACATGTGGACAAAATGTAACGTTTATCTTAGTACACAAAGTCGGGGTGTGAGTCTGTGCAAACGAGAACACCTATATGACCCAAACCTAACGTTTTAATTCATATGCTTTGACAGTGCCACTAATAGGTGAAAGCGCCATGACACCGCACAAGCCATAGTAGTCGAGAGTCACAATGTATACATGTATAAACTCCATATCAATTTTCAAATGCATTTGCCAGGTTATCTCGATCTTCAACCTGAGAGTTCTATGTGAGAGGTACCTCCAGCACCAGCAAGACCTCTATCATCTTTGTGGATTTTAAGAAAGCGTTTGACAGGGTGTGGCATGCAGCCCTTTGGTCCACCATGAAGCTATACAACATAAATGCCAACCTGATCAAAGTCATAGCAAACCTTTACAACAAGGCCACTAGACTAGCGCAGTCTGCTTCAACGGCAAAATAGGAAACTGGTTTAGGACTGCAGTCGGAATCAGACAAGGCTGCTTGCTCTCATCTACTCTTTTCAACATCTTCCTGGAAAGAATCATGACAGACGCTCTGAAAGATCATGAAGGAACTGTCAGTATTGGAGGCAGAACAATCACGAACTTGCGCTTTGCGGACGACATTGATGGCCTTGCAGGAACAGAGGAGCTAGCTCAGCTGGTGGAAAAGCTGGACAGTACAGCCATTGCGTATGGGACGGAAATCAGTGCAGAGAAGACCAAACTGATGACAAATAACACCAGTGGCATTGGCACTGACGTCATAATTGGAAGCCAAAAACTAGAAACAGTAAATAAATTGAAATACTTAGGAGCCATTGCGACAGATGAGGGATCAAAACCAGAATTGCTGTCCAGGATTGCGCAGACAACAATAGCACTGACACGATTGAAGACCATATGGAAAGACAGAAACATCACGCTCTGCTCCAAGATCAGACTGATGCGCTCCTTAGTCATCTCAGTGAGTCATGGACCCTCACAGCAGACCTTGAAAGGAGGATACAAGCCACTGAAATGAGATGTTTTCGAAGGCTGCTTGGCACTTCATACAGAGATCACATCACGGACGAGGAAGTGGGAAGTAGAATCAGGCAAGCCATCGGGCCCTATGAAGACCTATTAGCCATTGTGAAAAAACGCAAACTAAAGTGGTATGGGCATGTCACGCGTTCAGCAGGGCTTGCCAAAACAACCCTGCAAGGCATTTTGCAAGGAGGACGAAGGAGAGGAAGACAGAGGAAAAGATGGGAGAACAATATCTCAGAGTGGACAGGACTGAGGCTGGGTGATACGCTAAGAATGGCAGAGAACAGAGAGGAATGGAGGGAGCTGGTTGCCAAGTCATCAGTGGTGCCCCAACGGTCGGCAAGACTACGGGATATAGATAGATAGATAGGTTAGCTCGAAGTTCTAGCGCATACTTATGTCCTAAACACGCCCCAAAAGACTGAAGCACCGTCCGGGTTAGTGCCAGATAGGTCATCATGAAAATTGTGCAAACCACTGCGAAATCGATGCCGTGTTTTGTCGCGTGTAACCGCTCTTAATTAAAAAAAAAAAAAGGTTTAGCCATGAGTAGTTCAAGGGTAGTGCCAGATTATCTTGGCGCCTTGGAAGGTGCCAAGCTAACGGCCTGGCACTACCCTTAAACTATCATGACCTATCCATCTCCACATATTAGTACCCAGACGCATCGCAATGTCGTACTGGTTTTGAATGAGCTAGAATACTTCTAACCTGGGTTACATTGCAAAGCGTCTGCGCTGCACCGAGAGTCTTGCCGCCTTAGGGCTCATCTTTAAACACAAGTTCCGGAATCAAACACGCATTAAGTACCTTTGATAACGGCTCTTCTGTGGGAAACTGAGAGAAGACGTGGGCTTGTAGGATTCTTGGGCCTGTGCATTAAATTACACAGCAGCAGCAAGATGGTAGTCCTCTGATGCGCGAAAGGTCATGTTTTCGTTACCTCCCCCGCAAGCCGGCAAATTTGTGCCACGCCTATTGTTTGGGGTGTTTCAGGTTTTTGTCAATAGTACCAGGCATAGATCATGAAACTTTTAGTCCCGGGTGCATCCCTTCATCCTGCGAGGACGTCACTGGTGTCCTTTTGGGGTGCCCCGAACAATCAGTCAGTCAGTCTACACTTTGCTTTGAGGATACACACGACTGAGGCCGATTAAGGTCACAAAGGCTTTGCTGCCGTTGGTACTTTAAGCAAAGTACAACTAATCATCAGCCTTTCGGTTCCTCTGAGGACATAAATTCGGCCAGTTAATGTCAGGAAGAAACATAGATTCTCATGAGTCCCTGCAGCCGCAGGGACTCATGAGAATCTAAGCCTCTTGCAGAAGGATGATGCTGTGAGTCTTATCACTATCAGTGATGTAGGTTTTTTTTTTTTTGTTTTCGTACCGTGTGTGTGGACAAAGCGACGAACGATGAAAAGATTAAATGGAAGATACTAAACATGTGTCTGTTGCGTTTGTTGGCAGAGGACGAGCTTGATTGTCTTCATAGGGAGGGGGCGCATGACTAAGGTGTACGGCATCGTTGTACCGGAAACGTTAACCTCCCGTCTCCCCCCTCCACCCAACACGGACGCCGCCGTGAGATAACCTCAGTAGCCTGCTCGGCGTTAATCCCATTAACTCCTTTATCCCTAATCTGATATACACACGCTCGCGCACCTTAGACACCCAACACACATTTTCAACTCGTCTATTACAAGTATAAAGCGTCAACACATTCAGTCATGCCAAACACACGACAGAGGGAGATGGATCGGCCATGATAGGTCAAGGGTAGTGCCAGATTGGACTGAGTGAGTAGCACGATAACAAGAGATACATTTATACACCAATGATACACAAACACGAACTGCGGTATTTGCATAACCAGCATACGCACACCGGCTCAACAGTCGGAGACGTCAAGCATGTATGGCCGTGTACACCCACTACATCTGCCTCAAACAACTGCAAGCAATGCAAGTGCATGGCATTCTGCATAACCCATGCCTACATGTATTCCATACATGTACCTAGGATGTTAGTAAAAATTCCAGGTTCGCGGAAGATAACCCTATCCCCATTTCCCGGCTATGACCTGGTAATTCTTCCGGCAAAGGATCATGTCATAAAGTTATAAGTCTGGCTTAGCCGGAGCCGCATGCGCATACTTACGACTGATACAGCTATGAAACTGTAAGCTTTCCCGTTTGCGGGACGGGCTAATGAAGATCTATGCCTCTTGCATTTGGGTGTTGTTAGCCGTGTTCCAGGAGTAAACAGGTTAAGGCACTATCACGGGAGTGGGCGAGACATGTCAGTTTTACTTTTAGAACCCAGGGTTTGTTTGTTCAACGGATTGACAGACAAGATCGACTGTTCAGGCTGATAGAGGGATGCTTTCGGAACATGCAGCACTGCCTATCTTAGTCGTAGCTGTAAACCCCGCGTTTTCCTTCTTTTGAGGATATGTGAAGAGAGGAAGAATTGTGTCAGCAAGAGGCATAGATTTTCATGAGCCCCTGCTGCCGCAGGGACTCATGAGAATCTATGCCTCTTGTAGATGGTAGGAGTCTGGTACTGTTTGAAATTTCACTTTAAACTTTTTCTGTGTCTTGAGAAAGCAAGCGCAGCACACCTGTCGCAACCACTGATTTAAGTGTTCATCTACTCAAATACTTTCAGTCTGCTCTCAACCCTTCAGGCTTCGTTTGCAATGTATCTCATACCACTGACTCTCACCACTGAGAAGCCTACAATATCATTTATATAGTACTCTAAGGGTTATGCTCTCACTTATTCGGCATATCCTCAACATAATCGCATGGTGTTTAGCTGATCGGTCAAACAGTACTTAGTTACACGCCACTTCAGGATGACCGTTAAAGACAGCTCACCACAGTCATCGATAGCACCATCAAAACAGTCCAACAAAAGGATTCCAAAACAATCTCTGGGCCACTTTTCTTTTTATAAAACTTTGGCACGACTCACATAGCGACACGCATACCTTTAACGATGCCTTGGCCCGGGAGATGGTTGCAAGAAATTACTGGTGGCCGTCCAAGCAATTACTTGGCCTCGCCCGGTCAGATCTGATCGATTTAATCAGTGCTTCTGAGAGCAGATGCAGTCCTCGCAAAAACCCACACACCGGCCCCAACGGTTGGAAAACCCCTGTGCCGAAAGCACAGTCAAAAACGCCGGACATCTACAAGAACTTGAAGCATAGATCATCATGAGGCCCCGCAGGGTGCGGAGGCTCATGAAGACCTATGCCTCTTGCTGGCTCGAGAAACCTCTATGTTATGTTTATGCAGATTGTCAGTTTGTATCTTACACTCGGTTACCCACATTGTACCACCCTGGAAAATGAATGCACACGACTGGACCAGCTGATTTCCCCACAGACCCAGACGCAAAAAGGTCCAAAACGTGCCTCAATGATTTGACTGACAGGGCCATATATCTCTTTCATTAATCGCAGGCGCTGCCACCGAAAAATATGGATAAATGAATCGTTACTGGCACCAAGCTGGGGACAAATCCGACTAAAAGGCAAATAAATGCCTGATTAAATAAATGGGCACCTACAAACATTCCAGTTAATCAGGGACTAGTTTAGCCCGTTCAGTGCCGAGACTGAAATCTGAACAGCAGCCATCTGCAAGAGGTATAGATCCTCATGAGCCCCCGCGGTTGCGGGGGCTCATGAGGATCTATGCCTCTTGCTGACACCACTTTGAATGCGGGTTCCAGGGACAGCTAGGGTTGTTTGGTGTTGATGAATGAAGATTGCAGAATCACAATTCGTCAACTGACACTGAACGGGCTACGCATTTATGGTAGGATCAGATTCACCTCCTAATCGAACAGCTAAGCACACGCTTTTCCCTGTCGTGTGAGCATTTTGGAATCGACCGGCACGTTCAAAGGATAGACTATCCAACGAAAAGCAAGAAAAGCCATCGAAAATGGAAACGAAAGTCAGCGACATACAAGTAAGAAGTCCACGGCCGACACAGTCGTACGCGGGCCAACTCACGGGTCCGACGTCCGCCCGAGGACCTGTTGACAGCTGGGACACAATGACTTAGGTCGGTGAAACCCTAGAGTACCGATCTTCAAATATAACGCAGAGGGAGGAAAAAGTAACGTCCGCCCCCGTTGACAGAAATATCGAACACACGTTCGCTCATCAAATGTTAGCACAGTGTCAACACAGTAGTAGGCAGAGACCTTTCTCTGTCTAAATACGGAATTTTCGACAGATCCCCCCTTTCTCCAACACACACACACACACACACACACACACACACACACACACACACACACACACACACACACACACACACACACACACACACACACATGTACTGATGTAACGGTTGTTAAGCCACAATGACATCCTTACATGGACTTACAACAGCAACAGCACACACACACACACACACACACACAGAGAGAGAGAGAGAGAGAGAGAGAGAGAGAGAGAGAGAGAGAGAGAGAGAGAGAGAGAGAGAGAGAGAGAGAGAGAGAGAGAGAGAGAGAGCTTGAGCTTACTGTATAACTGAGAGTTTCTCTGAGCGACTAAACACATTAAATACCAGCTTTTGTCGATAGCGGTTTTTGTAGCGCCGATTCCTACAGGAATCATCTCGACAAAACAGCTACCGACAACAAAAGGGCTAACATTATATCCGATAATAGCATGCTCAGCCGTAAGACCCATAATCAGCACACAGATAAATTTAACCCGTAAACCTACGTAGAAAAAGAAACAGCAAAAGCATGGTATGGTAGCCGTCTGCTGCACACCCTAGGCTTGTGTAAAACGATGAGGAAACTTCACCACGGCATTGTCTCTGTTTAAGTACACAGCAAAATACCGTCAGCCGCGAAACAGTCAGTCAAACGCACTGATTCAGTGTCTGTTCGCCGACCACGGCTACAGCGAAATAGAAAGACAACAGGACTCGGGGGAACTGAAAAAGTCACTAATCAGACCCATGACTGCCCATTGACCAGCGAAAAAGCAATGTTGAAACAACAAAGCAATCAACACGCACGGGCATCGGAGAACTAATAAAGTCATTAGCTCATTCACGAGGCCCCGCATCAGTAGCTGCGGAAGTGTTGTGTAGCGTTGCCATCGTCAGTAGCAGAACATGAGCTTAAATAATACCCAATGATTGCCTGATCCGGCGATGCTAGAGCGGCGAAATGGCAGTGTAAGACTCATGAGAACTCACCAGCTCATCAGTCAAAACATCATTGTCTGTCGACCGCTCTGCTGCGGAACAGCAAGTCAACAGACACGGACGCAGGAAAACTACTAACCAATCAATCAATATCCATATATGGCCAACTACTGCTCCGGCCACACAATCAGCCGGGCCGTGGGGAAACGAACTGCCGGACTTTTTCCCATGCTGCCCTGACACAATACAACAGAGTCAAGTTTGGATCGACCATGATATTTCAAGGGTGTTGCCAGCCAGAATACGGCTGGGCGCCTAGAGGCGCCCAGCTATTCTGGCAACACCCTTGAACTATCATGGCCAATCTGTTTTATGAGCCAAGGTAGCAAAGGTCCGCCGGCTTCAATCCCGGCCTTGTCTGGGGAACCCGACTTTGAGCATGTTGAGGTTCAGTGCGTCAGTATAACTAACTGTAAGTCCTCCCGTTCCTGACTGATAGAGATACTAATGCAGGGATAACGCGCTCCTTTCGGCCTGTGCAAAGGTGTTTAGTGTACTCCTGAACTATCAAGATGAATGTCGATGTAATACTACGTATCACTAGCGGTAGTGTGTCTGGCTTGAACTGAGTGTTAAGACAGTAGACCTACGCCCTAACTACACAAACGTACCCCGGGCCCTTTCAGTCCCCTTTAACGGTATAAAGTTACGTATCTGTGTCGCACAGACGGACAGAAATGTGACTGACCTTTCGCATGTGTTTTAATGAGTTAGCCGGGACGGAATCAGTAGACGTGAGCATGTACCAGTGAAATGTACCAGTGAATTGGACCTTCCAGAAACATCGCGACATATATAGGCCTAGGCCTATCAGTGTAAAAATATCGCAAGGCGTGAGGTAGGAAGAACTGATACTGTATCCGTTTTATACTTGGTGGGTTTCAATATATATAAATATATAAGAAGGTTAAATTTATACATGCCTCTTACCATTAGAGGGATGTAACCAAGACCGGAAAATTAATTTTAACAGCACAATAGTGAGAGAGAGCTACATAACACGTTGCACACGAGAGAGAGAGAGAGAGAGAGAGAGAGAGAGAGAGAGAGAGAGAGAGAGAGAGAGAGAGAGAGAGAGAGAGAGAGAGAGAGAGAGAATAATTAAGCGGCACAACTCCAAACTTACCAGTAACACGAAAAGTCACTCAGCCTGGCCTTAGAAACACTCTGTCGCGCAACTGAAACCACTGTTACAGTACGCTTAGACAAACACTACGAATATCACCGCCGCAACTCAAGTAGTATTACAACTTGATTATTAACCACCAACACCGCCCACAACACTGCTTCAGTTGCGCCTGACTGCTAAGTAACAAGTGTGAATCGCTGAAAAAGCAACGCCAGCAGCCGGCAGAACTGAAATGATGCGCTGTGCGAATGGGACTGAACAGCAAATACAGCGAGCGACTGGGGCAGCCCGGCCACCTCTGCGTTCAGCGCTTCACAGTCTGCCGCGCAAGGTTCATTTCGCCGCGCAAGGTAAGATTAATTTTGTGTGGTGGTCTGTGATTTTGGACCTTACGGCTCTGTAAGCCGTAAGGTCCAAAATCACAGACCAGCATGCGAGTTGAAATTGCGAATAATGAACACCCAAAAGAACACTTTCGCCAGCATTATTTTTTTCTTCAGTTTTGTTTTTCTTGTATTTAAGTTGTTAACAGACGCGACAGCGGCGGAGCAGAATACTTGTCATGGAGAGGCGTGGCGTTGTGGGGTCAAAGTGTTTTTGGTTTCTGGCGAATATGTACCTAAAACATGACGCGCTGAGGCCGGCAAGAGATTGTGCTTTCAGACTCTAAAACATCAAACTACTACGTGCGGGAAGTGAAAGGGGTGGAGGGGGGGGGGGGACGGGGGGACTGGTTGGGTGAGGGATGGTGTGGAGGTGGAAGGCCGAGGGGGGGGGGGAGGGGGGGCGGGGCGGGGGAGGGGGGTATCCCAACACTCCAATGTTTTGTACGATACATGCTCCTATAAAATCGTTATACATATTGTATGTGCTGCATTATGCTTTTAGACCTTTCCAATCTAGGTCATAAATCTCAGACCATATGAAGTTTGCCCGCTAATCAGTGACTTTGTGCATTTCGTCTCTAGAGGCACGCGGTCCCTTCTACTCACACAGTAGTGCCACAACAATAACGTTTGTAGACATGTAGAGCTCTAGAGCCATAGTGTTTAAAATCACAGACTAGCATATAATTATGAAGTTTGTGTGACGATCATAAGATTTGTGTCCTAGGAAGGCTGAAGACAGCAATTTCAGTGTACTACAATGAAAATCTCACTTTGCACAAAAATGAACTTCGCCTGTCTTTGCTTTCCCAGGGCAGCTTCGGTGAAGTTTTTACTCCACCACAAAAGAAAAAGCACTAGGTAGGAAACGAAAAGCTCGCTTGGTAACAAAAATGGACTAAATGCTGTCACGTTTGAAAATTACGTCACTGAACTACGTCTTTTTGAAGCCCGTCAGGATACATCCAGCGCCGCTCCACACCACGACAAGTTCCCCTGTGTCGCTAACCGCTACGCAGCGAGGTCTGCTGCACTTCCCGTCGCCGTGTTCCTCTCCATTGAGCAACGTCCGCCATCGCCCGTCCACCCCCATCACTAATACGCGACAACCTCGCCAGCTGGCCACATACACATTGCCGGTGCTGTCAGCGGTAACTTGGTGCGGCCACTGTAAATGCTTGCTGGTGTGGGTGGCCACCACCTGGCCTGTCTCAAGATCCACCCGAAATATCCCGTTAGCCATCCAGTCGGATACTACGACCACCCAGCCCACCACGCACAGGAACTGAGGAGAGCGCAGCACGGACAACACGCGCCCGTCCACCACTGTCCTGAGAAGCTGACCATCACGCGATATCACGTCCACGCTGGCCGGCTGGTGGGTCGTTCTGCGGCAGCTGACGACCAGTGTACCATCAGGGCCTCCACACCCCACACCCAGGTACAGCCTGGATGTGTGTATTTCTCGAACCACACGCCACTGTCTGATGACGTCAATGAGATGGATGACATTAGTGTTATATGACGTCACAGCCAAAAGGCCATCGTGGCAGATGGCCAGACCGTAAGGCGAAACCGCTAAATTCGTGGCGCTGACGGAGCCCTGAGACCGTAAGTCCAAAGCCTTGATCTTGCTGTTCCAGCAGTCCGCCATGATTATCTGACCTTTATCAGTCACCACAACTGACGTGATCCAAGGCGTCTCTTGATCACCATCTGACGTCAGCTGGGAAGAGAGACAGAAGGTTCGTCGAACGCTGGTCTTCTTGTGCATCGTGGGTTCAGATTTCGATACAAAGTCTGCACATCACACACAAAAGGAAGCATGAACCCCTTTAATGCCTGTGGTCGCAATTAGTGTTCCTCAATGTTTTGTTAAATCAAAGCCAAAAGAGCCCCACGGAACACGGATACAAAGTGGTGTAAGCGCCGGAGAGGCATAGAACGGCATGAGCCCGCCGCCGCCGGCCCATCCCCCCCCCCCTCCCCAAGCTGCGGGGACTCATGAGCATATAATGGATATATGCCTCTTGCACATTAAGTTTTGATCGGTAGCGAAAGAGTTAAATAAATTTTGGAAAAAAACAACAACAAACAGTAGGGATTTTCTTTCACGGACAAAAACGTGTCTTATTATCTACCGATGTATTCAAACCAACAAATATTACCCACTGTGGACAATAAATCAGTGCTAGTTTGTGATTTCGGCCCCTATGGCCTTAGATCGCAAGGACCATATTGCTATGCCTTGATTTTCAACCTTACGGTCTAATGGTGTATTAGCTTCAAATAAATCATCAGTAAAAAAAAAAAAAATGAGCAACTCACTTTCGGGCGATGGCTGGGGGTTCAAACCCGCTCTAGTAGACTGTGTTTTCTGATGGAAAAAAAAGCGCAAGCGGCTAAGTTTAAAAACACAATTGTAAAATTGTAGACCTCGTGAATTCGCCTGTGCTAATAGTTAAATGTGCTAGAACTACGTACACTTGCTGGTATATATATATATATATATATATATATATATATATATATATATATATATATATATATATATATATATATATATATATATATATATATATATATATATATATATATATGCCTTATTAGTCATAGAAATAAATAAATTAAACAGATTAAATAAAACTCGCAAATTGTCGTGCGTGGTACACTGTGCATGTTTTCTGCCAAATTGGTTCCAATTTACTGAAGCACGTCGCGTGCGCGCGCACACACACATCAAAATCTTTAAACTAGACTTGCTTAGGAGAAACTATGAGTAGTTACCTGTCCCAGGTGGGCTATCTCAAGTTTCATCCTCTCAACATCAGACGAGTCCAACACGAGATCAGCCAGTCTGCATCCACTGGGCAGATCTGGAGGGCGACAGTCTCTCTCAAGAAAGTCCAGGCGCGGCTGGAACTGGCCGAAGATCAGGCTGACATCATCGTCAAGATTCTGTAGTCCCTGGCTATACTTCCGCACGATCTTCAATTTCTGAACCACACATTGTTTCACCTCCTGCAAGCGGTCATCTTCACGAATCGCGTGACTAAATAGTTGTTCTAACAGTTGGTTTTCACGCGCGTCCAACGCCGTTCTCATTTCTTTGAATGCCTCCCTGGTAGTTTGCTCAGCTATCTGATGTGTTTTGCAAATCTCATCTTCAATAGACTCTGTCTGTGTTCGGCAGCCTTGCAGGTCATCCAAAAGTTTCTCAAGATTTGCAATCTTTCGTCGAAACGACTCCTCACCCACTTTCAACGCCTTGTCTATCCTCATTACTTGGCAGGCGTGGTGCTCTCCCGTCACACATTTCAAGCAAACAGGGCTGTTGTGGATGCTGCAGAACGACGTGGCCTTAGTATCACGGTGACCAGAGCAAGAGGGGGGTCTCGAGGTGGCAGCAGAAACCGGCGAGCTATTTTGAAGTTCGTGAGGTACCAGCCGCAGTTCGTGCTGCTCGGATCGCCTGTGTGTGGACCCGCATTGCAAGCAGAAGTACTTGGCGCAGTCCGTGCAAATCCATACAGCTAGACTGTTTTCACACCCAACACAGTGGACTGGATCTTGTTTCTCCAACTCTCTGTCCACAAGCATCTCCAGGATTGTGTCTTTCGGGAATTGGCTGGCAAGTACGCTGGCTACCCCTTGGCGATGGTCTTTGCCGTGTAGTATGTCGCCCAGACAGGAAGGGCACTTGGGATCCTGGCCTCGATAGGCCAGCAGATGCACCAGGCACTTTCGGCACACAACGTGGCCACAGGGTAGGATTGTGGGACCGATACAGAGCACATTGCACGCCGGACAGTCAGTCATTGACATGGTGCTTTTTGGTTTCATCGCCATTATCGTCGTGATTGTTGGTTTTACAAAAATCAAATGTCGTGAAACCACAGTCCTTCACGCGTCTCAACACTTTGAAAAAAAAGAAAAGAAAAGAACAAGTATGCTACAGATGTGATGTGAGCTCCTTATGCTGTCCCAGAGTCTTAAAATATATTTCCCACAGTCACGAGATGATCGTTACGCAATCGATCACCTCAATAACAAGAGAGTAAATAACTGACTCGTTATTTCCTACTACCTGTGTTAAAGAGGTGGTCGCACACCTCATGTCTGTACATTTGAATAAAGAAGAATAGTCGAATTAAAACGTGCGAATCTAAAGAATAGTTGAAATAAAAATGTGCGAGCTTAACTGTAACGTTTCTCTTGCAGTTTCTGACTACACTAATGGCGTTCGTTGGAACTGAGACGATCTTGTGTTGGGCGTTTTCAACAAGAACAAAAACTTACCCTGTCAAGATTTATAAACGACAAGGCAACTGAATATATACAGCAGTGTCGTAGAAACCACCACTTTACTTCCTGCTTCACGACGTTTAACCCCTTCGCTGCCGAGATGAGTGAAAACGGCCCGAATGCAAGAGACAACAATCCTCATGAGCCACCGCAGATGCCTCTTGTTGACACCACTGTGTCCACGTCCCTTGGCCGACTGTTGCTCTTTGCCGGCATGCATTGAATCAAGAAAGACCTCCTTGGCGGTGTTACGTGTTGAGCCGAGGTTGTAGTATGATAAACGGCACCAGACGCACGCACGTAAGGTTCTTTTAAAGAAACTTCACTCAGCTGCAACCCGTCACACGTGGCTTAAGGATGTAGATCGCGGCACTGGAGTAACAGTTCCAACAGTATTTTATTTCAGTGATGCGATCTCCACACAATGCATTCACAAATGCACCAACGACAACGATGCAATGTCTCCTCTGCAAAATGTCAACACTTTGACACAATGCGTCTCTAATTCAACGTATATCACTGCTACGCTGCGTCTCTCACAAGGTACACCCTATCCGGGCCACGTACCTACGATACACCGCAATTTTACAACTGAACAATGTAAGACAATGTACAAACGCGCTTCCCAGCACAATCGTTTATAGTATCAGGCGCTTTCCAGAATAACTTGATCCAGCTGAGCAAATTCATACAACACAACCAATCACTGAGAACAGAACACGCAACCGAAACTCATAATTGTGTGTTATGATTTCACACAAGAGTATACTAGACAGGTCACGACCTTGCCCTAATTCTCAGCCGGGAAGTTTCAAGACTCCGCCTAATACTGGCGGCTCACTTCTCGCGCACATAAAACACAGTGATTATTCGAGCGGTTTCTAGATTCTTCGGGATTCAACTCCGTGTATCAAAAGACAATCAGTCCGCTCTCTGTGCGAACGATAACAAATCTTACTAATAGGTACGTGATTCATAGTCAGTGATAGCTCAAATAAATATCGGATCGTTTCCTACGATTAATACATGCATGCTTCCATAGAACAACACCGTGACCACAATCGTAACAGGCGGCCGGCAGAAACACAATGACTTTTCTGCGACCAAGGCGCTGGTAGAGAAGTGATCGGCCGTGTGACTCGGTCGGCGCGACGCTTTTTCTCTTCCACTTCAAACGCCATCTGCGACGGAGAGTGATTGAAATGGATCGGCCATGGCAGCTCAAGCAGAAACGTCAAGTTCAGTGACGGCCTGGTCTCAGTCTTGAATTGTTCGTGTACACAAAGAAACCAAGCACTTATTAGGAAGATTACAAAGTGAAGTAGGTAAAAGCACTGTCAGGGGAGAGAAGTGTGCATGATCGACCAGTGATCATAGATCTACTTGGTCACTAAAGCACACACACACACACAAAAGATAGGAAAGAGGGGGTGCGCTAAGAAAGTGACTGAAAGCAATGCATTTGGAAGTCCCCCCCTCTCCCCCCCCCCGAAGGGAGGACGTATCACATATCCCACAGTTCCAGCCACTCAGTGCATGGAAATTTAAATCTAGGTCCCCCAAGGGGATCCAGATATTTAGCCGGTGTGGACAGCTGTTTCGGTCTCGTCAGCACACCATTCGGCATACTGGTGGAAGGTAGGAACTTTGCCTACGGCTGCAAAGACCGCCACACTTTACTGTGGTGTCTGCAGGGGCATACATTCCATGCCTCCACATAGAGCTAAATTTCCATGCACCCTAAGGGAGAACCTACTAAAACAGTGGCGGATCCACGGGGGGGGGGGGGGCCCTGGTGTGACCCCCAATTTTTTTTTGGGAATGGTTATTTGTGGAAGTTGTATTTTACTATGGTCTTTGTGCTGAGACAGCTACAGGAGAAGTGCCGCGAACAGAACAAAGGGCTGTACGTAACATTTGTCGACCTAACAAAAGCGTTCGACACTGTGAGCAGGCAAGGCATGTGGCAGATCCTGGAGCGGCTTGGCTGTCCCCCAAAGTTCCTCAACATGATTGTCCAGCTACACGAGGACCAGCAAGGCCAGGTCAGACTCAACAATGACCTCTCAGAACCATTCCCTATTCTCAACGGCGTAAAGCAGGGCTGCGTGCTGGCACCGACCCTCTTCACCATCTTTTTTAGCATGATGTTGAAGCAGGCCACAGTGGACCTCGATGATGACGATGCAGTGTACATCAGGTACCGTCTCGATGGCAGCCTGTTCAACCTCAGACGACTGCAGGCCCACACGAAAACCCTAGACCAACTGATTCGTGAGCTGCTTTTTGCTGATGATGCTGCCCTCGTTGCACACACAGAGAGAGCCCTGCAGCGCATCACGTCTTGCTTTGCAGATGCTGCCCAGCTCCTTGGACTCGAGGTCAGTCTGAAAAAGACAGAGGTCCTCCATCAGCCGGCACCCAAGACAGTGTATCGCCCTCCTCACATCACCATTGGCGAGTCTGAACTAAAGTCAGTGCACCAGTTTACTTACCTTGGCTGCATTATCACGTCGGACGCCAAGCTGGACAAGGAGCTTGACAGCAGGCTGGCAAAAGCGAACAGCGCTTTCGGGCGACTTTTCAAGCGGGTGTGGCACAATCAACAGCTGAAAACAGGCACCAAGATCAGCGTGTACAGAGCTGTGGTCCTCACCACCCTGCTGTATGGTTCCGAGTCCTGGGCCCTCTACCGCAGCCAACTACGACTCCTCGAACGCTTCCACCAGCGCTGCCTGCGTACCATCCTGGGCATTCACTGGAGTGACTATGTCACCAACGTCGAGGTCCTTGAACAGGCTGAAACTATGAGCATCGAGGCTTTGCTGCTGCGGACACAGCTCCGCTGGGCGGGGCACGTCTCCAGGATGGAGGATCATCGCCTACCAAAGATCACCCTGTTCGGCGAGCTTGCAACTGGACACCGTGACAGAGGGGCACCAAAGAAGAGATACAAAGACTGTCTCAAGAAGTCACTTAGTGCCTGCCAAATCGACCACCACCAGTGGTCTTCGCTTGCTGCGGACCGTGACACCTGGCGCTCCACCATTTACAAGGCAGCTGTCTCCTTTGAGGACTCTCACAGAGCTAGCCTTAAGGACAAGCGGCTCAGGAGAAAAAACAGAGATGCAGCAGCTCAGAACCCTGGCCATACCTTCCCCTGCAGCCACTGCGGTCGAACCTGCCTGTCTCGGATTGGCCTCCGCAGCCACGAACAAGCCTGCAGACGTCGTGGGCAACTCCTATAAAATCTTCGTTCGCGAAGTCAAGCCAAGAGAGAGACATAGAGCTAAATTTCCATGCACCCTAAGGGAGAACCTACTAAAACAGTGGCGGATCCACGGGGGGGGGGGGGGGGCCCTGGTGTGACCCCCAATTTTTTTTTGGGAATGGTTATTTGTGGAAGTTGTATTTTACTATTCGATAGTTTTTCTTTTCTTGTACGGTGTATTTTACAATTATCTCACGGGATCGGTGGGTGAACATAGTGTGTTCATGGTCAAATATCTCACTTGGCACTCCTTACCTGCACCTGTCACAGTACTTCACTCAGACATAGAGTGCCATGTGCCCCGCACTCACAGGGGCTCATGCAAATCAGTGCCTCTTGCAATGCGATACAATCCGCATTGCATTCTCAGACTGAGGCAGCCATCTGGCAATAAGCCGCTAACTGCTGGTCAACCCCAGCCGGTGAAGAGTCCGATCATTGCTGAAATCAGTCCCTCAGCCAGGCATAGAGTTTCATGTGCCCCTTCCGTCACAGGGGTTCATGAAGAGCATTACCTCTTTATGTGCCATACGAATGGTATTGCATCCTCATACGTGGCAATCATCTAGGTGTAAGTCTACGCCTGTGTACACGCCAACTGTGATCAGAAAGTGAGAAATCAACTGCGCTGGGCATGGGGTGTCTCCCCCGGAGTGAGCAGCCGACTGCCCCAGGTGTCACTGGTAATTGCTAATCCCCTAGGCCTATCACGCAACACTCTGAGCAGAGTGGGTCTCCAGCCTCACACAGATTGCATAGCTTTGTCTTCCGTGGACATGCACAAGTGCTCATCAGAGTAGTAATGTGGTCATTGATGCGTGTCACCAGAGGGGAGGTGTAAAATGTCTTGATCAAGTTTTGACCAACGCCTTGATCTAACCCTTAAGTAACCGTCAGTCAGTGTAAGGTTGGTTAGTTCGGGTTTAACGTCCACAGCACCGAGGTGATCACGGACGGCCCTGACGGGCGGGTTATGGGGGACAGGGAAATCTATTACCTATGGAGTACGACCTGAACACTGATCAACTCAGGCGCACTCCAACTGTGCCACTTTGATTTACCAGGACTTTTCAACGGACATGCTATTGAACAAATCCGTTTTTTTCCCCCCTGGATTGTGAGTCCAGCTACCGGGGCCGGGACGGGATTCGAACCCACGACCCGGCGATTCCCTTCGCTCTCCTGCTCCGACGTTTAACCGTCTGAGCTATTTCGGACTCCAGTCAGTGTAAGACTCACATCATGAATGATAATGACTTTCTGTGATCTGACCCTGTGTTCCTCATGTGGAGGAGGTTTGTGGGTGTATAGAGCAGTATCACAATTTTCACAAATGGCTGTGTTGTTCCTCAGACGGAGGAGTACTTGGCTGTGTAGTGTTTTTGTCAAACACAAGGTGATTGCTCCTGCAGAAACTCCAGGTAGAACATTCTTTTCAATAAGAAAATTAACACCATATAAGAATCAGAAGTGCCCGATTAATCTTGTTTTGTTAGGGAGGTGGGGTGGAGGCGGGGAGGAGGACAAGTGCATGTAGATGTAATCAGCCCTTCCTTTTAAACTTTTTAAAAAGTGCCAAAAGAGGTGCTGTGTTCCGAGATGAAAGAAGAAACGTTTTAACTAATAAAAATCGTAACCTCTGCAAACTCTAAACATGTCTCAGAAAACGCAACAAAAAAAACAAATCAAACAAAAAAAAGAAAAGAAAAAAAGAAACAAGCGTAGAGAGAACGGTTACAACACTATAGTACAATTTTTTAAAAAATCCCCAAAAGAAAAGCATCTGATCAAGAAAGAATAATTTCAACACAACTTATTTGTAATTGTTCTTTATAAGCACGTTTCTTTCTTTGTTATGAATTTATGCTCGCCTGATAGTCACTGTTTTGCTCAGGATTTCTTTTGTATGACACAGTTTGGAAAACGGGGTGTGGGGGGGGGGGGGGCCTGACGGGCCCTCCATCGAGACACCCCTGGATCCGCCCCTGTAAAAGGGGGAGGGGGGGGGGGAAGGGGTTGCAGTCGATATTGTAGTAATAAATGAAAAGTAAAGGGGAGACTGCCAGTGCTAATATATTAGGAAGATTACAAAGTGAAGTAGGTAAAAGCACTGTCCGGGGAGAGAGGTGTGCATGATCGACCAGTGATCATAGATCTACTTGGTCAAAGCACATAAACAAACAAAAAAAAAAAAAAAAAAAAAAAAGATAGGAAAGACTGAGGCGGTGCGCGAAGAAAGTGACTGAAAGCAATGCATATGGAAGCCCCCCCCCCCTCCTCAGGGGGACGTATCACATATCCCACTGTTCCAGCCACTCGGTGCATGGAAATTTAAATCTTGCATTGCTTTCAGTCACTAAGTTCTTAGCGCACCCCCTCTTTCCTATCTTTTTTTTTTTTTTTTTTTTTTTTGGTGTGCTTTGACACACTTCTCTCCTTTGACAGTGCTTTTACCTACTTCACTTTGTAATCTTCCCAATATATTAGCACTGGCAGTCTCCCCTTTACATTTCAAACACTTATTACATTCGAGAAATCATCCCTCTGATTTTTCACTACATAAACTTATTAGTTTGGGCGTTATAAGGAGAAACTGTAGTACTGGCTGATGACGTTACTACACACCCGGGCCAGTCATTGAGTACGTGCGCCCGTTATGTGACAGTGTGACCGCAAGCCAGTCTATGTATTTCAATGTGCGTGTGTGTCAGTGTTGGTGTGCGTGCCGTGCATGGCAGCTGCACACTGGTGGTCTCCTTCGATTCGCTGCGCTGAGCGCAGCGAATCCGAAGGAGACAACCAGTAGGTAATTTTCATGGCTGCAGTAGTGAAAGTCAGCCCGCAGTAAAAGAACGTCCACTTGAAAGCCCCGCAACAAGACTGAGCGGTGTAGTACGTTGTAAAACTAAGCAATATACACGCCTACAATGTAAATTAAGCATATTTGATCACGTATCTCTCGTGACATTAAATGCCGACACGACACGACACTGACGAAGCAAAAACTAGCAAAAGTAGTTCATCTCTGGAACAGTTAAATTCGGTCCAGGAATCATACACAAGCGAGTCCCCTGACAATGGCTCTTCTGTGAGAATAGTATAACTTGTTTCAGTATAGGATTCTTGGGCCTGTTGTCTTCCTGGAGTCCAAGCGATCGTCGCACCCTTGATTGCTGCTCCATAGAGGGAGACAACCTGGCAGTCGCCGCCAGCACTTTTCAAGTTGTCGAAGTGATTCATGCAGGTAAGCGCCTTGGTACTCATGCAGGTAAGCGCGGAGTGAATTAACACAGCATAAATCCACCCATGCTAGAAATAAATTCATCCAACTTACGACGTAAAATCTGGGAGATACAGTGATAGCACAAATAGACACTAAATCATGCCATACACTGCTTAAATATAGCAAAATTGACCATTTCAGCCAATCCCACACGCTCTCTAAACTCCCCCATTTCAAAGCGACAATGACACACACACACACACACTGAAGAGTTTAAGAGGCTAGCCTCTATACTCTTTGCACACTGCACACACATTCGTACATCAGTAGACAATTTGCTGATCCTGAATCAAGTTTACGCAGAAGGAAAGGAAAACCAAAAGAATTTTTTTTTTTTTAAATTTCCGTGATCACAAAGACTAGATATGGGCTGCCCCTAGAGTGAACAGCCATGCGTTTAAACAACTCCCCAAAACCACCGTTAAAAGATTAAGGTATCTTTACTTGTATCACCTGTTTGCGAAAGCACGCCATTCTTATCGCAGTGACGTAGCTCAGGAATGTCTGGCACGTCAGTGAAAAGGCGCACGCGGAAAACACGCGCAATAGTGATGTAACCGAAAGACAGCCGATACTCCACTTCATTGCACGAACCCACCCACTACCGTACGAGAATTTAGAAGCATATCATCTTCACACAAGAGTGCGGAAACCGCCTAAAACTACTGCAATAATTGAAAGTTTTATGCAAGAGGCATAGATCCCCATGAGCCCCTGTAATTGCGGGGGCTCCTGAGATCTATGCTTCTTACAGATATCCAAGTCCATAGGCTCATCACTGTGCACCTGCGGCGAGCTGAACGCTTCAATCAAGCCGTTTGCAAGAAACTACAAAATGGGAACAGATCTGCGGCACTTGATGTACTGACGTCATTTACAGCTATGTTCCTCAGACCGAAAGATCATTGGACATTTATGTGTAAGATGGGATAAGGATTGTTGTGGCTTTACTCACACCACCCACAACCACTGACGAGACGATGCTTTACTTGGCGAAACAGATACAGGGCCAAGTTGGGTTCGATGTCACCCCATCATGAAAACAAGAAAGGCAAAGCCCTTATGGCTCACGTGTATGTCCAATCTAAACTGACGTGTAACCTTTTTGACAATAAGTAAAGGGAGGGCTTCTGCACCAGCAAAATCCACGTTTTCTCAAAATTTAATCAGTTTTCACACATCTGTCAAACACCCGTGACCCTTGCGATGAGTCAACTAAACTAGTATACATGGGAAGGTCTTATCATCAGCTACTTTTGTGCCAAATTTGATTGAACTAGTGACTTTGTGATATTTATGTGATGCGATGCATGATTTTTTTTTGTTGGCTCGCGTGCGAAGCAAGGGAGTCTATGTTTTGGGCCAGTGGTCATCTGTCTGTCGTCTATGGTAAAAACGTTAACGATTGCATTTTTTTCGGAGACTATTCAAGCCACAGTCTTCAAACTTAGCCCAAGGATACTTTGTAACAAGTCCTTTCTAAACATACCGATTTGAGTGACCTCTCACATAATTTATTTTTTTCTCAAATACTATTGACAGCTTCAAACTCAAACTTGATACAAGGATACCTGATGGGAAGACCTATGCACACTAATTTCGTTGATCATTCGGAAGGTCATGGGTCACAAGAGTTCAGGAGATAGGTAAAAGATAGCTATTTTTTGACAAAAGATTTTTTTTCTAAGATACTATTCACAACTTCAAACCCAAACTTGCTACAGAGATACCTGATAGGTCTTACCATCAGGTATCTCTGCAGCAAGTTGGGTTTGAAGTTGTGAATAGTATTTGAGGAAAAAAAACATCTTAAATCAAAATATGGCTATTTCTTTTTACCTCCCCCCCCCCTCCCCCTGAGCTCTTTAGACCCTTGAGCTTTCCAAGGGGTCATCCAAATCAGTATGCATAGATAGGTCTTACCATCTATATTTCTATAGCAAGTTTGGGTTTGAAGTTGTGAATAGTATTTGAAAAAAAACACATCTTTTGTCAAAATATGGCTATTTTTGACCTATTTCCTGAGCTCTTATGACCCTTAACCTTTCTGAAGGGTCATCCAAATTATTATGCATAGATAGGTCTTACCATCAGGTATCTCTGTAGCAAGTTTGGGCTTGAAGTTGTGAATAGTATTTGAGGAAAAAACATCTTTTGTCAAAATATGGCTATTTTGACATATTTCCTAAGCTCTTGTGACCCTTGACCTTTGCAAGGGATCAACCAAATTAGTATGCATAGAAAGGTCTTTCCATCAGGTATCTTTGTACCAAGTTTGTGTTTGAAGTTGTGAATAGTATTTGAGAAAAAATGCATTATGTCAAAATATATATATTTTTGACCTATTCCCTGACCCCCAGTGACCTTGATCTTTATGAGAGGTCACTCAAATTGGTATGTTTAGAAAGGTCTTGATCACAAAGTATCCGCAGGCCAAGTTTGAAGACTATGGCTTGAATAGTCTCCGAGAAAATGCCAATGTTAAAGTTTACCACGGACAACGGTGGAAGGCCGACAGAGGACCACTGCCCCAGAACATACTCACGTTTGCATCGCACATGAGCCAATGAAAATGTGGCCCAGGAGTGCAAGTCGGTTTGTGTGATACATGTGTGTGGGTTTGTTTGCGTACAGATGTGTGTGTGTGTGTGTGTGTGTGTGTGTGAAAAGGCCTCATGGCTCAAATGCATCTTAATGATCTGTTTGTGTGCACATGGGTTTGTTTGCGTACATGTATGTATGCATGTGTCTGCATGCGTGCGTGCACGCATGTGTGTGTGCACATAAAAAAGAACAGCACAGGCTTCATGGCTCAAATGCATTTTACTGATCTGTGCTGGTGTCATTCAACACAAACATGACATTTCACAACTCACGCTGGCCTATAACTGTATGAGCATGCATCAGTACTTTCAGTACCCTTCCAAAGGGGCTTAGCCACAACTGAAACTATCATGGTTGACAAATTTCCAGCTAGGGTATGTCAATGGTGCATGTTTTCATCTGGGGTATCATTTCTCCCCGAAACT
>BTPG01000006.1:30145972-30187124 GCA_036245525.1 Semisulcospira habei
TGTTGCTCAGAAAGCTGAAGGATGAAATCCCACTCCTCTGCAAAAGAGTCCAAAATGTTATGATTCAACTTCAAGGAAAAAAATGTTCTGCTGATGCACATCTTCCTTTCTCATGCACAATCAATATTATAAACACTTGAACCCATTCAGTGCCAAGAAAATCAACAAAAATGAATTTTTCAATTAAAATGCATTTTTTTGAAAAATACTTACCGATGGTATTACTCGAAGGTCCCTCCCTCCGGCCCCGCTTGCCGCAGTTCGCTAAGAACTAAACTGGGGTATGCTGGGTAACCTTGTACCGGATGTGAGTAAGGGGAGGCTATTCGGGTTGGCATGGTCTATGGCGCCCCACTCCTGCCAACACCCCCTTATACGGACACAACCAAAATTTGGCTAAAATTAGGCCAGCTAAGAGCCATTTCCTAAGTGTAATACCATCGGTAAGTATTTTTCAAAAAAATGCATTTTAATTGAAAAATTCATTTGTTTTCTCAAAACACATTACCGATGGTATTACACTTAGGAAGAATCACAAAGAGGAGGTGGGTGCCGCTATAGCGCCCCTACTGCCAACCACATTGCCCACAAACTCGCCCTCCTGCAGCACACTCCCGATAATTTTAGCTAAGATACCTGCAGCGCCTAGGGCGCCGGGAGGGAGTGTTGTGCTGCTGCGGTGTCTCCCACCAGCGAGAGGATCTGTCGCTAGGAGGAGAAGTCCCTCAGGTAGCAGCGGGCGAAGGTGGACTCCGCTCGCCATCTCATAGCCGCCACAAGACTTTGACTGCACCGGTGCTGTCGCAGCGGAACTTGCGGCCCTGGTTCTGACCTCGTGCGCCGCGTTGTGCAACATGTGGCCTCAACAGGTCAACGTCCTGGCAGGCCGGGCGGATAACTCCCCGGAACCAGGAGGAGCAGGTCTGGCTGAGATACCACGTCTACCTGTGGACAGAGGGAGAAAACAGGTGTGTGCGTCCCCCTGCGCCAGCTTGGTCCGGCGCAGGTACACACGGAAGACTCTCACCGGTTCCTATTGTCTGGGCTACTGAGTGGAATCTGACACTCGTACGGGCAGACAGACATAGACTGTAGGGCAGCCAAGGCGACCACGACTTGGCCCTGAAGGCTGGTACCGTAGTAGTTGCACGGCGCCGTCCGTCCGTACCAGCCAGCCATCTGTGTGTGTGTGACGACAGCGCGTACGGATACTGACCCTGGAAGAGGTAAGGCTGTCACCGGGTTTTGAAGTCTGTTCTCCCGGGTGGCACCCAACACGCGCAGGGCGAAACAACTGTCGCCGTCATGTAGGCCGCGTCTAGTCCAGGCAGATGTGTCAGGTAGCTGTAGCATGAACCGGTCGACTGGCACTGCCAGCCACCCGGGTGTGTGGACAGCGTGCATAGTACTGAGCCTGGAGGTTGAGTCAAGGACTGCCCTGAAGCTCTCCTCCTTGAAACATCCGTCAGGCGCGTCATGTGCCGGGTTCCAACAGACGAGGTTGAGATCCCGTAAGCCCCCAAGGTAGAACTTGGTCCCTGCGCAGCACAGCGGGGCATTCCAAGCGAAGGGAGCCTCTGAAGTGAGGTTTTGCCGCTACCCGGGTCTGATGAGCGAAATCGCCTGTAGGAGTCGGCGATCATGGTGAGATAGTCCTGAACGGTGAAAGGGGCCGTCCTTAGGAGATGAAAACCCCCGAGGAAGCACCCTGCCAGCTGGGGCTTCGTCCAGTTCGGAAGGAAGAAGGTTGTCATTCCCGTCACACAGCGCTCGTCATCTACCCTCGCAACTCGACTGGTTGATGGTCTGCGGGTTGTCTCGGTAGCACCTATGGCCGCCGTAGGAAGCCTCTGTGGAAGAGGGCTTGCTGCCCAATCTGCGGGTGCGCACCTACATCCACCAAGCTGCAACACAAGTAATGGCGGACAACCACGCGTACACTTCGGCATGCAATCTCGATGGCGAGCAGTGGAGCTGGAAGATCTGGCCACAGCGACGCCTCCCCGCGCGGCAGGCCTCCAGCGCACTAGCCACTCCCAATTACGCCCTCCTTCTCCAAGCAGAGGAGGTGGCAGGTTGAACGGTGATCCCCTAGTAAGTCATCCGTCCTAAGAGAGCTGAAGAAGGGACTGAGAGTCCCTCCTACACTGCCCTGCTCCCGTCTACTGGGAGTCCCACTCGAACAGGACGACCACGCACTCCATCCTCGACGGAATCCCGGCGAAGAAAACACGTAGTACCTGTCCCGTAGCGTCGGCCCTCTAGTCGACGGCGAAGTGGGCATGATCCCAGCCTACCGCCCGGCTTGCCAACTGGTTACGACTTCGAAACTCGAGTTGTCCCAGGTCCTGGAGACGCACCGCTGCTCTCAGGTCTTTGTCTGGTATCTGCCGAGATGACGAGGCACTTGTGTCGAGTCGAAGGACGAAGATCGTGCTCCAATCTACCGTCTAGTGGAAGAGCTGCGTCGACCCTACTGCCACAGGCCCGAGCGCAACGACCTCTCAGGAACTAATTCCTGCCAAGTTGTCCCGTCTAACTCCCTGTACTTGCGCCCCCGGCCGCAGGATCCACAGCGCCGAATGGGTAACTCCCTGAAGGCGCTACCGAGGGTAAGTCCATCCGCTCCGGTCCGGCGCTGCAGCCTGCCGAAACTCCAAGTTGCCGCCACCCAGGGACGCGAACGCTTCCGCTAGGTCCCGACGCTGTTGTCTAAGGAGGCGACAAGCGTGCCTGGTCACCGCTGACTACGGCCAGGCCCAAGCGAAGAGTAGCATCCCGTCGGGGAAATGAAGCGACTAGCCGCAAGTCAACTCAGGCGGAGCTAATCTGAACTGTGCGCCTACCCCCGAAGAAGACGTCGTCCGCAGTGAAGTCTGTCGGACCAGTCCGCCACCCGCGCTGACCTCTATCCCTCGCGCGCCTGGAGTATGCTGTCCCTGACGTTCACAGGAGAGTGCCGTTGGCGTCCCGTCGCCGCCTCCGTCTCTCGGATGTAAGTCGCCCAATCCGGTGCATCGGACGAACCGCGCCTCCGCGGAAGAGTGGTCCCTGCCAATCCTGTCTGACGGTCCACAGTGTTTTAAGAAGGCTGCTACATCCGGCGGCGCCAGCAGCGTGAATCAGCTGAGTGACAGGCCTTGCAAGCCTCCTTGTCGGTCTGCCCAGGGGGCCAAGAAGTTCTCCACTGCGCGGTGCCCTGCGTGGCCGACTCTCCACTCAGCCGCGCGTAATCGATCAGGACGGACGCAGCAACCGTTGGCAGCGGAAGAAGTAGGATCCAGCTGAAGCCACCAGCGCCTCCCCCGGCGCCCTGAAGCGGAGACAGAAGCCGACCAGAAGGGGCAGGGACTTGAATGCTTGGACGCGATGAGGGGACCTGCGTAGTCCCCGGCTCGAGTAGACTCTCCTGTAAATCTTCGCAGTAGACGGCAAACGCAAGACCTCTCGGAACCGCGAGCGTAGCGACGTAGAGAAGCTAACCTCGTCCAGCCACGGCGAATGACGTCCTCTGGCGTCCAGCGGGAACCGTATGCTCCGCCCGCAGGCGAAGGGATGTCCAACCCCTCCGAAGTCCGGGGAACTCCGGCCGGCGGCGATCCAACGAAGGCGGACCCCGCACTTGGAAGGAACAACGTAGTCTCAGGGGGCCGCTCCCCCGAACGGTGGCGAAAACTCGGAGAGCCTGTCTTTCCCTTGCGTAGCGAGCCATGGAACTGGGACGGCGTCTCCTGTTCCTCTCGTACCCCTGGCTTGTGTGAGGCGAGTCCCTACTTCCGAAGGGGAACTGAAGATCATGAGCGAACGCCGGAACCCGGATCCCATCGTGAGGTCGTCTCTTCTGCACTGCATCTAGAGCGGCTCTCGTCTGCATGGTCGGCGCGAGGCGTGGTCCAACATCACCGAGCCGGGATCCTGCAGTGCGAAGTGCAGTGGTCCTGTAGCCCTTGCGGTCGCCACAAGCCATAAAAAACTGGTGAGCAGCCCGGGCGAGGGCGCCCAACCTAATAATAAGAAAAATTAAATTAATCAATGCTTAATGCATGAGCACAATTTGATTGTAATAGCCCTTAAGGGATAATCAAGTTATTGAATTAGATTAAAATATGGGAGACAGAATACCCCTCTGTTTTCTCATCTCTATTGCCCAAAGCAAAGAAAGCGGATTAGAGGTTCCAGGAACCTAACCGTGGAAGGATAAGCGGTGTCGTGCCCCAGCGGCCTGGCGAACCGCTGAGCCGCTGGGAAGCAACCTTTTAACCCCTGTGTCGCGCACCACGATAACCGTACATACTCATACGTGTTTGCTACCGCGCCCACATGCTCTCACAGACACTAGACACTGTCCAGCGCCTGAGAAGCCGAGCAGTCGCTTCTGCATGTCCGTTTATGACTTGTCGTCTGGCCCGGGACTGGAAGCATCGTCGGTACGGTAGCCGACGCCAGCCCTCCGCAGTCAGTGACTACCAGCTTACTGGGCCGGGGCGCCTAGGTCACTGCCGTTGACATGGGCCCCACCTGGATGCTCAGTCCACCTGCTGTTTGTCCACTCTGGCCTGCGGAAGGACAGTGGAGCGGTTCACTCTTGAGGCCGGGTCCCGGGCCGGTGGAAGAATCATTGGTTTAGCCATGCAAGTAGAGGTTGTCAGCTACCTCTCCTGCTGACCAGAGCCCAGAACAAGGTATCTTGTGCTTTACAGGTCCGGGACCACCTTGGGTCCCACCCTAAAACACTTGGGCGTCTCTGTCCGGCGATCTCTGACAGACGACATCCTCTCTCTG
This sequence comes from Semisulcospira habei, assembly GCA_036245525.1. Taxonomy (NCBI): domain Eukaryota; kingdom Metazoa; phylum Mollusca; class Gastropoda; family Semisulcospiridae; genus Semisulcospira; species Semisulcospira habei. The sequence goes on from BTPG01000006.1 coordinate 30,150,755, forward strand.
TGGGACAGCAAGGCACTGCTTCTGATTGGGGTCCCCTTTGTACTCTTGGGCGTCTCTGACAGGCGAGCTCTGAAAGACGCCGACCGCTCTCTGAGTAACCACTTGCCGACCTGGTGACCCCCTGGGTGCAGTCAGTGTACTTCCAACTGACTAAAAGTGTACTTTGGACTCACATGTGTATTATTCACAAGCCAGTGAGTTGTCAGTTTCTCCAAAATGTGTATTTGTGTAAAACGTGCACATGTATGTGTACCCCAAGCAAAATAGTGTACTTCAATACGCCGAATGTGTATGGTAAACCGGTCTGGGCAACCAAGCCACTAAGGTAGCAACGCAATTTAGTAATATTTAGGTAATTACCCCTTGTCAATAGACAAACAGAGAATCAGCCACGACTTATAACTTTTGTATGAGGGAAGAGGCAACCAAGCCACTGCTTCCGTGGCCACGATCTCCGATAGGCGTAGCACGCTCTCTGTGGGACAGCAAGGCCACTGCTTGTGCCCTGGGTCCGACCTTGTGGCTGTCAGGCGTCTCTGCCCGGTATCTGATAGGCGAGGTACGCTCTCTGTGGGGAAAGAAAGCCACCGCTCTGACTTGGGTCCCCGCTTGTCCCTGCCAGGTGTCACTGCCCGGCGATCTGATAGGCGTGGTACGCTCTCTGTGGGACCACGCAGTCCCTGCTTCGGACTAGGGTTTCGCCTTGTTACACTCTGATATCAGTGTCCGGCGATCTCTGATAGGCAACGTACGCTCTCTGCGGGACAACGAAGTCCCTGCCTCTGACTTGGGACCCACCTTGTTCATCTCGGACATCAATGCCCGGCGGTCTCTGATAGGCGTCGTACGCTCTCTGCGGGACAACGAAGTCCCTGCTGCTGACTTGGGTCGCACCTTGTAAACTCGGACATCAATGCCCGGCGATCTCGGATAGGCGTCGTACGCTCTCTGCGGGACAACGAAGTCCCTATCTCTGTGCGGGACAACGAAGCCCCTGTTCCTGACCTGAGGCGGCGTACGCTCTTTGCGGGACAACTAAGTCCCTATCTCTGTGCGTGACCACGAAGTCCCTGTTCCGGCCTTGAGGCGGCGTACGCTCTCTGCGGGACAACGAAGTCCCTATCTCTGTGCGGGTCAACGAAGTCCCTGTTTCTGACTTGAGGCGTCGTACGTTCTCTGCGGGACAACGAAGTCCCTGTTCCTGCCTTGAGGCGGCGTACGTTCTCTGCGGGACAACGAAGTCCCTGTTCCTGCCTTGAGGCGGCGTACGTTCTCTGCGGGACAACGAAGTCCCTGTTCCTGCCTTGAGGCGGCGTACGTTCTCTGCGGGACAACGAAGTCCCTATCTCTGTGCGGGACAACAAAGTCTCTGTTCCTGACGTGGGTCCCTCCTTGTTAGCTTGGACATCACTGTCGGCCGACCTCTGATAGAGTAGGACGCCAACGGAAGTAAGCGTTAACCATCGCTCTTCCAGTCATGAGGCGGACACCTCACCAGTGCGGGTCGACTCGCCTCTTGCTCAGGGAAGGCCCTCCGCATGCTCGTCCGAGGGGCCCTGAAAGTCGCCACACATCGTGCAGATCCGAACCTAGTTACTGCAACAAGAGGGTACAAGATGAAAGAGCGAGCGTGGCCTCTAAGGTCACGCAATAACGACGCGCGCGCGCTGGCGAATCGGACATAATTGAATATGTAGTCGAATCAAACGAGTGTACAGCGCGTGCCGACGCTCGGCGCTCCTTCCCACCCAAGGGCGCCGGTCGAGGGCATTCACCGAGATATTACCTGGCCATGGCGGAAAAAAGGAGCAAACCCACGTATCACCATAACGTAACAGCACGCCACACCGCGCGACCGGTTCGGAGCGCAGGCCGAAGCAGCGTCCGGAAGCCGCCAGTCACAGTCTCCATGGCACAAGCCGTAGGTCCGTAGAACACACAGGTCGACGAGGCGGCACAGCGTGAGCACTACCACCCCCAGTCACGCCACCATCTTCACAGTTCAAGTCCCAACGAACAGTCAAGGTCGAACGACCGGCCAAGAACCAAGCGGAGCTCGAACAGACACAACCTACTTCTGCCAGCTAAGAACTAAAACTGGGGTATGCTGGGTAACCTTGTACCGGATGTGAGTAAGGGGAGGCTATTCGGGTTGGCATGGTCTATGGCGCCCCACTCCTGCCAACACCCCCTTATACGGACACAACCAAAATTTGGCTAAAATTAGGCCAGCTAAGAGCCATTTCCTAAGTGTAATACCATCGGTAATGTGTTTTGAGAAAACAACCCAGTTGCGGGGGCTCATGAGGATCTATGCCTCTTGCTGACACCACTTTGAATCCATGTTGCTGGAACATTTAGGGTTTTTTGTCTTAAATTAAGACTGCACACTGTCTGCGTCAGATGGCACTGAACGGTTTAAACAAAGATATGTCAAACTTTGTACCTGTTAGTGTCCCACTGACTGAATAGGCTAACTTAAAAAATTGTTTAACCCATATCTATCAATAGTTCCTTCAGAACTAAACATCAGATACAGTTAGTGCTTTAAAATATTCACTTTAACACACCGCAGCAGTGGACATAGTTGTGCCACTGCGAAGGTCACTATTACTGGTACAGTATTACAGTATTAGAGTTTAAAGAGTCAATACAGTCTCTGCGATAAAGTTATGTTAACATTAAAAATGTGAGATGAAAGTTCAAGTACATATCTAGAGAGTAGAAGTAAAGATCAGAAAAGTAAACAGAATCTGTGACAGTGATGGAAACTTTTATATTTTACACAGTATTACTCACCATCTGTTACTGGTTGCACAGACAGTCGAGCACGGGTGAAAAGGGCCATGTTTCGCAATGGTCCGCCAGTTCTGACATGCTCCTGGTGAATCTTTTTCAGCTCTGACAGTGGAACATATCGTTTTAGTGCAGCCTTGTATTTCACATCCACCATGTACCACTTGGGCTTGTCAGGCTTGCTGGAACTGTGCAAAAATAAAACTTACCATATAATGAGAGCTGCAACTTTAACTCTTTGTATGTCTGATGTGGTTTTACTCACGATGATTCCTGTAGGAATTATCGCGACTAAATCCGCTACGGACACTTAAAGGGCTAGAAGCATCTTTGAAGATTGTCTGCTTTGAGCAACCACCTATTTTGCAACAAAAAGTGACCCTAAAGACAGGTGATCTTTCAAGAGAAGTCTTGACAGCCAAAGGTGCCATCTGCGGTTAAAGACCATAATTTTTTTTATTTAGGTGGATACAGCCACCTAAATGATGGTCTTTAATGTCAGGTGATCTCTCACAAAAATAGCCACACAAAAAAAGATTGATGGCCACGATAGGTCTGGGGTATCGCCAGATTAGATTTACAGGTCTCAGGCTAATCTGGCAATACTCTTGAACGTGTTTGATCCCTTTTCCCACTGAGCGTAAATGCTGAAATTCCCAAATTTGGGAGTTGTCCATGAAAGATTACATTTACAGTTCAGAAGACAGATCCATCATGATAGTTCAATGATGGTGCAAGAATAACTTGGTGCCTAGACGCACCAAGCTGTTGTGGCACCACCCCTCACCCATGATGATTAATAATTTGTTGTATGGTATCAGGGCTGCATGGTCTAGGAATGAATGTTCAAAACTATTCCTATTATGGTGTCTGTGAGAACTTGTTTTGCCAACAGGTAAACTACTTTAACAAAATATTCAGTTAAATAATGAATGATGTGTAACACTCTCTTTTTACAGTAGATGGGCTATGTAAACATTTAATTGAACCTTCAACTGCTTCAGCCAAATTCTTGACCATATATCATTGTAAGGTTGTGCACAAATCCTCTGGCATCTTCTTACCTGTCAAAATGAGGATCTTTTTTTTCAAACTGAGTGTGGTCTGGATAGCCATTCTTTACCACCTAGGACACAAAGAAAACATGGACACACTTAAATCAGAAAATGTGACATAGATAATAGAAAGAAAAACACTTAAGCTAAGTACTGACTCAGTTAAAGAATGTTGTGAGAAATTCAGCATGCAGTACTAAAACTAAATGTACTGCAATCATTTCGAAATGAAAAAAGTAGTTAGATTCAATATATGCTTTTTTCCCACGTTGACAATGCCAATTAGGGCTGTGTCCTGGTGCTGAACACACCCCCACTCACAAGCGTTCCAACAAAAATACATACATAAATAATTTAATAGCTTAAAAGGGCATGCTTGACCTTTTTTAAGGCTGCAGTTGGCAAAAAGCTTTTACTGGGATTCAGAATACTTAGACAGTGACCACCCTATTGTCCCACCAAATGCTTTCTTTCGTCCGTTCAAAGCGAAAATGTATTTTTCTTTAAAATGATTTTTTTTTTCGAAAAATACTTACCGATGGTATTACTAATAGGAATGGTTTCTTAGCTAGACTAATTTTAGCCAAAATTGTTGTGTACGAATATGGCCGTGATGGCAGGTGAGAGGCGCCATAGCCTAGGCGGTAACCCGAGTAGCCTCCCTTCCAACCCAACCGCGCATGCGCCCAGCGGAAGCTCACCAGTCAGTTTCTTAGCGGACCAGCGGCAAGCGGGACAGGTGGGAGGGACCTTCGAGTAATACCGTCGGTAAGTATTTTTCGAAAAAATTCATTTTAAAGAAAAATTCATTTTTCTCTAAAAGGTATTTTTTCGAAAAATACTTACCGATGACATGACTTTATGGAAATGTCTACTTTTAGCTCAATTTTAGCCTACTTACCCGTTGTGTGCCCACACAACCCGGGAGGCACTCGGGGAACCCCCCCTAGAGGGGCCGAGAGTTGTCTCCCGTTTCCCGCCTTACCAGCTCCGGTCACGAGACCGGCCAGTTTTTTGTGATACTTCGCTCGAAAGCGGCAAGCGGGGTAGGAGGGAGGGTCCTCCGAGTCATGTCATCGGTAAGTATTTTTCGAAAAAATACCTTTTAGAGAAAAATGAATTTGTTTCCTCAAAAACATTACCGATGACATGACTTTATGGAAGAATTGCGATGAGGAGGAGGGTGCCGCGCAACTCTTAATGGTAACAGCGCCGTCCTCCCAGTCGCAACCTCCCGACAATTTTAGCGAAGTGCATACCTACGGCGCCGGTGGCGCCGGGAGGGAGTGTTGCGCCGCGGCGATGTCCCCCACTAGTGCGAGATTCTCTCTTTGGCCTGCCAGGTCCCTGAGGTAGAAGCGGGCGAATACAGATTCCGTCTGCCAGCCCATGGCTGCCACGATGTCCTTGACAGCGCAGTTTCGGTCAAATGCGAGGCTCGTGGCCATGGCTCGTACCTCATGTGCGCGAATGTGCAGCCTCTTCGCTCCCTGCGGGGAGATATCTTGATACGCGGAGCGTATAACCCAGCGAAGCCAGGACGAGATCGTCTGGGCTGTTATGTCATTCCTGCTGGGTCTCAGAGGTAGGAAGAGGCGCGAACGCCCTCTGCGGAAGGCTTTAGATCGTCGCAGATAAACTCTAAGGGCGCGCACGGGATCCTGTTGCCTGGTCTCCTGAGACAGAGGGTTGGTTCTTAGCGGCCGTAAGGTGATAACCTGAGGTGCCATCAGAGGCGACCTGTTCTTGGCCAGGAAGGCAGGGTCAGTGAGGAGTTGAACAGACCCGTCCGCTCGGAACTGTAGGCAGGTAGGCCGCGCCGAGAGTGCGTGTAGCTCACTCACCCGAGAGGCGGTAGCAAGGGCCAGCAGGAAGCACGTCTTCCGTGTCACATCTGCGAAACGGGCCCAAGGTAAGGGCTCAAATCTGTCAGAATTTAACCACGTTAGCACCCAGGGCAGGTCCCAGCGGGGAAGGAGTGAGCGGTGTGTTGGGCGCTGGATGCCGAAGTGACCCATAAGGTCGGCTAAGTCCTTGCAGGCGCCCGGGTCTGGGTGTCCAAGGTGTCGATAAGTGTCAGCGATCATGGACAGGTAACCCCTCACGGTGATGGGGGCCAGGCCTAAGTCTCGAAAGAGCCAGAGGAAGAAGTCCGCCAGCTGAGGATTAGTCAGTTCCGTGGGTGACAGGCCGTGCTCAGAGCACCAGGAACACAGGACTCGCCACTTTCCCTCGTAGACTCGGATGGTGGAAGGTCTGCGGGCCGAAGCGATCGCCTCCACTGCTGCACCCGAGTAGCCTCTAGCTCCGAGGGCTTGCCGCACAACCTCCAGGCGTGAAGGAGGAGCCGCTCCGGGCAGGGGTGGAACAGCGGCTGACGCGGTTGCTTGAGCATGGTGCGTGGGGCGGGAAGCAGCAGGGGCGGGTCCGTGGCGAGGCTGAGAAGGTCGGTGGTCCAGGAGCGGTTCCAGGCGAACGGCGCAACTAACAGCAGGACCGCCGAGCATCCCCGAAGCTTGAGAAGGACTTTGGGTACGAGAACCGTCGGGGGGAAGGCGTAAGCCACCAGGCCGTCCCAGGGAATGGAGAGTGCATCGACAGCCCAGGCAAGTGGATCGGGAATCGGGGAGACGAAGAGCGGCAGCTGATGGTTCCACCTTGTGGCGAACAAGTCGACCTGGGGAGTCTCCCACCGGGCACAGATCATCCGAAAGATGTCCTGCCGAAGGGTCCTTTCCGTGTGCAGGAGCTGGCCGCGGCGAGACAGCGAATCGGCTAAGACATTCAGGTGTCCGGGGATGTGTCGGGCTCGAATGGTAATACCCCGGTCCTCGCACCAACGCATCATCCGGTAGAGGAGCATACAAAGGTCGGGAGAGCGAGTGCCACCTTGTTTCTGGATGTAAGCCACCACAGTCGTGTTGTCCGAGAGGACGAGTAGCTCCTGGTGTCTGAGGAGATCCTCCCAGAACTGCAGGGCTTGCCACACCGCCTGCATCTCCAGCCAGTTGATGTGAGTGTGCGCTAAGTCCGCGGGCCAGGGCCCCGAAGTCGAGAGGAACCGAGGAAGGAGATGAGCGCCCCACCCAGTGAGGCTGGCGTCGACACAAAGCGAGGTCTGGGGAGGAGGGGCGGCCAGGGGAACTCCCGACGCTAGCCAAGAGTGGTCGGTCCACCGACGAAGATGAGGCAGCAGCATCTGGGGCACCGGAACCAATGTCGTTAAGTCGCCTGACGACGGGCGCCAATGGAGTAGGAGATGCAGCTGGATCGGCCGGGAGTAGAGACGACCTAGGGGGATAAGGTCCGCTGCGGCGTTCAGCAGGCCCAAAAGCTGGAGCCAGACTCTGGCGGGGGCCACGTCCTGTTGTGCTAACTGACCGGCTAGGTCCGCAATCTTCTGGATCCGAGGGGCTGGGAGGCGCACCGTGTTGAGGTCGGTCGCAAATTCCATGCCCAGGTGCACGAAGCGGCGGGACGGAGAGAGATCCGACTTGCCGTCGTTCACTAGGAAGCCCAAGTGTGCCAAAAGCCGTAGCAGCGCATCCCTGTCCGACGCGAGCGAGGTCTCTGACTGGTTGCGTAGGAGGAGGTCGTCTAGGTAATTCGACGTCGGACTGGAGGAGGACTGTCGGGCCTTGGCGACTACGGCGTCCATCAGTCGGGTGAACACCCAGGGCTGAGGTTGAGACCGAACGGGAGCGCGCGAAACTGGTATACCACACCGTCGATCGCAAAGCGGAGGAACTTCCTGGAGGCCTGGTGCATCGGGACATGCAGGTACGCATCTGAAAGGTCCAGGCTGACTGCGAAGTCCAGAGGCTGGACCGCGGCTCTCAGGGCTCGAGCAGTCTCCATCCGGAAGGAGGGGGCCGTAATGTACTTGTTCAGGGCCGAGAGATCGATCACCGGTCGCCATCTCCCTCCAGGCTTCGGAACGACGAACAAGCGGCTGTAGAAGGCTGGGGAGTAGGGGACGCGTACCACCTCCGTGGCGGCTTTCCTCAGGAGGGAGGAGACCTCTCCCCGAAGAGCGGAGGCCTTCAACGGATCGCTGGGGATCTCGGTCCAAAGGGGGGAGTGACGCAAAGGAGGCGGGCTGCGAAAGGCGATCCGGAGGCCGGCCGAGACGGTGTCGCAAATCCAGGGGTCGTCGGGAAAGAGTGTGAGCCAATTTCCTCTGAAAAAGGCTAGCCTCCCACCGACCGGAGACCCCGAAGTGGTCGGTGGGGGCAAGGCTGGGGGGCAGTCAGGTAGCCCGCCCGCGACCCGGTCGCCGGGCGGGACGGGGCCAGGCGGGGACACGGGCCCTGGAGGGTCTAGGACGGCCAAAGGCGGGGGCCTGCTCAGGGGCCGAAGCAGGGGCTGACGCAGCAGCGGGTCTAACCGACCGCGAGGCGCGACCCCTAGCCTGGCGGGAGGACGGAAAGCGGCGGGGAGGAGGAGCACTCACAGGCCAGCGGTCGGGGTTGGAGGCTCGAACGGATGACCAGGTGTCGCCGAAAAGCAGGGGGCCACCCAGCGGAGCACGACGAAGCTGCGCACGCAGGTCAGGTGGTATCCCTCGGCAGGCAAGCAGAAGGGCGTCTTGACGCATCAGGTCACAGTTGGCGGAGGCAGCCATAGCGTTAACGGACGAGTGGTAGGCGGCTCGGTTGGCGACTTCCGCTAAGACGAGTAAATCCCCAAGGAAAGGCGTGATAGAAGGATGCCAAGCGTCTTCCACACGACGAACCAGGGCTTGAGTGAGCAGCTCCAGGAACCCAGCGCAGGCTAAGGTGTTCCGCACCAGAGACGCAGTCAAATCCAGGCCACGAGGTAAAGAACGGCGAAGGAGGGCGGAGCCGCCAGCTTGCGACACGGCCGGGGGGGGGGTCGATCGCAGGAAGAGGGATGGAGAAAGCCTGGGAATGACCGGCATACCAATCCCGACGGAAGGCGATGTCCAGGCCAGCCGGCCAGCGACGATCGGAGAAGAACACCGGCTCTCGAGACGCTGGAAGTTGCAGGTGCGCTGAGAAGACATCTCGCAGCTCCTTAAATCCAGGCGGCTGGGGAAGCGACTTGAACCTCTTCACCTGAAGCTCGGCATCCACAAAGGCTGAGACCTTCCTCTTCAGGGGGGGAGAGGCTGGGCAGGAGTCCGCTGGCAGAGTGGCCGCGATGATCCTGGCGGCTTCATCCAAGGCTAGGAGGGTCTCCGCCCGGGACGATGACGGAAGGGTCGAGGGGACATCAGCACCGACGTCGGAGGGCGAAAGGGAGCGAGCATCCTCCTCCAACAGGGCTGAGACGGAGTCTTCGGGCAGCAAGCTGAGGGCTTCTTCGTCCAGGGGGTGGCGAGAAGGCGGGTGAGGCACCACGGAAGGTCGAAGCTTGGGCGGGGGCGCATCTCGAACCTCGCGGGAAGCCCGGGCATGAGCCGGCAGCGACGACGGAGGCGGGGATCGCCGAGGCGAACGCGGGAAGGAGCGAGGAGGGGTCCTGTCCGGTGCGCGGGAACGACGTCTGGGTGAAGTACGGCGGACAACCGAAGAGGAGTGCCGATCACGGGAAGAAGGTCGACGATGGCGGTGACGCGGCGAACGCATCGAACGGTGCGAAGGCGAGCGCGACCGAGCGCGCGACGAGGAGAGGCGGGGGGAGCGGCAACGCTCCCGGCGGGGGGAACGATCCTTCCGGCGGCGCTCGCGGGGCGAGCGTGAGTGTCTAGCACTGACGGTGGAACGGGAAAGGTCGGGGGCGCGACTGTGTCGCGTAGGTTGAGGCTGACGTCTCTCCTGGCCGGACTCAGTGAGAAGGGCTCTATGCCGGTGTACAGATCCTCCGGAAGGATCAGCGGGCTTATCGTGGAGAGAGAGAGGAGCAAGGCCAGTCAACGTGGGACGGCTCGTGGCGAACTGCTGCAGGCCGGGCTCAGTGAGGCGGGCGCTTTGCCGGCAAACAGACCCTCCGGAAGGGTCAGCGGGCGTGGCAGCAGTGGCAGTCCTCTGGTCAGCGAACAACGCAGGGTCCCGACGATCAAACCGTTCCGAGAGGCCGAGGCGAGGAAGAGCGGTCATTACCACAGGGGCGACGTCAACAGGAGTGGGACGAGAGATAGCAGACGGAGGTCGCTCTCGCCGGTAAAAACTCCAGAGGTCAGACCAACGGATCTCCGGCCAAGTCGCACAGACATCGCAGAGATGGTCCGAGGCGCAGCCCGAGCAAGGGAGGCAGACCGCATGGTCGTCCGTCGGCCACTTGAAGTCGCCGCATTGAGCGCAGGTAAGCATTTGGTTCCTGCAACAGACAAAGAGCACAAGGTCGCAAAGGCGGACAAGGGAGCCTAGCCCCACACCAAGGTACTCCAAGCGCCGTAACCACCGGCGCGTAAATAGTGGCTACAGTCTCCCAGAGCTAAAGGGCCTTTAAGGTAGACGCACTGAGTGTGGGTGCCCGAAGGCCCTACGAGAACAGAAACCCTAGTCTACAAGGCAACGTCTTCTCGTAACAGTGAAATACCAAAGGAGAGAAGGCGACGTCCCTCGAGGAGACTCGTAAAAAAAAAAAAAAAGGTCGTGCAAGGCGCCGAAGCGTAAGCTCAACAACTGGCGCCCACGTAGTAGCAAAGCCGAAAGGAAAGCCCAACGGTAGCCGGCTCTCGGCCCGAGGGCCGGCTGTGGGAAACTACCACTACCTTACCTCCGAGACGAATCGGGAACAGGGGGAAGGGTAGTCATACACCTCCACAGCCTAGAGGAGAGCAGCAGAACGACGCCAGCAGAGGCAGGGCACAAGAAGGCAGGTCAGCGCTAGGAGGCGCAGAGCACACGAAGAGGCAACGAGCGTAGGCAAGAGAAGGACCGGTCGAAGCGGCGCGAGAGCAAGGCCAGACACGTCTTCTCTGTACGAGCGAAGTAGCAAAACTGGCCGGTCTCGTGACCGGAGCTGGTAAGGCGGGAAACGGGAGACAACTCTCGGCCCCTCTAGGGGGGGTTCCCCGAGTGCCTCCCGGGTTGTGTGGGCACACAACGGGTAAGTAGGCTAAAATTGAGCTAAAAGTAGACATTTCCATAAAGTCATGTCATCGGTAATGTTTTTGAGGAAACAAATACATTTGTTTCCTCAAAACACATTACCGATGGTATTACTAATAGGAAGAATCCCGAAGAGGAGGCGGGTGCCGCTATAATGCCCCTAACCCACCCCCTAGAGACTACTAGAGCCGCCCTCCCTAAGCAACCTCCCTCTAATTTATGCAAAGATACTTACGGCACCTAGGGCACCAGGAGAGAGTGTTGCGCCGCCATGATGTCTCCCACCAGCGAAAGGTTCTGGCGCTGTTTGGAGAGGTCCCTCAGGTAGAAGCGGGCGAAGGTAGTCTCCGCACGCCAACCCACGGCACCCACAATGTCTTTGACAGCACAGTTGCGGTCGAATGCAAGGCTCGTGGCCATGGCGCTGATCTCGTGCGCCCTGATGCTCATATGCTTGGCTGTGTCAGGGGAGAGGTCTTGCTAGGCGAAGCGTATCACCCATCGGAGCGAGGAGGAGATCGTCTGGGCTGAGATGTCCTGTCTACCTGGGGACAAAGGGAGGAAAAGGCGGGTGCGTCCCCTGCGGAGCGGCTTGGTCTGGCGCAGGTACACGCGTAAGGCCCTCACCGGGTCCTGTTGTCTGGACTCACGGGTGGAGCCTGGGTCCCTCAGTGGATGTATGGTGACCAACTGCAGGGCAGCCAGAGGAGACCGGGTCTTGGCGAGAAATGCAGGGTCGGGGAGCAGTTGAACCGAGCCGTCCGTCCGGAACTGCAAACAAGCAGGGCGTGCAGACAGGGCGTGCAGCTCGCTGACCCTAGAGGCAGACGCGAGGGCCAGTAGGAAGCAGGTCTTGCGCGTCACATCCGGTAGTCAAATCGATGGGGGAGAGGCGTCTGTCGTCACATCAGGAGCAGAGGACTCTCCACTTGCCTTCGTAGACTCGTCTGGTCGAATTTCTGCGAGCTGTAGCGATCGCATCCACTGCCGCACCTGAGAAGCCTCTATCGGCGAGGGCTTGCCGGACAACCTCCAGGCGTGGAGGAGGAGACGTTTGGGGCATGGGTGGTACAGCGCCTGCCGTGGTTGCTGAGCATCGTGCGCGGGGTGGGGAGCGGCGGGGGGAGGGGGCGTGGCGAAGTTCAGGAGGTCGGTCGTCCACGACTTGGTCCAGCAGAACGGAGCCACCAGGAACAGAATCGCGTTGCATGGTGTAGGCGACCAGACCGTCCCATGGGATGGAGAGAGCGTCGACTGCCCAAGCAAGAGGGTCTGGAATTGGCGAGACGAAGAGAGGGAGCTGGCGATTCCGTCTCGTCGCGAATAGGTCGATCATGGGTGTCTCCCAGGCAGCGCCGATCATCCCAAAAATGTCTGGACGCAGCGACTACTCGGTATGGAGAAGCTGACCGCGTCGGGAGAGGGAGTCGGCTAGAACATTCAGATGACCCGGAATGTGCCGCGCGCAGAGGGTGATGTCCCGATCCTCGCACCACCGGAGCACCTGGTAGAGGAGGATGCAGAGGGAGGAAGAGTGGGTTCCGCCTTGTTTCTGGATGTAGGCGACGACCGTGGAGTTGTCCGAAAGCATCAGTAGCTCCTGATGTTGTAGGCGGGATTCCCCCGCAAGGAGGGCTTGCCAGACCGCCTTCAGCTCCAGCCAGTTGATGTGTTGGGACAGCAAATCCGGGGGCTACAGGCCGGCGGCAGTCGCGAACGACGGAAGTAGGTGTGCACCCCAACCGGTGAGGCTCGAGTCGACGCAGAGGGAAAGTGTGGGAGGTGGCGAGTACAGTGGAACTCCCGTCGCGAGCCAGGCTGGATCTGCCCAGCGAAGGAGATGAGGACGAAGCATAGGTGGGACCGGAACCGGGGCCTCGAGGTCGGACGTCAAAGGTCGCCAGTGAAGGAGGAGATGTAACTGCAGTGGGTGGGAGTAGAGACGTCCAAAGGGGAGCAGATCTGCTGTGGCACTCATCAGACCCAGAAGCTGAAGCCACTGCCTGGCGGGGATCGCCTTTGTCTGGGACACCTGCCGCGCTAGATTCGCCAACTTCTGGATGCGTTGCTCTGGAAGCCAGATGATGTGGTCGGTGCAGAACTCCATCCCTAGGTGCACGAAGTGGCGCGATGGTACGAGGTCGGACTTGCCCAAGTTGACCAGGAAACCCAGTGTCTTGAGGAGCCGGAGCAGGGCATCTCGGTCTTCCTTTAAGGCGGACTCGCCTGGTTCCTCAACAGCAGGTCGTCCAGGTAGTTCAACGTGGGGCTCATGGACGTTCGTCGGGCTCTGGCTAACCACTGCGTCCATGATGCGAGTGAAGACCCAAGGACTGAGGTTGAGGCCGAAGGGAAGCGCGCGGAACTGGTAGACCACACCCTCGAAGGTGAAGCGTAAATAACGTCTGGAGGCTGGGTGCATGGGAACGTGAAGATACGCATCTGAGAGGTCCAGGCTGACGGCAAAGTCCATAGGCTGCACCGCGAAACGAAGGGCCCGTGCGGTCTCCATGCGAAAGTATGGAGCGACGATGAACATGTTGAGCGCCGAGAGGTCGATAACGGGACGCCACTTGCCACCCGGCTTGGGCACTACGAAGAGCCGGCTGTAGAAAGCTGGGGAGTCGTGTCGGTTCACCACCTCTGTGGCAGCCTTCCGAAGTAAGGCAGCTACCTCGCTGCGCAGGGCATCTGCTTTGAGCTGGTCTGTCGGGACCAAGGTCCACACTGGCGAACGGCGCAAGGGCGGGGACCGAAAGGAGATCAGGAGTCCCTCGGAGATGGTCGCGTGAATCCAAGGGTCGTCCGGTAGCAGCGACCGCCAAGCGTCGCTGTAAAGTGCGAGCCTTCCGCCGACATGGGGACCCCAAAGCGGTCGGCGGGGGCCGAAGAGCGAGACAGTCAGTGGGCCCTACCCCGCCCGGGGCATCGGGCAGGCTTGGGTCAGGTCCTCGGAGGGGGGGCAGAAGCGGAGCTGGCGAGAGGATGGGCACGAGGGAAAGCCAGAGATCTGGGAGGCAGACGTCCACCTCTGGTGAAAGGACGAGCGGTGGGTCTAGCGGACCGCGGGGCGCGACCCAGGGCCCTGCGGGCTGGCTGAAAGGGGGCTGGAACGGGGCGGCTGGGCCAGATGTCCTTATTAGCTTCCTTGACTGCAAGCCACGTAGGACCGAAGAGGAGCTCACCCCCGAGGGGCGCCTGACGAAGTTGCAGCTTCACGTCGTCAGGGAGATGGCAGGAGCGTAGTAAGGCATCCCAACGCAGAAGGTCACAATTAGCGGTGGCTGCCATGGCGTTGACACAGGGGTGGTAAGCGGCGCAGTTACCCGAGACTGCCAGGATGAGCAGATCTCACAAGAGCGGGAAGAGAGATGGATGCCAGGCATCTTCAACCCTGCGGACGATGACTTGCGTCAGGAGGTCCAGGATTCCCGCCAAGGCCAGAGCATTACGGATGAGGGTCGCTGTCTGATCCACTACAGGGAGGAACCTCCTTCGCGCGGGAGCAGCTATCAAGGACAGGGCTGGGGGGTCCGGTGTCGGCAGAAGGCAGGCGAAGCTCTGTGTGTGGCCGGCATACCAGGGCTGCAGGAAGGAAATATCCAAATCCATCGGCCACCTGGTGTCTGAGAAAAAACTGGAGGAACCAAGGGCGCCCTGCGTGAGATGTGCGGAGAACGTGTCCCGTAAGTTGCGAAAGCCCGGGGGTTGGGGTAGGGACTTGAACCTCTTGGACTGGCACTCCGCGTTGACGAAGGCCGACGCTTTCCTCTTAAGCAGGGGGGAGGGTGGGCAGTCCTCCATCGGGAGGCAAGCCGAGATGAGACGCGCCGCCTCGTATAGGGCGCGGAGGGTCTCTAACCTATGTCCGACGCAGGACGGACGTACGTCTTCGTCAGAGTAAGCAGGGCCGGACCGGGAGGGGCTGTCATCTCGAAGGAGAGCAGAAACCGAGTCCTCAGGGGCTAAACTGAGGGCGTCATCCTCTCCACGTGGAGCATCCATGGCGTCCCTGGTAGAGGTCGTCGCCCTGGGGGGAGACCGTCCCCCAGGGGAGCGGTGCTGCGCGGGGCGAATCAGCGATGGTACCCGTGACGAATTCCGCGGCGAGCTCGAGGCATGTGGATGTGACCTGCCGTCCTGGGGAGAGTGGCTCCGGCAGAGTGAGTGGAAACGCCTGGAGCGGGAGCATCGCCGAGGGTGGCGCCTAAGTGTGGATGTCGAACGCCGAGAGCGGTGCGGCGAAGACGGGGAAGCCTTGCGCGCGGTCGGTCTCGAATACGGAGGGCGCATCGTGGTAGTACGAACAGCCGGTGGCGGGTCGTAACTGGAGCTCGCCCTCGAGGGCCGGCTAGCAACTGAGACGCTGGAAGCAGTCCGTCGGCGAGGTGACCTGTCTCTCGAACGTGAATGGCGGCGAGTAGCAAGGACCCGCTCCGAACGAGGCCGGGACTCGTGGTCTCGACGGGACGCAGCGCGTCGTCTACTGCTTTCTGTGGAAGCGCGGGAGTGCGTCCGGCGTGCGTGCTCGTCTGGGCGCGGTCCCCGAACATCCTGTCTGGAGTGCTGACTTCTTGCTGCCTTAGAAGAGCGTGGCGGGCGGGGCTCCACAACCTGGTAAGCAGCACTCGTCGGGTCTGTGACGGCTACCGGTGCTGGAGCTTGCTCTCGTATCTTATCTCTCGCCGAAACAGGCGGCATAACTGGGCAGGGACCACTCAGCGGGTCTGTGGTGGCTGCTGGCGCTAGAGCTCGGGGCCTAAGCCGCGGCGTTGAAGGCTCTACCACCTGGTAAGGGCCACTCGTCGGGTCTGTGGGGCTTACTGGTGTTAAATCCCTGTTCCGAGAAAGGGTCTTGACTCGAGGTCTAGGACGCGGCGCTCGAGGTTCCGCGACCAGGCAGGGGCCACTCAACAGGACTGTGGCGGCTGCCGGTGCTAGAGCTCTGGCTCGCGGCCTAAGCCGTGGTGTTGAAGGCTCTACAATCTGGTAAGGGCCACTCATCGGGTCTGTGGGGCTTTCCGGCGTTGGACCCCTTTCCCGTGCTGGCGTCGGCTGTTCGCAGCGGTAGAAGCTCCATAGCTGGGTCCATTGTTCTTCCAGCCAGGGGGTGCATACCAGGCATGGGTGAGTAGAGGTACAGGCAGAACACGGTAGACAAACAGCATGTCCGTCACTAGGCCACTGGAACTGTCCACATCGTGTGCAGGTGCGGACTTGCCAACTGCAAAACATAATGCACAATGAAAAATTAATTTTTCAATTAAAATATATTTTTTTGAAAAATACTTACCGATGGTATTACACTTAGGAAATGGCTCTTAGCTAGCCTAATTTTAGCCAAATTTTGGTTGTGTCCGTATAAGGGGGGTGTTGGCAGGAGTGGGGCGCCATAGACCATGCCCAACCCGAATAGCCTCCCCTTACTCACATCCGGTACCAGATTACCCAGCATACCCCAGTTTAGTTCTTAGCGAACTGCGGCAAGCGGGGCCGGAGGGAGGGACCTTCGAGTAATACCATCGGTAAGTATTTTTCAAAAAAATATATTTTAATTGAAAAATTCATTTGTTTTTTCAAAACACATTACCGATGGTATTACACTTAGGAAGAATCCCAAAGAGGAGGTGGGTGCCGCTATAGCGCCCCTACTGCCAACAACATTGCCCACAAACTCGCCCTCCTGCAGCACACTCCCGATAATTTTAGCTAAGGTACCTGCGGCGCCTAGGGCGCCGGGAGGGAGTGTTGCGCTGCTGCGGTGACTCCCACCAGCGAGAGGATCTGTCGCTGGGAGGAGAGGTCCCTCAGGTAGAAGCGGGCGAAAGTGGACTCCGCTCGCCATCTCATAGCCGCCACAAGTCTTTGACTGCACCGGGGCTGTCGCAGCGGAACTTGCGGCCATGGCTCTGACCTCGTGCGCCTCGATGTTCAACATGTGGCATCAACAGGTCAACGTCCTGGAAGGCCGGGCGGATAACTCCCCGGAACCAGGAGAAGCAGGTCTGGGCTGAGATATCACGTCTACCTGTGGACAGAGGGAGAAACAGGTGTGTGCGTCCCCTGCGCCAGCTTGGTCCGGCGCAGGTACACACGGAAGACTCTCACCGGTTCCTATTGTCTGGTCGACTGAGTGGCATCTGACACTCGTACGGGCGGACAGACATAGACCGTAGGGCAGCCAAGGCGACCACGACTTGGCCCTGAAGGCTGGTACTGTTAGTAGTTGCACGGCGCCTTCCATCCGTAACTGCCAGCCATCTGTGTGTGTGTGACAACAGCGCGTACGGATACTGACCCTGGAAGAGGTAAGGCTGACCCCGGGTTTTGAAGGCTGTTCTCCCGGGTGGCGTCCAAACACGCGCAGGGCGAAACAACTGTCGCCGTCATGTAGGCCGCGTCTCGTCCAGGCAGATGTTTCAGGTAGCTGTAGCATGAACCGGTCGACTGGCACTGCCAGCCACCCGGGTGTGTGGTCAGCGCGCATAGTACTGAGCCTGGAGGTTGAGTCAAGGACTGCCCTGAAGCTCTCCTCCTTGAAACATCCGTCAGGCGCGTCATGTGCCGGGTTCCCACAGACGAGGTTGAGATCCCGTAAGCCCCCAAGGTAGAACTTGGTCCCTGCGCAGCACAGCTGGGCATTCCAAAGTGAAGGGAGCCTCTGAAAGTGAGGTTTTGCAGCTACCCGGGTCTGATGAGCAAAATCGCCTGTAGGAGTCGGCGATCATGGTTAGATAGTCCTGAACGGTGAAAGGGGGGCCGTCCTTAGGAGATGAAAAACCCCGAGGAGGCAGCTGGGGCGTCGGCAAGTTCGGAAGGAAGAAGGTTGTCGTCATTCCCGTCACACAGCACTCGTCATCTACCCTCGCAACTCGACTGGTTGAGGGTCTGCGGGTTGTCTCGGTAGCACCCATGGCCGCCGTAGGAAGCCTCTGTGGAAGAGGGCTTGCTGCCCAATCTCCGGGTGCGCCCCTACATCCACCAACCTGCAACACAAGTAATGGCGGACAACCAAGCGTATAATTCGGCATTCAATCTCGATGGCGAGCAGTGGAGTTGGAAGATCTGGCCACAGCGACGCCTCCCCGCGCGGCAGGCCTCCCGCGCACTAGCCTCTCCCAAGTACGCCGTCCTTCTCCAAGCAGAAGAGGTGTCAGGTTGAACGGTGATCCCCTAGCAAGTCATCCGTCCAAAGAGAGCTGAAGAAGGTACTGAGAGTCCCTCCTACACTGCCCTGCTCCCGTCTACTGGGAGTCCCACTCGCACAGGACGACCACGCACTCCATCTTCGACGGAATCCCCGCGCAGAAACACGTAGTACCTGTCCCGTAGCGTAGGCCCTCTAGTCGACAGCGAAGTGGGCATGATCCCAGCCTACCGCCCGGCTTGCCAACTGGTTACGACTTCGAAAACTCGAGTTGTCCCAGGTCCTGGAGACGCACCGCTGCTCTCAGGTCTTTGTCTGGCATCTGCCAAGATGACGAGGCACTTGTGTAGAGTCGAAGGACGAAGATCGTGCTCCAATCCACCATCTAGTGTAAGAGCTGCGTCGACCATACTGCCACAGGCCCGAGCGCAACGACCCCTCAGGAACTAATTCCTGCCAATTTGTCCCGTCTAACTCCCGGTACTTGCGCCCCCGGCCGCAGGATCCACAGCGCCGAATGTGTAACTTCACAAGGCACAACCGAGGGCAAGTCCATCCGCTCCGGTCCGGCGCCGCAGCCTGCCGGAACTCCAAGTCGCCTCCACCCAGGGAAGCGAACGTTTCCTTTAGGTCCCGAAGCTGTCGTCGAAGGAGGCGAGAAGGGTGCATGGTCACCGCTGACTACGGCCAGGCCCAAGCGAAGAGTAGCACCCCGTCGTGAGAATGATGCGACTAGCAGCAACTCATCTCCGCCGGAGCTAAACCTGAACTGTGTGCATACCCCCGATGAAGCCGTCGCCCGCCGTGAAGACTGTCGGACCAGTCCTCCACCCGCGCTGACCGCTATCCCTCGATCGTCTGGAGTATGCTGCCACGGACATTCACAGTACTGTGCCGTTGGCGTCACCACGTCGCCTCCGTCTCTCGGATGTAAGTCACCCGATCCGGTGCAGCAGACGAACTGCGCCTCCGCGGAAGAGGGGTCCCTGCCAATCCCGTCTGACGGTCCCCAGTGCTCTAAGAAGACTGCTACATCCGGCGGTGCAAACAGCGTGAATCAGCTGAGCAACAGTCCTTGTAAGCCTCCTTGTCGGACTGCCCAGGGGGCCAAGAAGTTCTCCACTGCGCGGCGCCCTGCGTGGCCGACTCTCCCACTCGGTCACGCGTAATCGTTTAGGACGGACGCCGCAACCGTCGGCAGCGGAAGAAGTAGGATCAAGCTGAAGCCACCAGCGCCTCCCCCGGCGCCCTGAAGTGGAGACAGAAGCCGACCAGGAGGGGAAGGGACTTGAAATGCTTGGACACGATGAGGGGACCTGCTTCGTCCCAGGCCCGAGTAGACTCTCCTGAAATCCCCGCAGTAGACGGCGATCGCAAGACCTCTCGGAACTGCGAGCGTAGCGACGTAGAAAAGCTATCCTCGTCCAGCCACAGCGAATGACGTCCTCTGGCGTCCAGCGGGAACCGTCTGTCCCGCACGCAGGAGAAGGGAAGTCCAACCCCTCCGAAGTCCGGAGGACTCCGGCCGGCGGCGATCCAACGAAGGCGGACCCCGCACTTGGAAGGAACAACGTAGTCTCAGGGGGCCGCTCCCCCGAACGGTGGCGATAATTCGGAGCGCCTGTCTTTCCCTTGCGTAGCGCGCCAAGGAACTGGGACGTCGTCTCCTGTTCCTCTCCTACCCCTGGTTTCTGTGAGGTGAGCACCTGCTTCCGAAGGGGCACTGAAGATCGTGAGCGAATGCCGGAACCCGGATCCCATCGTGAGGTCGTCTCTTCTGCACTTCATCTAGAGCGGCTCTCGTCTGCATGGTCGGGGCGAGGCGTGGCCCAACATCACTGAGCCGGGATCTTGTAGTGCGAAGTGTAGCGGTCCTGTAGCCCTTGCGGTCGCCACAAGCCCTAGAAAGCCGGTGAATAGCCCGGGCGAGGGCGCCCAACCTAATAATAACCAAAAATGCATTTTTCTTTAAAAGGTATTTTTTCGAAAAATACTTACCGATGACATGACCTTATGGGAGTGTCTACTACTTACTCAATTCTAGCCTAAGTACTCGTTGTGTTAACACACAACCCGGGAGGCACTCGGGGAACCCCGAGGGGGCCAAGAGTTGTCTCCCGATACTCCCCATCCGGAACAGAGTACCCATAATTCCTCAGTCAGGATACTTAGCTTACCAGCGGCAAGCGGGGCCGGTGGGAGGGCCGTCCGAGTCATGTCATCGGTAAGTATTTTTCGAAAAAATACCTTTTAAAGAAAAATGCATTTATTTCATCAAAAACATTACCGATGACATGACCTTATGGGAGAATCACGAATAGGAGGAGGGTGCCGCGCACTAGCACACCTTGGGGCCCCAAGGGCCGTCCTCCCAAACGCAAATTCCCGACGACCCTGGGGAGGTGTAACCTACGGCGCTGAAGCGCCAGGAGGAAGAGGAGCCCCGGAGCAGTTCCCCCACCAGAGCGAGTAGCCCCGCTGGACTGGGAAACTCTGTGAGCGAGAGAACATGCCCGCGAGCCCTACAGTAGCCACAAAGTGGAAGACAGCACAGTTCCTGACGACTGTGACGTTCGTGGCCCTGTACGTAGCTGATAGGACTTAATTAGCCTCTAAGCTCGCTGCGGGAGGGATCCTGGAATCGGATCGCATGACTGAGCGTCGTCAGGAAGATCATCTGACTTGTAGCTTCAGGGCTGTTATTCCTAGTGCCGAGGAGAAGCTCGATCCTTGTTACGCTCGCGAGGGAGAGCGAGGGTGGCGGTCCGACTTCGAGCGAAGAGAGGATCCCGAAACGTGTAGTGACGTGGTGTGCGTGTGAGAATGTCTCCGCGAGCCGGACTCTGTGGCGAGGCGGGTTCACAGCGGCCGAGGAGGATCCAAGGCCTTCCTAGGAGACGAGTGGGGACCGGTTGACCATGGAGGCGCGAAGCACGCCTCTCCGAACCGAGCTCTGTAGCGAGATGGGTTCTCTGCCTGGCATAAGGCTTGGTCCAAGCGCGGTCCCTCCTGGGAACCCGCGCCTCGAACTCCCGACTCCGCACACTATCTTGCTGTGTCCAACGTTGAGGCCTGCCGCCACCGACGAAGGCGAAGGAGTAGGGGCCCCATCAAGCGAAACAGCGAGCGTCGCGGCTGCAGGAGCACCTTGCAGAAGCGGGAAGCAGTAGCGGGGGTCCGCGGCGAGGAGAGGTGTAAGAGGTACAGGACCGGAACCCAGTAACGGGGTGACGAACAGGAAGAGCGGAGCAACCGTCCCAGGCTAGGCCAGAGCATCGATGTCTCGTCCAGGCGGGCGAATCCACAAAGGCAGGGCGAATCCTCAAGGACGGGGCACGCCAGTGAACCCACCTAGTGTCGAACAGGTCCGCGAAGCCATCTCGCCAGTTCGCCGGTCCTCCGAAGGCATCCTGGTGCAAACTGCGTGTAGCAACTGGATCCATCGGGGAAACAGGTTGGCGCAGCCGTCCCACGAGAAGGTGACCTACTAGTCTGCGTCAGCTCCAAGCCGTTCGTGCTCTGGACCGCGAGGTCCGAAGGCCAGGCTGGAGTTGGAGAAGAACCACGGTAGTAGGAGGCGTAGCAGAAGCAGCCGGGCTTAGAGACGACCAAAGGAGAGGAGATCCGACTTCCGAGTAGTGGCTGGCCGTCCAACCGCCAGCACAGCCGCAGCAGTACCACGTGTTCGAAGCCCGGTGCCCTCCTGGGTGCCCAAGGGGAAGTCGAGTTGGTTAGACACCAGGGAGACGGAGCTGTGCCATGGTCCTACAGCGTAAGCGAAGCGAAGGTTCTAGAAGCCTCCACCGTTCTGCTCCCCGTAGCGAAGTCCAGGAACCCCCCAAGAAACTGCCTTGGTCGAGTCGTCAGCACAGAGGTTCCGTCAGCATCACACCGCCCCGCTCGGCGCCAGGAGTCGTCGACCTGGAGAACGAAGGATAGGGTAAGGAGCTCTACCATCTCACGACACGAAGGGAGGTACGTACGAGAGGGGTCGTCTAGTCCCAAGGAGAGGCAAGAGCGGATCCACCGCTGGAAGGGGAGGCAACTCCTGTGACCTCCCGAGCACCGTTCCGAGCGAGGGAAGCTAACAGCCGGCAACTCCATGGGGGAGAAGAAGATCCGTGAACCGAGAGAAGAAGCGCAGGGTAGTCGAAGCGCCTGGCACGAAGTCCGGAAGCCGCTGCCAGCTCCGAGCTGCATCCGAGAGGGCACCAGGGGAGACAGAAGCCGACGCGCTCGCAGACCCGTTTACCACCCGTGCGAAGTCAGAGTACTTCCACTAAGTCAATGGAACTCACGCGTAAGGCCACCAGCTAGTGAGTCGTCAGATCTCCAAGGAGTATTAGTGCACAACTGGGTCGAACCGAGTACTGTAACCGCAGGAGGAGGTAAACAGGTCCGAGCAAGGCGAAGTAACGACAGCATCCTCCCCGAGAACCACCGGAGGGGGTCGGATGTCCAGAAGAGGAGCGACCGCAGCCAGGCCGGAGCACGAAGAAGGGGAAGGGCTGAGTGCGGGGGAGAGGAAAGGGACGAACGGCAGCCGGGCGCGAAAGGGATCGACGAGCGAGGCAGGAGAGAATCCCTGGAGCGACGTGAAGAACGGCAACTCCTAAGCACGCCCGCAGCGGAGAGAAGCGGAGTGTAGACCTAGAGTGCCGGAAGGTTGACTCCAACGAGGGAAATTCGTAGATGGACGGGCATCCCAGGTGCAGAGTGGTCCCTCCTCGCGCGCAGGAGAGCAAGAGCGGAGATCCGATCCTGAGGGAAGTGGATTCCCAGTCGTGCCGCCTCTTCCTGCCCATACGACAGGGCAAGACTGATATCCCAGCCCAGACGATCTCCTCCTTGGCTGCGCTGGGTAATACGAACTGCATACATGGAACTCTCCCGACGGGTAGCGCAGAGACTGAAGATCCGCGCAGATGAAGTACGCGCCATGGCCACGAGCATCGCATACGACCGGAACTGCGCTGTCAAGGACATCGTGGCCGCTGTGGGCTGGCGAGCAGAATCTACCGTCGCTCGTTTCTACCGTCGGGAACTGGCGGGACAGCGTGACTCTGCGAACCGGGCACTGTATCGAGGTGGGTCTCCGCCTGACCGCAGGCTATGTCCAGGTGCGTACCCTCCTGTAACGCCCGCGTCGAGAACCCCTCTCCGCGCAGTAACTGAAGCGGTCCGCGTAGCCATCCCTCCACAAGATCGTCAAGGACTCGGGCGGTAAGGAACGGAGACAGGCACCTCCGCCCTGCTGGCTGGCCACCAACAGTACCCTGCAACCACTAGCAGCCGGCCCGAGTTCGATCGAAGAGCAGATCCCGAACAAGTCGAGACGTGGTGTGCGTGTGAGATTGTCTCCGCGAGCCGGACTCTATGTCGAGGCGGGTTCGCAGCGGCCGAGGAGGATCCAAGGCCTTCCTAGGAGACGAGTGGGGATCGGTTGACCATGGACGGCACGAAGCACGTCTCTCCGAACCAAACTCTGTAGCGAGAAGGGTTCTCTGCCTGGCATAAGGCTTGGTCCAAGCGTGTTCCCTCCTGGGAATCAACGCCTCGAGCTCCCGACTCCGCACACTACCAAGCCGTGTCCGACGTGTCGATTCCCCGATGCTAGGGCCGTCGGAACTTGAGAGGCTGGAGAACCGGAACAGCTGGTACTTCCTCAGGTCTGGAACAGTCACCGGTGTCAGGCGTTCGCGCCGGAAACCCCAAGTTGGTACCAGTGTACTCTGTAGGGAGGCCGGTTGTCTGTCAGAAGGCTTTTTCCAAGCGCACTTCCTCCTGCACACTATACTGACGCGTCCGGCATGGTGATCTCACAGTCCACTCGTCGGAACTCGAGCAGTCGGAGTACCGGGAATATCCGCCGGTATCTCAGCAGGTCTGTAACCAGTCACAGGCGTCGGGCGCTCTCGCCGATAGAAGCTCCAAGGTGAGCCCAGCGCCGTCCAGGTCATGTGGCGCAGGCGTCACACCAAGGTTCGGAGGCACATGGTAGACAGACCTTGTAGGAGTCCGACGGTCACTGTAACGTCCGCGCTGTGTGCAGGTCATCTAAGGCCCCTGCAACATACCAAAATCCGAAGGCACGCGGGCGTGGGCCTGAGGGACCCTGTCCTGGTAAGGTGAACTTCCGCAAGACAACGGTACAACCAGCGAGGAACCACCTGTCAGCAAGCGCGCGGACCTGCAATACATCCCCGCAAGGTAGAGAGTGCAGCCAGTAGGGTCCCGGTTAACCCCAGGTAAGCACCCCACCTGTGTGACCTACCTTCTGCGAAGAAGAGGAGTCGCGGCTAACGGCACTGTCTGTCCATCCTGCCAAGGCAACTCCCCCAACCACCAAGGTGTGTACCTGTCTTCCCAGCGTATACGTCCTACGCCGGGCACCTCCCGGCCCCTACAGGTGTGGAAGCCACCCTTGGTCTGGGAGGACCGCCAGGCTAAGTTGAGCCTACAACACATCCTGCACAACAAACTCAAGCATGTCATGACAAGTATAAGCCTGAAGCAAGCGGCAGGCCCAGAACCTTTGTCGGAGCGGAGCCCCCGCGACACACCGGAGCTGTACTATAGCGACGGCCTCCAGGTGCAGCTTTGATCATTGTCTTAAGTTGCCAGCAGGCAATTACCTTTCAACAGTAAAACGTTACTGTCGTTCATGTTAACTTGTATTCTTATGCATGTTGTTCATGTTAACTGGTAGTCACATGCCCAAGTAGGAATATAACCAAAGAGCAGAAACCAGTGCGTCCAGGAGACATAGGGCTGTCTGAGCACTGTGGGTTTTTTTTTTTTTTTTTTTTTTCTTTCCTTTTCCCAGGGAGGTTCGGGCCGGGAGACGGTCACTGGCGCCTGCCATGAGATGCGTTGGCGACGGGCTCACCCGTACCAATCACCGTCCATCTGCAGCCTGTCATTGTAATATGTGGAATGAGCAAGTGAGGGTATGTGAGTAGCACCTGTGGTGGCAAGAGAAGTTATTGCAGCTTATGACCTTCCCCCATGACAGCAACAATAAGTCATCTAGGTGCCGTCAGTGTCCCCTCAACTGACGAATACTCTGCATCTCCCATGTATCTAATACGCCCCCGTATGTGGTAAACAGGTCTGCAGTATGCATAACAAAACAGGCATGACGGGACCGACTCAGTACCGAAGTAAGCGTCGGTTCTCGCCACATTCGCCAACGTAATGCGTCAAGGGATGGCTGGAGCATACATTCCCCGAACCCAGCCAGGGACAAGAGCATAGGTGAGGAAAAAGTGAGTAGGTAAGCGCCAGAAATAAGGTTAGACTTAGCTTCACCGATCTTGCACACCATTCCCCTTCCAGTAAAGGTTTTAACCGTGAGGAACACGGAGCTCTGCATCGTTAGACGCCATCTTGGAAAACGAAGCTGACCACCTGCGGATCTGCGCCGTTTAAGAATGACCGTTCCAGACTACAACGTCTCATTTCTTCCCTCACGCGTAAATGCCTTCCGTTAAAGCGCGGAACTTTCAACAACCACGCTGCTAACCACAGCGAAAAAAGGGAGACGTGACCCTGTCAATAACAATACCACACCAACACGGAAGGAGAGGGGGAACGGGCGCGAGACCCGCCAAGAAAAAGTCAAGAATCTTGGCGCAAGCAACAACGCAAATGAAGACCGCGTTCGCGCCTGCTCAACCAGTGCCCAGCCCGGGAACCAGCCGAGGGCCAACCCAGTCACCTTACCTTTTCCCGGAGCGGGACCGGGGAAGGGGGGGGGGGGAGAATCCAAACCAAGGCACGCGCGGCGAAGTCCCAGCGAAGTTCACAGCGTAGCCCAGGCACTTCAGGGAGCCAAGCGGGCAGCTGCCAACGAAGACGGGATACCAGAGCCACCCGGTACAGGGGGGCCCGACGAAGAACAAGTCAAGAGAAGAACTAAGTCCGTCGAAGACCGGAGAACCGGTCGAAATCCCCAAAATCCGTAGGCTAGAGCAACACGTCTGAACAGCGTAAGCCTAAGTAGACTGACTGAGGAATTATGGGTACTCTGTTCCGGATGGGGAGTATCGGGAGACAACTCTTGGCCCCCTCGGGGTTCCCCGAGTGCCTCCCGGGTTGTGTGTTAACACAACGAGTACTTAGGCTAGAATTGAGTAAGTAGTAGACACTCCCATAAGGTCATGTCATCGGTAATGTTTTTGATGAAATAAATAAATTAATCAATGCACAATGCATGAGTACTATTTGATTGTAATTGCCCTTAAGGGATAATCAAGTTATTTAATTAAATTAAAATATGAGAGACAGAATACCCCTCTGTTTTCTCGTCTCCATTTCCGAACTAAGTAATCGGTTTAGAGGTTCCAGGAATCCAACCTTCTAAGGATAAGAGGTGTTGCGTCCCAGCGGCCCGGCGAACCGCTGAGCCGCTGGGAAAGCAGCCTTTTAACCCCCGTGTCGCACCCCGATAAACGTACATACTCATACGTTTTCGCTACCGCACCAACATGCTCTCACAGACACTAGTCCCTGTCCTGAGAAGCCGAGCAGTTGCTACTGCATGTCCTGTTTATGAATTGTCTGGCCCGGGACTGGAAGCGTCGTAGGTTCGGTAGCTGACGCCAGCCCTCCGCAGTCAGCGACTACAAGCTCACTGGGCCGGGACGCCTAGGTCACTGCCGTTGACATGGGTCCCACCTTGTTGCTCTGTCCCCCTGTTGCTAGTCCACTCTGGCCTGCGGAAGGACAGTGGAGCGGGCAACTCTCGAGGCCGGGTCCCGTGAGAGTACGGGTACAGGGCCGGCGGAAGAATCATTGGTTTAGCCATTCAAGTAGAGGTTGTCAGGTACCTCTCCTGCTGACAAGAGTCCATAACAAGGTATCGTGTGCGTTACTGGTCCGGGACAACGTCACTGACACTGACTTGGGTCCCACCTTATTACTCTTGGGCGACTCTGTCCGGCGATCTCTGATAGACGTCATACTCTCTCTGTGGGACAGCAAGTCACTGCTTCTGACTTGGGTCCCCTTTGTGACTCTTGGGCGGCTCTGTCAGGCGAGCTCTGATAGACGCCGAACGCTCTCTGAGCGACTTGCCGACCCGTTTACCCCCTGGGTGCAGTCAGTGTATTTTGAACTGACTAATAGTGTACTTTGGACTCACATGTGTATTTATGCACAAGCCAGTGAGTTGTCAGTTTCTCCAAAATGTGTATTTTGTGTATAAACGTGTATATGTATGTGTACCCCAAAGCAAAATTGTGTACTTCAATACGCCGAATGTGTATGGTAAACAGGTCTGAACAACCAAGCCACTAAGGTAGCAACCCAATTTAGTAATAATTTAGGTAAATACCCCGTGTCAATAGACAAACAGAGAATCAGCCACTACTTATCTCTTTTGTAGAAGGGATGTGGCAACCAAGCCACTGCTTCCGTGTCCACGATCCCCGATAGGCGTCGCACGCTCTCTGTGGGACAGCAAGGCCACTGCTTGTGCCTTGGGTCCCACCTTGTAACTGTCAGGCGTTCCTGCCCGGTATCTGATAGGCGTGGAACGCTCTCTGTGGGGCAACAAAGCCACTGCTCTGACTTGGGTCCCACCTTGTCACTGCCAGGTGTCACTGCCCGGCGATCTGATAGGCGTGGTACGCTCTCTGTGGGACAACGAAGTCCCTGCTTCTGACTTGGGTCCCACCTTGTTAGCTCGGACATCAGTGCCCGGCGATCTCTGATAGACGTCGTACGCTCTGTGTGGGACAACGAAGTCCCTTTGTAACCTCTAGACTTCTCTGACAGGCGCTCTCTGGCAGGCTTTGTACGTTCTCCGTGGGGCAACAAAGTCTCTGTTCCGGACTTGGCACCCACCTTCTGACATTCGGTCGTCTCTGCCAGGATACTACTGCCAGACCTGGAATGGTCTCTGCGGGACAACGAAGTCCCTATTACTGACATGGGTCCCACCTTCGGACCTCCGGTCGTCTCAGTCAGGTTACTTCTGCTAGGCCTGGAATGGTCTCTGCGGGACAACGAAGTCCCTATTACTGACATGGGTCCCACCTTCGGACCTCCGGTCGTCTCAGTCAGGTTACTTCTGCTAGGCCTGGAATGGTCTCTGCGGGACAACGAAGTCCCTATTACTGACATGGGTCCCACCTTCGGACCTCCGGTCGTCTCAGTCAGGTTACTTCTGCTAGGCCTGGAATGGTCTCTGCGGGACAACGAAGTCCCTGTTACTGACTTGGTTCTCTCCTTATCGTTGGTCGTCACGGTCGGCCGGTCTTGTATAGGCCTCGGACGTTCCCTGCCGTAAAAGCGCCACAGGTTTGGGTTGAATCACAACCGTAGCAGGGTAGGCAAAACTCGTGTTCGTACGAGGGCCATTGGAAATCACGACACCTCGTGCAGGTCCGAACCTTGTATCTGGAACAAGATAGCATAATGAAGGACGAGCGAGCGTGGCATCTAAGGCCACGCAATAAAAGACCGCCCGCGAAATGTATCGATCCTACTTGAAAAACGAACCGAGTGCACCGCACGTGCCGACGCTCGGCGCTCTTTCCCACCCAGAGCGCCGGTCGAGGGCATGCACCGAGATATTACCTGTCCATGTCAGGAAAGGAATCAACCCACGTCTCTCCAGCGAAGCGAAGACCCCGATGCAAAGGCAGCTCGCCGCTAAGTCCGACCGGCCGGCAGCAAAGTCGTCACCAGAAACCGCCAGGCTCGGTGAGGAAAAGGCACAGGCGAAGACGAGTAGCCGCTGAGTGCAGAAGCAAGCGCATCCAAAGTCGCAAACGACCGGTCAAATCCGAACGGAGCTCGAAGCGAACACAACCGAACTCGGCCAGCTAAGAACTAAAACTGGGGTATGCTGGGTAATCTGGTACCGGATGTAAGTAAGGGGAGGCTATTCGGGTTGGGCATGGTCTATGGCGCCCCACTCCTGCCAACACCCCCCTTATACGGACACAACCAAAATTTGGCTAAAATTAGGCTAGCTAAGAGCCATTTCCTAAGTGTAATACCATCGGTAATGTGTTTTGAGAAAACAAACGAGCGAGTGTGCCCCCGCGGGCCCGCAATACGAATCCGCAAACGAACGAAGTGCAGTGCACAGTGTATGCCGAGGCCTGGCGCTCTACCCCTTCCCTTGAGCGCCGGACGAAGGCAATAACCGAGGTTTTACCTTGCCATAATGACGAACAGGGGAACCCATAAACGTCGCAGACCAACCAGCGCCCTCGGCGAAGCCCGACAGAAAAGGCGGTGAAGGCCGGCTTGACCCAGTCCACGGTCCGTGAGCGGAGACGACGCAGTCTACACAGTCACGACCGGTCCCCGAAGCAGGAACGCCACCGAACACACAGGAAGCGTCCAAGCCTAACACGTGGCACGCAGAGGCTAGCAGTAGAGCAAAGCCGAACGTCAGTATACAGGGAAGGCGCAACACGCTACGGCCCGACCGGCCACAAGCGAGTGAGCACAGTTCACAAGGCGTCGCTGTCTCATCATGACCAGCACAAACACCGACGAGAAAAGCAAAGGAAAGCGTCCAAAGGAATAACACAAGAAACAGCGTAGGAAACACCTCCAAGAAACCCTAAGGCTCCCACAACGAAGTTTACACAGTCCAAGTTTTTTTCTCTTAGAGACACCGTCGTACACAACCTTCCAATGTCTAGCAAAGAAACTGACTGGTGAGCTTCCGCTGGGCGCATGCGCGGTTGGGTTGGAAGGGAGGCTACTCGGGTTACCGCCTAGGCTATGGCGCCCCTCACCTGCCATCACGGCCATATTCGTACACAACAATTTTGGCTAAAATTAGTCTAGCTAAGAAACCATTCCTATTTGTAATACCATTGGTAATGTGTTTTGAGGAAACAAAGAGGCCCACCGGAATCTTGTGACGGATACCGTAAAAAGATTGCTTTTGATAGGCGATGGTAGCTGACATCATAACTATTCTATATGACCTTAGGTCATCTGCATAATTATAACCAATCAGAGACAAGATGGCGGATGAACCAATGAGTGAAGAAAAAAAGAAAGTATCGACTCGTGCCGACAATGACAGACTCGGAATCGAAGAGAAGAAAGAGGAAGAGAGACAAGATACCCCTAACTTGAGTAGAACTGACATTGGACAAGGGAATATGGACATGTGGCAACGCGTAAAGTAAGAGCTTGGCTTGACCGCCCACTAGAATTTGTCCCTTTCCTGCTGAATCAGTGAGTAATCTACGGTCTTTGTCATGGTCCATCTTCCTATAGTTCCGCAAGCGCTAGTGATTTTCAGAATTCATGATCTTCAGTAGAATTTATCTCTTACTGATTTTACAAGATTTTAAACCTGTTTTATCATATAGTTATGAGCTAGTTATCAGATTTTATGTTGGAAAGATCTGAAAAATACGGTGTGTGTCAGAGTTGGACATTGCTGGTCGTAACATGTTTTTGTCTGTGCAGGCTCTCATTTACTCGATTCACAGAGGTAGTGTTTCTGCTGTGATGGTGCATTTGTCGTTTCCAATGATGCTTTCAGTTACGTAGACTTCGATGTGAGATGTGAAATTGACAGCAGTGCAGAAATTGGGTATAAATACCAATGTTCTGTTTCAATGATAAAATGCATTGCGTCTTTCCAAGGCCAAAGGATCAAAGATCAAACGAGGCACCGTGGACGCAGGCTTTGCGAGTCAAATAAGCCACGCCGTCGGCACGTTCATTGTTACTAGTAAATACTAGCAGGTTAAGCGGAACCTGCATTGTGATTTTGATAGCATAGCGAGTACTTACTTACTGCCTGTAACGCCAAAAGCGCATAGGGCAGCAACGAGCATAGCGAGTATGGAAGGTATATTCTACTTTCTCGTGAAAAATTACGTCAAAAGGATGCCCGAAAAATAAATTTTTCTTTAAAATGAATTTTTTCGAAAAATACTTACTGATGGTATTACTAATAGGAAAACGTTACCTAGCTAACCTAATTTTAGCCAAAATTTGGTTGTGTCCATATAAGGGAGTGTTGGCAGGCGAGGGGCACCATAGTACAGGCAGTAACCCGAGTAGCCTCCCTTACACCCCATCCAGTGCGAGCTCACCCGATAAGGCTCAGTTTAGTTTCTTAGCGAACTGGCGGCAAGCAGGGCAGGTGGGAGGGACCTTTGAGTAATACCATCGGTAAGTATTTTTCGAAAAAATTCATTTTAAAGAAAAATTCATTTGTTTCCTCAAAACACATTACAGATGGTATTACTAATAGGAAGAATCCTGAAGAGGAGGTGGGTGCCGCTATAGTGCCCCTAACCAAGACACTGGCCCTCAGACCCGCCCTCCCGAGGCAAAACTCCCGATAATTTTAGCTAAGACACCTACGGCGCCTATGGCGCCGGGAAGGAGTGTTGCGCTGCTGCGAAGTCTCCCACCAGCGAAAGGTTCTGCCGCTGGGCGGAGAGATCCCTCAGGTAGAAGCGGGCAAAGGTAGTCTCAGATCGTCATCCCACAGCCGCCACAATGTCCTCGACAGCGCAGTTGCGGTCGAATGCGAGACTTGCGGCCATGGCTCTGACCTCAGGTGCCCTGATGTTCATACATTTAGCTGCATCAGGTGCGAGATCCTAGTAGGCAGAGCGAATCACCCATCGGAGCCAGGAGGAGATGGTCTGAGCTGACATGTCACGTCTACCTGGGGACAGAGGGAGAAACAGGCGGGAGCGTCCTCTGCGGAGCGGCTTGGTCCGGCGCAGGTACACACATAAGGCTCTCACCGGTCCTGTAGTCTGGTCTCCCACGGTGGAGTCAGTCACTCAAAGTGTAGAATAGCCATCATCTGTGGGGCCGCCAAGGCGCCCGCATCTTGGCCAGAAGATCGGTTCAGGTAGCAGTTGCACGGAGCCATCCGTCCGGAACTGCAAGCAATGTGGGCGTGTCGACAGCGCGTGAAGTTCACCGACCCAGGAAGCCGTGGCGAGGGCCAAGAGGAAGCACGTCTTCCACGTCACGTCCGGCCTGCGCGCCAACAGAAGAGGTTCAAAACGGTCTGAGTTGAGTCGAGGAAGCACCCAAGGTAGATCCCATCTCGGTACCAGAGAACGCAGGGCCGGGCGTTGCAGACTGAAGTGGGCCATCAGAACGCAGAGGTCTTTGCAGCTACCAGGATCGGGCCGGCCCCCCCTGCCGGTAGTTGTCGGCGATCATGGCGAGTAGCCCTGAAAGGTGAATGGCACCAGAAGACGCTGGTGGTGAAGAGCGAAGGAAGAACCCCGCCAGCTGGGGCACCGTCAATCCGTGTGGAAGGAGAGGATGTCACCACAGCCGTCGTCCAGCGCTCGCCACATCCCTCGGAACCCATCTGGTCGAGGGTCTGCATGTCGAAACGATAGCATCCACCGCCGCCTTGGACAAGCCTCTACTGGTGAGGACTCGCCACGCCAGGTCCCTGGTACAGCGCCTGTTGTGGTTGCTTGAGCTTTTCTTGCGCGTGGAGAGGAGGTTCCACCTCGTCGCGAAAGGTCGATCATGGAGTCTTCCAGTCTCAGTCTTCTGGAAGATGTCTGGCCATAGTGTCCACCCGGTGTGGAGAAGCTGGCTGTAATGCTGAAGGATGCAAGCGAGAGATGGCGGGTCCCGCCCTGTTCCTGGAAGCAGGGGGACGACGGTGGGGATGTTGGCCAAGACTAGGAGTTCCTGGCGCCCACAGTGAGACTCCCACGTCGTGAAGGTCTGGCACAAACTTGGCTGCCGGTACCTGAGTCGGTTGATTTGGGGTGGTCCTCATCAGCGACCCTGGTCCAGTAGCCCCTAACCGCAACGGTGTCAAGGAATAAGGGGAAGAGCCGGAGAACGGAGAATCGCCCGATCTCCAAGGAAGATGCATCAACGGTCCAACAACCATCCAGGACTCGTCCCTCCAGTCGCAGGCTTGTCCAGTCGAGTGTCCAACCATATCGAAGGTACCACAGCCGCATGGGGAACCTCTCGCGGCGTAGGCTTGCTGCGAAACGTCAAGGCGCGGTAGAAGAGGTCTCGGGCTGTAGACATCAAACGTGTTGGTGGTCCGTCGAAGGTCACTAGGCCCAGGTCCGTGTCGCAACCTTGAACCGGAGGAGGAACTTGGACAGCACTGTAGATCGGCGGGACGAGAGGTCTTCCCATGAGGTGGAGGGCGACGACCGCTCTGGGCTGCGGAGATAAACAGGGAAAGCGAAGCAGAGAGGCGTCGGCATGTCCTGCGGAAGTCCCGGAAGATTCTCGGCTGGGAAGCGAAGTCTCAATCCAGCACCCACGGCCACTGGGCGAGGAGGATGGATGAGGAACTGCGGCCCACCCCGCGGGAAGAGGGTGAAGACTGCAGTGCTGTTGGAGACGGTGAGAAGGTCCAGACGTCGCCAACGAACCTGAAGCTGGATCCCTAGGAGGCTGAGTAGTCTCTCTGTAATGAGGTGAACTCCCCTGTTGGCGAGACTTGCGACGGCGAAGGGACCACAGGAGTGAAGGTGCAGAGGTATCTCCCGTCGCGAGAGCCGCCCAGCGAAGGAGATGACAGGTCGTCTGCAGAACGTCATCCGGGGGAACCGGAGCCGCCGAAGCAGAAGACACTGAAGCATCAAAGGGAAGAGAGCCTGCTGCAGTACACTGGCCCCTGAAGGGCTCCTGCTCTAGCAAACCCGTCGCGCTGAGTGCCCCATCCGCTGAATTCGCCGCTCCGGAGATCGCCGAAGAGAAGATCGAGCAAGACTCCATCCCAAAGAGGCGTGAAGCCAGATGTGCTCGCGTAGACCCAGAAGCCGCGCCTGTCGAGGGAAGAGAAGAGAACTCGAGCTGTCATCAAGAGGGCTCCACCTCCATCGCTAGGGAAGATCGGTTGGAGAAGTCAATGAGTAGCCCGGAAGCACCCGTGTGGTTCTGCCCACCACGACGAACCGCGGCGGTAGAACCCCCGGAGGCCCTGGCTGGCAACTGGTTGTCTGGGGACGTGCCAAATCATACTGCTCTCAGGAGGCTCCGTCTGTCTCCGCCCTAACAACATCTAGGGCCGGTGAAGTGGAAGCACAAGACGCCCAACTGGCAGGATCGCGAGTCGAATGTCGTAGTCGGTACCAGCGATCAGGAGTTCAAGGTAGTAGTGCAGGTGGCCTCCTGAAGCACCCGTTCCCCTGGAGAAGTAGCCGGCAAGGTGATGAGCAAGGCAAGGTACGCCGCGTAGGTGGCGCCCGGTCGGTCAGGAGGTCCGAACCACGGCGAGCGGGGGGCGACTCCGAGCCTCACAGCGTGTAACGAAGTCCCGAGTCAGTACGTTGCCGCGCAAGAACCCGGAATCAAGCGAAACGACCCACCGGCGCTGGCAGGAATCTGCCGTCGGTCGCCGAAGCTAGAAAGAGAAAAACAGCACATCTCTACAGCACTAACTTGCCTGCCCACTATAAGCGCGTTAACATATGAACACAGCCTAGAACACCCCCACGCACTCCTCCTAGGGGCCTCCACCGAGGTGCACAGGGAACAAGGCATAGAACACCCGGGAGTTGAAGTCTTCCGATCTATGTGGAAGGCACGACCAGGGTGAGAAAACGTCGCCGGAGTTACTGGTAACAGGCAGAAAACTTCTGTAGAATTATGGTAGACTTGGACAGCCATACTGTAGTCCCTATGACAGGTGGGAGCCTGAAGTGGCGGCGAGAAAGGCCAGACTCCTCACGGTGCCTGCTGTAACAACGCAGATCACGGTCTGTAGTAGTGGCGGCTTGTCCCAAGAGCGGGGTCCTCTCGGTTCTTCCCACCCCCAGTAGTCCTTCTGCCCTGCTTATGTCACCTGAGGTAGACGGCCGCGTGGGCCCGTCGCGCGAACGGCTCCTGGCTCCCTTGTGCAGTGAGTGTGCTCTCTTCCGTACAGCCGAAGGCGCGGTCATGCCACCTTCTCCCCAACCTGAGCGCGTGACGCTGAACACTCGTAGAACCTATGGGACTCATCGAGCAGTCCCGCGTGTGTTGTGCAGGGAGGGAGCGCTCTTCCTTTCAGTCAGTTGTCCAGCCGTGGAGACTCGTCACTGACCTGTGAGGAGGATGCCGACCGTACGGAGACCTGACGAGTTCCGGGTCCCGGGGTGCGCTAGGCTCGTGCTCTGCGCAGCGAGTGGCGCTCTTCTGTTCCGTCCGTTCGTCTGGCCGTGGAGCGTCTGGTCCGGGGCTTTGACCGTCGATGGCGCGAGTGCTGACGTCGGCCCGGTAGTGGCGGCTCGGTAGTCTAGACGGAGGCGAGATCCCGTCGTGAGTTCGCTTTATGCCTCACTGCCCGAAGCACTGTGTGTGCCAGCGTCCTTCCGCTTCTGCATTTCGCCGTCTGATCCGGGGCTAAGACCGCCGTAAGTGCATGTACTGGCGTCTTTCCGGTAGACGAACTGGCCCGTGAAAGTTCGTCACTGACCTGCAATCGGGAAGCCGAGCGTTCGTCGTCTCTAAGAACGGGATCCTGTCGTGTGTGCGCGTCGTGCCTCTCTTTCCAAAGCACCATGCATGCCACCTTCTTCCTTCCAAACTACGTACAGGTCTTGTCTCCCCAACTGAGTGTTTGGGCATGGCACAACATCACTGACCTGTGGAACGTGCAGCAGTCCTGCGGTGCTCGCAATCCCTGGATGCAGCAGGTTCAAGCCTGTCTAACCTGTGTCGGGAGCTGGCGCCAAAATGTGTAGGGAGCTCGTCTGGTCATGGAAGTTCATCACCGACCTGCGATCGAGAAGCCGAGCGTTCGTCCCTAGTGGCGGAATCCCGTCGAGAGTGTGCCTCGTGTCTGTCTTCCGACACTCCGTGCGTGACACCTTCTTTCTGTCCAGGCTGCGTTCCGCCGTCTGGCCCAAAGCTAAGATCATCATAAATTTGGTTGCCGACGTCTGCCCGGAAGTGGTAGGGTTAGCAGCTGGTAAGTGTCTGTCTATCCTGTGTCGAGAGCTGGCGCCCATCCGCATAGAAAGCTTCTCTGGCCGTGGTCGCTCCTCACTGAGCTGCGAACAGGAAGCCGAGCAGTTATCTGTAGGGGCAGGGTCCCGTTGCGAGTGTGCCTCGTGTCTCTCTTCCCGAAGCACTGAGCGTGACACCTCCTGTCTGTCAAGTCTGCGTTCCGCCGTCTGACCCGGGGCTAAGAATGTCGTATGTTCGGGTGCCGACGTCTGCCCTGAAGTAGTAGGATTGGTCCGTTTCGTCACGGGCATGGGTAACTTAGCAACCCCATCCGCGGTAATGTGCGCTGTGGTATCTGACCTGTTCCAAATCGTCACGGTCAAGGGCAACTTGTTAGCCCCATCAGCGGTATTCTGCGCATTATTCGTCCTACTGGCCCGATTCATCACGGTCAAGGGAAATGTTCTGGGTCC